>JAPCYP010000189.1:0-341244 GCA_035048595.1 Echinosophora koreensis
GGGGGGGTTGAATTGTGTTTGTTAATATTTTTTCTCGAAAACAAGCCTTTTCAAAAAGATTTTTCTCACACAAAGTTAAGGAGACAGAATAAAGCACACAGAAAGATAAGTCTTTTGAAGGATTAACACATTCAAAGTTCAAAATCCCCACAGTTAGTATATCAATACGTAAAACAAAAGAGAATAAGGGATAAGAAGATTTACAGCAAGGATGTTTTATCCTGGTTCACTCTCATTCCACACCAAGAGCTACGTCCCAGTCCCCTTCCTACTTGAAGGATTTTTTCCACTATTTTCAAATAGATTACCACCACGTATTTTCAACACCTCTCCAGGCTCACAAGTATTTCTTCTCTTACCAAGCCTCTTCAGGCTCTACCTCTAAATAAAGAGTTTTGGGATATCTTTGGATCTTCTAACTCACTATATGTGGAGAGTATGAAAGTTTAAGATCGATAAATATTATAGCAATATTTCAAAACTATACATAATTACAGACTTTTGCTTTTGAATGAATGAAGAAAATATTTGCTTCGGCGAGAGATTTTCTTGAAATTTCTTCTTTGTATACGTAAAGTTGTTTCTTTCAAAAGCTTTAGTGTCCTTCTATTTATCAGGGTTCCGTTGATCTTCTCTTCAGAGTCTTCAACGGTTGTATTTGAAATACCCGTTTAGTAATAGAGTCAACTAGGTAAATATCCGTTGTGACTCAGCTTGCCCTCGAGGCCTCTTTGTACTGTGAGGACAAATTCTTGCATGAAAAAAGCCACACCTCTGAGCAAAAGTAAGCTTGCAAAAAAAAAAGTTTTGCCTCCTTTGTACAAGTGTCACAACTTATCTCAGCGTACAAAGGTGACAGGGTACAAAAACGTTTTGCATTGTACTATTCTTCTTTTTTGTCAAGTCCTGACTTGTACTATGTCTCTCTCAAAATGAAACAAGGCAAAAGGAATCGTTATGATAGAAAACGAGAAGAACCATTATAAATGAAATGAATATTTCAATCATAAGAAATAAATTCTGCTTTGGTTTCAAATTGGTATAAATGCTTACAAAAAATCTTCGTCCAGCAAACTAGCGTAAAGGCAAGATAAGCAAAAGAGTTTTAAGGCTTCGTCCACTGACGTGGCAACCAAAACTTTCGTCTACTCAAAACAGAGCGGTCTTGCCAGTACCTGAGATAAACTAAAATCTTCCGTCCAGTGACGTGGGCAATTAGCAGACTAAGGGCTCTCGTCTACACGAAGAGAAATTCTCCGTCCCACTAAAGCATTCAAGCGTCTGTCGTCCACTGACGTGGCAACTGGAGTTATAATGGAGAGTGGACGTCGACCATACTTTTTTCAGGCATAGGGATATTCAATAGAGAACATATGGACGCGGCTTTGCAAGGAGACAAAGACTTAAAACATTTTAGCTTTATAAGAACAGAGATTCTTTAAAAGACTAAAGGCACTTGTAGATTTAAAGGCATTAACACTTTGCTACACAAAATTAATTCTTATTGTTTAACATCAAAACCCTAGAGATTATTTAATCCAAATTATTTTGGTTTTCCAAACAATCTCCCTCCCCATTTTTTTTATGATGACAAAAACTAATTAAATTTATTTTTTTGCAAAGTTTAAGAGAGCTTACAAGGCTCCCTCCTAAGACCAAGGCAAT
Organism: Echinosophora koreensis; assembly: GCA_035048595.1. Lineage (NCBI taxonomy): Eukaryota > Viridiplantae > Streptophyta > Magnoliopsida > Fabales > Fabaceae > Echinosophora > Echinosophora koreensis. The sequence goes on from JAPCYP010000189.1 coordinate 1,666, forward strand.
TCAACAGATAAAGTGCTGTTAAGGCATAATAAGTCAAGTCCTTCCATTTGCAATAACATTGATTAACAAATCAAGATAGCATCCTATAAAACATTAGAGGTTCAAAGCAGTACTTGAAGCATAAACATGAAGTTCAAGGCATAGTATCCAGCAAGATGAGTATATATTTATGCATATGCAGACAACTATGTCTTTACTTTTTACAAAAAATCTCTGTATTAATTATAAAATTTAATCTTTCCTTTCTTCCCCTTTTTTGTCATCAGACAAAAAAGGGCAAAAGGGAGTGGACCCATCATTGTCAGCACACAAGAAAAGGATAAAGACAGAGAAAAGGAACAAAAAAAAAATTTAGATAGAAGGAGGTAGGTGAAGGAGGTGGTTGATTAGGCTGGGGATTTTGATTCCTCTGAAACTCCAAGATCAGAGCCCAGCATTTGGTTCATCACTGCATTTGTAGGGGCCAGAGAGTCTTGAACTTGCTTCTGCAACCCTTTCTTACAAGCTGTTGAGCCATCTGCTCAGTCTTTTCCTCAACTATCTTGCCAACCTTATCATCAAACAATTTTTCCTAAAAAAACCAATAATGTCTTCAAGATTGGGTGGCAAGGTAAGTTGTTCTTGAGCTCCTCAGCAGTGTCAGAGACAGTGTCTTGAGCCTGGGCTTGGCTGGTTTCCTGACCATAGCAAGAGCTAATGGTTGAGAAGAAGTCTTAGCAGACTCAGCTCCTTGCTTTAGAGACACACAGGCCTCAGCAGACTGCTTAGCTTGTGCAGATGAAGGTTCACTGAAGTAGGCTGAGAAGACATTTGCTCTCAAGTTCAGGGCCTTCTACAATTAACTGCCTTGGACTGCCTGAAAATTCTGAGGAATGAAGTTTGCTGGAGTGCAGTGGGCAACTGTGATAGGTTTCTGAGGTAAATCCCTTTGCCCAGTGGGGATAGGTATGATTTCCTCCCACATCCCTGGCTGGTAATAGGGAAGTCCTCCACAGATCTTTGTAGATCATGTGCCTTACTTTGGATAGGCCACATTTTCCTCTGTACTTTAGGAATTTCCTTCTTCTCTTCTTGAGTCAACCAGAAGAAGAGGCTTTCCTGGTGCAGTGGATGATGTGAGATAACCAGAAGTCTGCAGCCTTCATTTCTCCAATTTTCTGCACATCCTCCATATATAGATAGAAGTCAGCTCGAAGTGATCAAAGAGTTCCTGAGACAAGTCCAGAATGGCAGAGTGAGCTTCAGGCATGACCCCTTTATTTCTTCTGCACCTCATGTCTTTGTCTTTGTTGAGGTCTATCATGCCAAGCCTTGGACAGATGGGGTAGGGAGCAAATGCCTACTCGAGTTTCCTTATGGTGTCTCAGCCAAGTGATAGCAACCCATCGTGCAGCTCTTTCAATCTGGAAGTAGCTGAACTCCCACTTCAAATGTTGTAAATCAGTTGATCTGCAAAGTGGTCTGAGGCACTTCCATAGATGCTGGGATGCTCAAATTTCATCCATTGTGTGTTTGCATCCAGAATAATTGGAACGTGCCTAGATGATCGAGCTCTCCTCTCAGGGTAAGGTAGGCAGATGGTTCCTTTTAGGATCATTTTCCCATACGGGAAATGATGTGTCGTGCTACTCCTTGAGTGTGAGGAATCAGAGGTGGGGTTTTTTGTAGGTTGGGGTAAATTTTTCTTGGAGGGAAACGGTTGAGGGGTAGATGGGTGAGGAGAGGGCCATGGTGGGTTTCATCTCTGATGGAAAGGGACCTTTTGGGGGCTGAGAGTTTGGGTATTTGGTGGTCCAGGGGTATTCCTCATAAGGTTCATAGTCATACTCAGGATGGGAGTACCACCTGGTCAGAGGAGTTTCAAGGTTAAGTTCAGGGTCAGGTTGGTGAGTATGGAACAGAATTTTCCCAATTTCTTTTGACCTGAGCCCAGTTCTCGGACCTATTGGCAAAAATAGTGGATGAAGGTATGATTGGTGGAAAAAGTTTTTCTTAGTTGTTTAGGGAAGGGGGCACCTCTGCAGATTCCATCATCCTCTTGATGAAACCAGGGATCTGAATCAGGAATAATGGGTGGAAAGAGGGTTTTGAGTGGTGTAGGTTGAGGTGAGGTTAAGTGAGTTGGGCTATTTAGTGGTGAAGATGAATTTGTGGTTTGGTCAGGTTTGTTCTCTTTGTGGTGAGGGTTGGGGTGAGGGTAAAGAAGGTCTATATACATTATCAAAGAAATCTACACTTGGGGTAGGGACATCATCACTCACATTAATAGGAGGAACATCAGAGGATGTGTTGACCTCAGAGGCTGCAAAGGTTCTTGCTTTCCTTGCAGGTTGCCTCCTCTTGGTAAGGCACAGCAGCATCAACAGCAACAGCTGCTTTTCCTCTTTTAAAACTGTTCCCAGTGGAACATTATCATCTTCATCATCGTCTTGAGGCAGAATTAGTTTTCTAGCTCTCTTGGGAGCAGGTTGAGGAGCAAGTTGAGGGGCCTCACTGCCAGGCTCATTTATAACAATGCCTCTGGTAGGCCTTCTAGGAGCAGGCTTTCTGACAGCCATAGTTTTCCTTCTAGTTCCTCTCCTGAGACCAAGAATAGCTGCATTGTTGGCCTCAACTGCTTCTTCCTTAATCTTCATTTTCTCTTCTTGTTTTGACATTTCAACAAGCTTGTATGTGTCAAGGTGCATGCTACTTAGATTGCTTTTTCCAAAAATGGCAGCTTGCATCCCCTTTGAACGAAAGATCTTGTCTTGTTCTTCTTGAGGCTTTGCATCTAAGTAATCATACAAGCCTTGCTGCTTGAAGACTTTTGACAGAAGATTGAGAGAAAGTGATATGAGAGGCTGTTTCCCTGTGTGTGATGGCATCCTTGAAACGATGAAACAGGATCCATGGCAAGTTTATTTTTGTCTCATAGACCAAGTTACAGAGACAAAACTTGTGAAGGGCAGAGAGGTTGTCCTTAGACCCTGCCTTGTGAAGCACTGTCTTGTTCAGAATCTGATGAAGAATCCTGATGTGATCCTTCATTTCAGATGACTTCCATGAGTGAGTCCTCACTGTGTCATCTCGCATCAGTCGTAACAGCGATGGTTTCAATACCACCAAGATCTTCTTCCCAATTTTATGTCATGATTAAACCCTCTTGGGCACAAACGATTGCATCAGAGATGGTCTTCTCAGAGACAGTTATCTTCTTTCCTTGGACAAACCCTACTATCTCAGTTTCAGTAATCGTTGGTTTCCTCCAGAAGTCCCTTATTAAGTCTGGATAAATCGAGACCTTTTCCAGAAACAATCCGTCCCAACCAGCAGCGTTGATGAACTTGCTTACATCCAAGTTGTACTCACACAAAATTTCAAAGTTAAAATGATGTTCAGCCGCGATATTGATGATGTCAGTAACATAGGCAGGTTCGGGAGTTGAGGTTGAAGCCATTGTTGAGTTCTTGAGTAGGTTAAGGTTTGAAGAAAGAGAGTTCGAAAACTTTTCAGAGAGAAGTTATCAAAGATGAAGAGTAGCGAAAGGTTTTTCAGAGGGAAAGGAGTTACCTTTAAAGAGTTTTCGAATACCAACAGTTTTCCAAAAAGAAAAGATTGATTAGACAAGACTTAAAAAAAAAAACGGCGTTGGTGTATTGGGACCGTAAAAAGGTTACGATGGGATTGATGGAAGTCGCTGACTCAGCAAGGAAATGATTAAAATCAAACGTTTTAATATAACAGAGTTTTTTTAAAAAAATTTTAAAAGACAAAAGTATGTAAGATTGGGTCCACATAAGGTTGAGGGTGGACGCACAAAAACATAAGTAGTGGACGCGGCACACCAACAGAAGTGGACGCGTAGACTACACAAGTTCTGGACGCCAAAACTAGTGGACGCGCAGATAAAACATGCAATCAATACATATACCATTTTAAACCACATACAACATGTTAAGATGTTTTCTGATAAAAGTAAATCTGTCCTCAGCAAGAGGTTTAGTAAAGATATCTGCCCATTGATGGTCAGTATCTACAAATTGAATATCAAAAACACCCTTTTGCACATAGTCTCTGATAAAGTGATGTTTGATTTCTATATGCTTAGCCCTAGAATGAAGAATTGGATTCTTAGACAGATTAATTGCAGCAGTATTATCACACATTAGTGGAATACTACTTACAAACACATTATAGTCCTCCAATTGGTGTTTGATCCAGAGAAGTTGTGAGCAGCAGTTTGCAGCTGATATATATTCTGCTTCAGCGGTTGATAGGGCAATGGTACTCTGCCTTTTGCTTGACCATGACACTAGATTAGCTCCAATGAAGTGACATCCCCCACTGGTGCTTTTTCTTTCAATTCTATCTCCAGCATAGTCAGCATCGCAAAAGCCAACTAATCTGTAATCTCCATCTTTCTTAAAGCACAGACCAAGATTAGTAGTACCTTTCAAATATCTAAAGATTCTTTTAACTGCTGATAAATGAGATTCTCTAGGATCAGATTGAAAACGAGCACACAAGCAAACACTGAACATTATATCAGGCCTAGAAGCAGTTAGATACAAGAGAGATCCAATCATACCTCTGTATACCTTCTGATCTACCTTTTTCTCTTTATCATCTATGTTCAGTGTGGACGTGGGATGCATAGGTGTGTTCATAGGTTTGCAATCATCCATCTTAAACTTTTTGAGAAGTTCCTTTGTGTACTTAGTTTGATGGATGAACACCCCGTCCATAGATTGTTTGACTTGAAGTCCAAGAAGAATTTGAGTTCTCCCATCATGCTCATTTCAAACTCTTTCTGCATTAGCTTTGAGAATTCTTTGCACAAAGATTCATTAGTAGCACCAAAAATAATATCATCTACATAGATCTGTACTACAATGAAGTTAGAATTAATTGATTTTCTAAATAAGGTGGTGTCTACCTTTTCCTCTGACAAAACCATTATCCATTAGAAAAGAACTTAGCCTATCATACCAAGCTCTTGGGGCTTGTTTTAGGCCGTATAAAGCTTTCTTAAGCTTGTATACATGTTCAGGTTGGGTTTCATTCTCAAAACCCGGTGGTTGCATAACATAAACTTCTTCATTGATAAAACCATTTAAAAAAGCACTTTTTACATCCATTTGAAAAAGCATAATGTTATGATGTGCAGCAAATGAGAGTAAAATTCTGATTGCTTCCAATCTTGCAACGGGTGCAAAGGTTTCAGTATAGTCTATACCTTCTTCTTGAGAATAACCTTGTGCAACCAATCTTGCTTTATTTCTTATAACCTTACCATTTTCGTCAAGCTTGTTTCTGTAAACCCATTTTGTTCCTATAACAGATTTATTCTTAGGTAGGGTTACCAGAGTCCAAACTTCACTCCTCTCAAACTAATTCAGCTCTTCTTGCATTGCCAAAATCCAACCATTGTCCAGCAGAGCCTCATCTACAGTTTTTGGTTCCAATTCAGACACCAATGCAGAGTCTTCTTGCTCTCTGAAAGTTGATCTGGTTCTTAGCTTATCGCTTGGATTTCCTATTATTTGATCCGGTGGATGATAATTCTTGAAATGCCAAGTTCTCTGAGCATTGTCTTGGTTGAGAGGTGGATGCTTCTGGTTGATGAGAAGGGTCTTCAACTGGATCATCAGTTTTGACTTCATTTGTTTCTCCTGTGATGTTTTAAGTCAAGATCTGCAAAACTTTCATCTAGCTCTGATAGTTTCTTATCAGGCTGTTTGTCATCAAATCTAACATGTATAGATTCTTCTACTGTTAACGTTCTTGAGTTATACACTCTAAAACCTTTTGAGGTTTCAGAAAATCCTAGAAGAATTCCATTGTCTACCTTTGCATCAAACTTACCAAGTTGATCTTTTGTATTTAAAATAAAACATTTACATCCAAAAGGATGAAAATAAGATATGTTGGGTTTTCTGCCTTTCCACAATTCATAGGGAGTCTTATTCAGAATTGGTCTAATGTATATTCTGTTCTGAATGTAGCAGGCAGTGTTCACAGCTTCAGCCCAGAAGTGCTTAGGGACAGAATTGTCATTGAGCATAGTCCTAGCCATCTCTTGAAGAGATCTGTTCTTTCTCTCTACCACACCATTTTGCTGTGGTGTTCTTGGTATTGAGAAGTTGTGTTGAATTCCTTTTTCTTCACAAAACTCATTGAATAGCTCATTGACAAATTCTCCCCCATGGTCACTTCTGATTGAAGCTATACCCATCCCCTTTTCATTCTGTACACGTTTGCAGAATACAGAAAAGACCTTGAAGGACTCATCTTTGTGAGCAAGAAACATAACCCATGTCCATCTAGTATAGTCATCCACAATGACTAGACCATATTTCTTACCACTGATAGAAGCAGTCCTTGTTGGACCAAAAAGATCAAGGTGTAGCAGTTCTAGTGGTCTTTTGGTACTTACAATATTCTTAGATTCAAAAGAACCTTTGACTTGTTTTCCCTTCTGACATGCATCACAGAGAGCATCAGATTTGTATTTAAGGTTTGGTAAACCTCTCACGAGGTTATGCTTATTTAGCTTTGAGATTAATCTCAAGCTTGCATGACCTAGCCTTTTATGCCAAATCCAACGTTCATCTTCAATGGACACTAAACATGAGACACTTTGATTTGAGAGGTCCTCCAAGTCAATTTTGTATAAATTGTTTTGCCTCTTAGCAGTGAATAAAATTGATTTCATCATTTTTCTTGACATAACACATGTTCTTATTAAAAGAAACATCATATCCACTGTCACATAATTGACTTATGCCTCAGTAGATTATGTTTTAAACCATTCACCAAAAGAACATTATCAATGGAGGGAAAAGGATGTTTACCGATTTTACCTATACCAGTGATCTTTCCTTTCTGATTTCCTCCAAATGTCACCCAGCCACCATCCTTATGTTTAAGGTCTTGGAACATATACTTTTCTCCCGTCATGTGACGTGAGCATCCACTGTCCAAGTACCAGGATGTTTGTTTCTTTCCTGTTGTTAAGCAGATCTGGCAACAGGTATTATCTTGTTTCTTAGGTACCCAAACTGACTTGGGTCCTTTCATGTTAGTTTTCTTTGGACGAGAATATTTAGTATGCCTATTATGTATGCATCTAGATGTAGAGTGCCCACTTTTTCCACACACTTTACAAAAGGTGTTGGACGGGCCAGATTTGGTTTTTGCATACCTAGCTGGAGCTTTTGAAGCTCTTTGCTGCATAGGTGGTTTTGACTTAGTGTAAGATGCCTCATACTTCTTATTGTCATAACCAAGGCCAGATTTATCAAAGGGTGACCTAGAATACCTTAGGATAAGACTAAGCTTATCTGAGCCTCCTACCAGTTTTGACAGAGAGTCTGTCAAGTATTTTACATCTTGTTTTAGTTTTGCAACTTCACAAGAATTGTCAGGCTCACATTCAGATTTGTCAGTTAGACTGACATTCTCTGATTTCAGCTTATCATTTTCTTGGAACAAACTTTGTTTTTCCATGCAAACTCTATCATATTCTTTGGTTAATTTTGCAAACTTCTTTTTAAGACTTTTGTATTCATGAGATAATATGGATGAGTCATGCAGTAATTCATCAAAGGCATTTTTGAGAGTTGAAGGTTCAGAATCTGTTACCTCATCATCATCAGTGTACTCATTCTCTGATGATGTGTCTGCCATGAGGCAAATGTTTGCCTCTTCCTCTGCTTCCTCTTCCTCATCTGATGAGGATAAGTCCAAGTCTTCCCATGTAGCCATTAAGCCCTTCTTTTTCTTAAAGAACTTCTTCTTCTCTTTTAGGTCAGGGCAGTCGGCTTTGAAATGTCCAGGCTTTTTGCACTCAAAGCACAAAGGTGGACCTTTTTCTTTGGAGTCTGACTTCTCCTTAGAAAATTTCTTGTTGAATGGCTTTCTCTTGAAATTATTTTTTCTTCTCCACATATGTTGTATCTTTCTGGAGATGAAAGATAGTTCATCTTCATCTGATCCTTCATCACTGTCTGAAGGTTCAGCATCATCTGAAGACTCAGCAGCTTTGAGAACTTTTGAAGAACTTGCTTTCTTTGCCTTTAAAAGCAATGGACTTTCCCTTTCTGGAATTGTCTTCCTCATTTAGTTCAAGTTCATGAACTTTTAATGATCCTAGAAGTTCTTCCAGAGAGAGAGCATTCAGATTCTTAGCTTCTTGAATAGCAGTGACCTTTGGTCTCCACTGTTTGGAGAGACTTCTCAGAATCTTTCTGATATGATCTCTATTCTCATATACCTTTCCCAGAGATCTGAGACTGTTTGTTATTGTTTGAAATCTTCCAAACATCTGATCTATAGACTCATGATCAGTCATCTTGAAGAGTTCATACTGGTGAACCAGCATGCTTATCTTTGACTCCTTCACTTGTGATGAGCCTTCATGAGCGAGAGCCAGTGTATCCCAGATTTCTTTTGCTGTGTTGCAGCTGTGAACTTTATCATGTTCTGATCTGGTAATAGCACACATCAAGTAATGTTTGGCTTTGAGATTTAGTTGATGTTTGGCTTTTTTGATCAACACTCCAATCTGCTCTAGCCAGTACAACTTGATTTTCACTTCTTGGCTCAGTGTAGCCATTCTCTATCAGTTCCCAGATGTCTAGATTCTGTGCATCTAGGAAGGCCATCATTCTCTTCTTCCAATAGTCGTAATCTGTTCCATCAAAGAGTGGAGGTCTGTTGATAGCTTGTCCTTCTGCATCCATGGTGATAGGATCGTACTTCCTCAGCACTTGTTAGATGCTCAACCCTTTCGAGGCTGAGCTCTGATACCAACTGAAGTTGACACAGGCAAACACAAGAAGGGGGGGTTGAATTGTGTTTGTTAATATTTTTCGAAAACAGCCTTTTCAAAAAGATTTTCTCACACAAAGTTAAGGAGACAGAATAAAGCACACAGAAAAGAAGTCTTTTGAAGGATTAACAAATTCAAGTTTCAAATCCCCACAGTTAGTATAAATACGTAAAACAAAAGAGATAAGGGATAAGAAGATTTACACAAGATGTTTTATCCTGGTTCACTCTCTTCCAACCAAGAGCTACGTCCAGTCCCTTCTACTTGAAGGATTTTTCCACTATTTTCAAATAGATTACACCAAGTATTCAACACCTCTCCAGGCTCACAAGTATTTCTTTCTTACCAAGCCTCTTCAGGCTCTACCTCTAATAAAGAGTTTTGATATCTTTGATCTTCTAACTCACTATATGTGAGAGTATGAAAGTTTAAGATCAGATAAATATTATAGCAATATTCAAACTATAATATTACAGACTTTTGCTTTTGAATGAATAAGAAAATATTTGCTTCGCGAGAGATTTCTTGAAATTTCTTTGTATACGCAAAAGTTGTTTCTTCAAAAGCTTTAGTCTTCTATTTATAGGGTCCTTGATCTTCTCTTCAGAGTCTTCAACGGTTGTATTTGAAATACCCGTTTAGTAATAGAGTCAACTAGGTAAATATCCGTTGTGACTCAGCTTGCTCGAGGCCTTTGTACTGTGAGACAAATTCTTGCATGAAAAAGCACACCTCTGAGCAAAAGTAGCTTGCAAAAAAAAGTTTTGCCTCCTTTGTACAAGTTCCAACTATATCAGCGTAAAAGGTGACAGGGTACAAAAACGTTTTGCATTGTACTATTCTGCTTTTTGCAAGTCCTGACTTGTACTATGTCTCTCTCAATGAAACAAGGCAAAAGGAATCGTTAATAGAAAACGAGAAGAACCATTATAAATGAAATGAATATCAATCATAAGAAATAAATTCGCTTTGGTTCAAATTGGTATAAATGCTTAAAAAATCTTCGTCCAGCAAACTAGCGTAAAGGCAAGATAAGCAAAAAGAGTTTTAAGGCTTCGTCCACTGACGTGGCAACCAAAACTTCGTCTACTCAAAACAGCGGTCTTGCCAGTACCTGAGATAACTAAAATCTCCGTCCAGTGACGTGGCAATAGCAGACTAAGGGCTCTCGTCTACACGAAGAGAAATTCTCCGTCCACTAAAAGCATTCAAGCGCTCGTCCACTGACGTGGCACTGGAGTTATAATGGAGAGTGGACTCGACCATACTTTCAGCATAGATATTCAATAGAGAACATATGGACGCGGATTTGCAAGGAGAAAAGACTTAACATTTTAGCTTATAAGAACAGAGATTCTTTAAGACTAAAGGCACTTGTTAGATTTAAAGCATTAACACTTTGCTACACAAAAATTAATTCTTATTGTTAACATCAAAACCTAGAGATTATTTAATCCAAATTATTTTGGTTCCAACAGAGTAGGCATTGCTCCCTACCCCATCTGCCCAAGGCTTGGCATGATAGACCTCAACAAAGACAAAGACATGAGGTGCAAAAGAAATAAAGGAGTCATGCCTGAAGCTCACTCTGCCATTCTGGACTTGTCTCAGGAACTCTTTGATCACTCCGAGCTTGACTTCTATCTATATATGGAGGATGTGCAGAACCTTGGAGAGATGAAGGCTGCAGACTTCTGGTTATCTCACATCATCCACTGCACCAGGGAAGCTTCTTCTTCTGGTTTGACTCAAGAAGAGAAGAAGGAAATTCCTAAGTACAGAGGAAAATGTGGCCTATCCAAAGTAAGGCACATGATCTACAAAGATCTGTGGGGACTTCCTATTACCAGCAGGGATGTGGAGGAAATTATTCTTATCTACTAGGCAAAGGATTTACCTCAGAAACCTATTACAGTTGCCACTGCACCTCCAGCAACATCTTCCTCAGATCAGGCAGCCCAAGAATTGATTGTAGAAGGCCCTGAACTTGATGAGCAACTGTCTTCTCAGCCTCCTTCAGTTGAACCTCCATCTGCACAAGCTAAGCAGTCTGCTGAGGCTGGTGTCTCTAAGCAAGGAACTGAGTCTGCTAAGACTTCTTCTCAACCATTAGCTCTTGCTATGGTCAGAACAGTAGCCCAGGCTCAAGACACTGTCTCTGACACTGCTGAGAGCTCAAGACAACTTACCTTGCCACCCAATCTTGAAGACATCGTTGGAAAAATTGTCGATGATAAGGTTGGCAAGATAGTTGAGGAAAAGACTGAGCAGATGGCTCAACAGCTTGAAGAAAGGGTGCAGAAGCAAGTTCAAGACTCTCTGGCCCCTACAAATGCAGTGATGAATCAAATGCTGGCTCTGATCTTGGAGTTTCAGAGGAATCAAAATCCACAGCCTAACCAACCACCTCCTCCACCACCTCCTTCTACTTAAAAAAAAATTTTCTCTGTCTTTATCCTTTGATTTGCTGACAATGATGGTCCACTCCCTTTTACCTTTTTGTCTGATAACAAAAAAGGGGGAGAAAGGAAAGATTAAATTTTATAATACAGAGATTTTTTTTTAAAGTACACAGTTGTCTGCATATGCATAAATATTTGCTGATACTATGCCTTAACATTTTTTTTATGACCTTGCTTCGATACTGCTTTGAATTCTAAATGTTTAATAGGCTGCTATCTTGATTTGTTAATCAATTTTATTGCATATGAGACTTAGCTTATTATGCCTTAACTGCTTTTATCTGATGACTGCCTTGTCTTAGGGGGAGCCTTCTAAGCTCTCTTAAACTTTGCAAAATAAATTTAATTAGTTTTTGTCATCATCAAAAAGGGGGAGATTGTTGGAACCAAAATAGTTTGGATTAAATAATCTCTAGGTTTTGATGTTAACAATGAGAATTAAATTTGTGTAGCAAAGTGTTAATGCTTTAATTCTAACAAGTGCCTTTAGTCTTAAAGAATCTCTGTTCTTATAAGCTAAATATGTTAAGTCTATTTTCCTTGCGAATCCGCGTCCATGTGTTTTTTTTTATTGAATATCTTATGCTGAAAGAGTGGTCGAGTCCACTCTATCAAGGATCTCCTTTTAACTCAAGTGCCACGTCAGTGGACGAGCGCTTGAATGCTTTTAGTGGACGGAGAATTTCTCTTGGTGTAGACGAGAGCTTCTCTCAAATAATAACCTTAGTCTGCTATTGCCACGTCACTGGACGGAGACTTTAGATATTGCAAGTACTGGCAAGACCGATGTTTTAAGTAGACGAAGTTTTGGTTGCCACGTCAGTGAACGGAGCCTTAAAACTCTTTTTGCTTATCTTGCCTTTACTCTCGTTTGTTGGACGAAGATTTTCTTAAGCATTTATACCAATCTGAACCAAAGCGAATTTATTTCTTATGATTGATATTCTTTTCATTTATAATGGCTCTTCTCTTTTTTCTATTAACGGCTCACATTGCCTTGTTTCATTGAGAGAAACATAGTACAAAAAAGGGGACTTGCAAAAAGCAGAATAGTACAATACAAAACGTTGTGTACCCTGTCACCTTTTTATGCTGATATAGTTGGAACTTGTACAAAGGAGGCAAAACTGTTTTCAAGCTGCTTTTGCTCAGAGGTGTGCTTTTACATGCAAGAATTTGTCTCACAGTACAAAGGCCTCGAGCCAGCTGAGTCTCAACGGATATTTACTTGGTTGACTCTATTACTAAACGGGAATTTCAAATACAACCGTTGAAGATTCTGAAGAGAAGATCAAGGACCCTATAAATAGAAGACTAAAGCTTTTGAAGAAATAACTTTTGCGCATACAAAGAAATATCAAGAAATCTCTTGAGAAGCAAATACTCTCTTATTCATTCAAAAAGCAAAAGTCTGTAATATTATAGTTTGAATTCTTGCTATAATATTTATCTGATCTTAAACTTTCATACTTTTACATATAGTGAGTTAGAAGATCAAAGAAATCAAAACTCTTTATTAGAGGTAGAGCCTGAAGAGGCTTGGTAAGAAAGAAATACTTGTGAGCCTGGAGAGGTGTTGAATACTTGGTGTAATCTATTTGAAAATAGTGGAAAAATCCTTCAAGTAGAAGGGACTGGACGTAGCTCTTGGTTGGAAGAGAGTGAACCAGGATAAAACATCTTGTGTAAATCTTCTAATCCCTTATCTCTTTGGTTTTACGTATTTATACTAACTGTGGGGATTTGAACTTGAATTTGTTAATCCTTCAAAAGACTTCTTTTCTGTGTGCTTTATTCTGCCTCCTTATTTTTGTGTGAGAAAATCTTTTTGAAAAGGCTGTTTTCGAAAAATATTAACAAACACAATTCAACCCCCTTTCTTGTGTTTGCCTGTGTCAACTTCAAGATGTCATCTATAAACACCACCACAACCTTATCCAAGTAAGGGTGAAAGGTCTTGTTCATGTAGTCCATGAAGACCACAGGAGCGTTGGTCACACCGAAGGGCATAACCAAGTACTCATAGTAACCATATCGCATCCTAAACGTTGTCTTCGAGATGTCCTCAGACTTCACCCGAATCTGATGGTACCCTAACCGCAAATCTATTTTTGAAAAGACGCAAGCGCCCATCAACTGGTCCATAAGATCATCAATCCTAGGGAGGGGATACCGATTCTTTATGGTCACCTTGTTGAGCTGCCGAAAGTCGACACACAACCTCATACTACCATCCTTCTTCTTCACCAACAACACAGGTACTCCCCACGGAGACACACTTGGCCTAATGAACTGCTTCTTCATCAGGTCCTCCAACTGTTCCTTCAACTTAGCTAATTCTAGAGGAGACATTCTATAAGGCGCTATGGAGATTGGCCCGGTGCCAGGCACTAAATCTATGGTAAACTCAACATCTCTCTCTGGGGTAAGTTATAAACATCCCCCGGGAACACTTCAGGAAATTCCCGCACAACAGGCACGCTGGCGACATCAGGAGGGCTGCTCTCTACTTCCAGGGAAGCTAACATCATGTATTCTTGGGCTTCGTCTCTCATCGAAGCTTGAACTTGGCTGGCAGAGAGAAGGCCCGGATTCTTAGACTCCTTTGGAATTCCAAAAATCATGGTTTTATCAAAACAGTTCAGGAGAACATGGTTGGAAGATAACCAATCCATACCCGGAATAATGTCCAGGTCTTTCAAAGGTAAGCATACAAGATCAGCAATGAAGGTTTTATCATTTATAACTATATGACAGTTCTTACATGCATAAGAAGTAGAAACAGGTTTATTTGTAGGTGTAGAAACCAACAAATCATACTCAAGGAAAGTAACAGGCAATTCAAGACTCTTGACCCTATCATGCGATATAAAAGAGTGAGTAGCACCCGAATCATACAATACAGTCAATTGAGTTCCATCGATAAAACATGTACCTTGGATCAAGTCATCAGACTAGGAGGCTTCAGCTCCACTAAGAGTAAAGACTCTTCCAATGGTCTTCAGTCGGTTGGCTTGGGACCTCTGATTCTTGCTGGCACTGGGAGGCTCGGCCTTGGCTCCTTCACACTCGCGACTGATATGCCCTGGCTTGCCACATCTGAAGCAGATAACTTGCGTCTCCTTGCACTGAGACGAGTAGTGATCCGTAGCACCACACTTGCCGCACCTCATGGGCCTAGAGACATTAGAGAACCCACCCCTAAACCCATCCTGCTGAAACTGTGGCTTCTTACCACTCTGCTTGAAATCCTTGCCGGTCCTTTGTTTGCCCTTGTCTCTCTGGTCAGTCCTCTTGCCACTCTGGCAGTCCGATCCTCTGGAATTGGCAACTCTGAACTGACTAGCATCCTCGTAAATCCGACACTTGTTGACCAGAATCGAAAAAAACTCCGATTTCCTGGTAGCTGATGGCCTGTTTGATCTCAGGCCGGAGACCCGCTTCAAACTTCACACACTTGGAGCGATCATCTGTCTCATGCTTGTAAGGAGTGTAGTACCTAGCCAGCTCCTCAAACTTGGCCGCATAATCACCAACTAATAGCGACCCCTGCCTCAAAGACAAGAACTCCATCGCTTTCTTGTCTTTGATATCCGCTGGAAAATACTTCTCCAGAAACCTCTATCGGAACACAGCCCATGTAACTGCAATGCCCTCAGCCTGCATCCTCTTCCTGCAGTTATCCCACCAATGCTCTGCCTCCTCGGTCAACATGAAAGTGGCGAAGATGAGCTTCTGCTGATCATTACAGTCCATCGCACGGAAGATCTTCTCTATCTCCCTCAGCCACAACAGTGCTCCTTCTGGGTCGTACGCTCCCTTGAACGATGGAGGGTTGTTCCTCTAGAACTTATCCAGTCCCTGGAACTCAGCTTGCCCACCGTTGTTGTTAGGGTTGACCTGTCTAATAGCATTGGCTAGGAGTGCCAATGCGTCCTCTACCGGCCATTAGTTCCTGTACATGTCCAACACAATTCTTAATACAGAAACTTAAGCGAGTAAAATCTACAGACAACAAACTTAAAACATCATTATCTAAAACGAGTATAGACAATCCAAACAAGAGTCACACAACAGACTCATACCACGTCCGAACAAGGTCGAACTGCTCTGATACCAATAAATATGACACCCTTCTACCCCATACGTTATAAGCCATTTAATATAAAAACAATTAAAAAGAAAACATGCATTTTAATAAATAAAAATAAAACAATTGTCCATAGGTAGAAAAGTCCCACATGAACTAGTTACAACGCGGAAAGTATAAATCAAGTTTTTTAACAAATAAACATAATAAAATAACTACCCAACCCCGATGTCACGACTCAGAGTTAGTATAACCGTTCTGGAAAATAACATCCTCGGAATACAACTGAAAAACAGACTAAACAAAAGACAAGCCCTAACTATGAGTGGCGGCTCCTCAGAGTCACTCCTCTCTGGGCTGCTCGTCATCCTCTGCAAAAATGCCAATCAGGCCAAACACAAACAAATAATAGGGAGTAAGATTCATGTAAACATATACAGAATGGGAATAGGAAGCAAGGTAAACATACCATATAAGCATACATCAACATTCATCAATATCATATCAACCAAGTATGCTATGCTGTGCAATGCATCAACTACTCCACTACTCCATTTATGCATGTGGATCCAAACTAACTCAGGATGAACGACTTTGGAGTTACATATCCGTATTGGCCATAGAACCACCAACACCGGCAGTTCACCAAACCTTGGGTGAACCCCATGGATAGCCAACGCATCAAACCGTGGATGCCTCATCACGGGGGGCCTCGGTCACCAAACCTTGGGTGACATACCGTGGATGGCCAGATCACCGTACTCTCGGGCGATCTCTCCTATTTCGAACCTCCCCCATCAACAACTCCAATGCTCTATGCAAATGGCACAACAACAAACAATCTCAATCACCTCCTTGCTCGGGCCATGAAGCTCCCAAGACTTTCAACATCAACGTCAACGTAACCTTAGACCCAAACCGTGGGGTCAAGGCTCCCTTAGCCAATAAGCACCAAAGTTCAACTCAACATGCTTGGGTCAATAAGCACCCAAGACTTCAACTTATCAACGTGCGGTAACCCATCGGATACCGACTTAACATCTTATTATCTTAATAATCTTAGATGATTATTAACCAGGTTGTCTAATCTTTCTCTTTGATTAGCTATCTCAACTTATCATCATTGGGGAAATGGGGTCTGAAACCCCTTAAGTCCTTTAATTGTATTTCTGTCCAGGAGGGGTCAGCACGGTCGTGCTTAAACCCCAGCACGGTCGTGCTTGGACACGTGAGGGCGTGCGGCCCTTTTAGTGAAGCACGGTCGTGCTTCACGTTCAGCACGGTCGCGCTCAGCAGCACGGTCGTGATTTTTGACTTGCACGGCCGTGCTGAACAGCGCGGCCATTTTCCAGAAATCAAATGGGAGCACGGCCGTGCTCCTTATTCAGCACGGTCGTGCTCATCGCGCGACAGTACTGTTCTGGGTAGGAACAGTAACCGAATTCATAGCCAAAATCTTAGGTTCTTAATTCCTTAGTCCTAGGTCAGTTAACAACATGTTTTAGGGTCCAAAAGTCATCATCACAACAGCCATAAATCAATCATTCAATCCAACATACCAACAAGATAATCATGGCATCAATTTTAAAACAACCCAATTTAGTAATGACACATATATCAAAACATATTATCACAACCAATCAAACTGACATATAAACATACAACCACATATAACCAACCGGGGTCATGGGGACCCCTTTACCTTACTCTACCCCCACTGCATAATGAGTACAATTCCCTTCTCCCCATACCTGGATTGAAGGTTGCTCTAACGGTCAAACTGGTCATGTCCCTACGAGCGGCTTAGTCCGATTCTACACCTTGGTTAACCAAAAACACACTTGGTCAGTTTCTTTAACCAAAACAAGAAAGAAACTGAAGGGAGGGAAGAGACCATTACCTCTAAACCAACAAGACTCTCAGGGGGCTCCCAAAGGCTTCCAAAACTCCAGAAACGGGTTGAGTTTAGTGGAAGTAGGGAAAGAGATCACTCTGGTCGAAACTGGTTACGGCTGCCAACACAAAATAGGGTTTCACGTTAACCCTCGGGTTCTGTTCCAAACTTATAAAGCTCGGACCTGAGCACGGTCGTGCTCACCCTTGAGCACGGTCGTGCTCACCCTTGAGCACGGTCGTGCTCACCCTTGAGCACGGTCGTGCTCACCCTTGAGCACGGTCGTGCTCAACTTAGCGTCACCGAGATGCGGTCAGTGCATTGAGCACGGGCGTGCTCACTATTGAGCACGGTTGTGCTCAACTTAAAATCAGAAACACGCTTCTGGCTTTAAGGACGGGCGTGCTGGCTGATGAGCACGGGCGTGCTCATGTACCAGAAAGGGACTTTTAAGCTAAAATCCCACTTAGCCCTTAATCAACACTTTTAAATTAATAAAACTAGCTTTATAAAAACATTTATGAAAAACGGGGTGTTACAAGTAGCAACGCGCACGAGTTTCTTTGAGGGTCCATTGAGTGCCATGGATTTTGAGTTTTTGAGAAGAAGAAAGTGAAGGGCTTCGAAAAAGGGTTTGTTCGCAAAAGAGAGAAAGAGAGAACTTTTGAAACAGTAAAGTGTTTCTGATGAAAGATTCTTTCTTTTAAGAGAGAGGTTTAAAAAAGAGCAGTTGAGAATAATAAAGAGAAAAACGTTTTAAATTCAAATGAATTTTAGAAAACTGCAATGTAAAGTCTCAGTCATTAATCCACATCATCAGACGTTTTATTCAGATCAGATGCATTCCATCAAGTATTATTAATTTATGAAATGCATGTTCAAATTATCTCTAATATATATGAACCATCTTCAGCTAAGGGTTTTGTTAATATATCGGCCCACTAATTTTCAGTTTTGACAAACTTGATGTCAAAAACACCTTTTTGAACATAGTCTCTTATGAAGTGATGCTTAATTACTATGTGCTTAGCCTTAGAATGTTGTATGGGATTCTTAGATAAACAGATAGCACTAGAGTTATCACACCAAACATAAATATTATGTTCAAAGATAGAATAATCTTCAAGTTAATGTTTTACCCATAAGAGCTGTGAACAATAGCTTGCAGCTGAAATGTATTCTGCCTCTGTAGTAGTTAGAGCAATTGTAGTTTGTATTTTGCTTGTCCAAGAGACTAAGCTTGCTCCAATGTATTGACATCCTTCACTTGTGCTTTTCCTTTCTACTCTGTCTCCAGCATAATCAGCATCACAGAATCCAACTAATCTGTATTCTTGTGTTCTTAAATACATCAAACCAAGATTAGTGGTTCCAAGCAAATATCTAAATATTCTTTTAACAGCCTTGAGATGTGATTCTCTAGGATCAGATTGGAATCTTGCACACATGCAGACACTGAATTGACTATCAGATCTACTAGAAGTTAAGTACATAAAAGAACCAATCATACCACTGTAGACAGTTTGATCTACCTTTTTACCTTCTCCATCTTTGTTCAGTTTTGAATTTGCTTCCATGGGAGTTTTTCACAGGTTTTGTTGTATCACATTTATATTTCTTTAAGATCTCCTTGGTATATTTCTGTTGATGGATGTATATTCCATCATCTGTCTGTTTTATTTGCAAACCAAGGAAGAACTTCAATTCTCCCATCATGCTCATTTGAAATTCATTCTGCATAAGCTTGGAGAACTCTTTGCAGAGCTGTTCATTAGTAGCACCGAATATAATATCATCAACATAGATTTGTACTATAATGAAATCCATTTTAGAGCTTTTTCTAAAGAGAGTTGTATCAACTTTTCCTCTAATGAAATCATTTTTCATAAGAAAGAACTAAGTCTATCATACCAAGATCTAGGAGCTTGTTTTAATCCATAAAGAGCCTTCTTAAGCTTATAAACATGATGATCTGGTTTATCATTATCTTCAAAACCAGGTGGTTGTTTAACATATACTTCTTATTCAATTATTCCATTAAGAAATGTACTTTTAACACCCATTTGATATAAAGTGATTTGATGTTGTGCAGCATATGACATAAGTATGCGAATAGCTTCTATTCTAGCTACTGGTGCAAAAGTTTCAGTGTAGTCAATACCTTCTTGTTGGTTATAGCCTTGAGCTCCCAACCTTGCTTTATTTCTGACTACTTTACCATCTTCATCGAGTTTGTTTCTGAATACCAATATTGTTCCAATAATTGATTTTCCTTTTACATTTAGAACTAAGAACTAAACATCATTCCTTTTGATCTGATTCATCTCTTCTTGCATAGATAAGATCTAGCTTTCATCTTCAAGAGCTTCCTTGATATTCTTGGGTTCAATTTCAGATAGGAATGCCATGTTGTTTGAACCTCTGAATTTTGATCTGGTTCTGACGACCCCTTGAGAGGGATTACCAATGATCAATTCTCTAGGATGATGAGTTTTGAACTTCCAGTCTCGTCTGGGTTCAGTGTCAGATGCTTGTTGAGCAGGTGGATCAGACGCATGAGTAGGACCTTCTGGATCCTTATTCATTAAGTTATTATCTGTCTGATTATATTGTCTTCCAAGATCTAAACCTGCAAGATCTTCCTCAAGATCTGATAGTCTCTTATCAGTCTTTAAACCATCATTAAACTTGACATGAACAGATTCTTCAACAACTTCTGTTCTAGAGTTGTAAACTCTAAAAGCTTTAGAAATGTCTGAATAACTGAGAAATATAGCTTTATCTACTTTTGAATCAAACTTTCCAAGTTGATCTCTAGTATTTTAGATAAAACATTCACATCCAAAAGCATGGAAATAATAGATGTTGGGTTTTCCACCTTTCCACAATTCATAGGGAATTTGGTTCAAGAAGGTCTTTATCAGTATTATGTTCTGTACATAACAAACAGTGTTTACTGCCTCAGCCCAGAAGTACTTTGGGAGTTTGCTTTCATTGAGCATCGTTCGAGCCATCTGTTGTAGAGATTTGTTCTTCCTCTCTACTACTCCATTTTGCTGAGGAGTTCTAGGAGCAGAGAAGTTGTGAGAGATATCATTCTCTTCACAGAATGTATTGAAGTGCTCATTTTCAAACTCTCCCCATGGTCACTTCTGATAGCTGAGAAACAGAATCCTTGCTCATTTTGTACTTTCTTACAGAATATGGAAAACACCTTGAATGACTCATCCTTGTGGGTTAAGAAGAGTACCCATGTATATCTAGAATAATCATCGACAAAGACAAAACCATATTTCTTTCCTGCCTTGCTAGCAACACTTACTAGACCAAACAGATCCATATACAACAACTGTAATGGTCTAGAAGAAGATACTAGATTTTTGGGTTTAAAGCTAGATTTAACTTGCTTTCCACATTGGCAAGAATCACATAAGACATCCTTTTTTTAAACCAATATTAGGTAGACCTTTCACAAGTTTATACTTCTGAAGCTTAGTTATCTGTTTCATACTTGTATGTCCTAGCTTCTTATGCCATACCCATTTTTCATCCTCCCTTGACACAAAACAGGTCACACTTTGATCAGATAGTTCTATTAAATCAATCTTATAAAGATTCTGTTGCCTGTTTGCTGAAAAGAGAACTTTGCCTTGATTGTCTTTGACTATCACGCATTCTTAGTAAAGGAAACATTATATCCATTATCACATAATTGACTTATGCTTAGCAGATTATGTCTTAATCCTTTAACTAAAAGAATATTAGAGATAGATGGTAAAGGTGATCTCCCACCAATTTTACCTATCCCAATAACCTTTCCTTTCTGGTTTCGGCCAAAGGTAACATGTCCTCCTTCTTTAGGTTGGAGGTCTAGGAACATAGATCTTTCTCCTGTCATGTGCCGTGAGCAGCAACTGTCCAGGTACCATGATAGGTGTGCTCTTTGTCCAATTAAGGATATCTGCAATAGGAATAATCAATGCTTTTGGTACCCATATTTTCTTGGGTCCTTTCTTGTTAGTTCTTGAACTTTGTGACAACTTCTTTCTTGTGTGAATGCACTTAGCCATGATATGTCCAGCCATTCCACAGTTTTTACAGTTGTCCTTATATAAATTGACGTTATCATAAAGAGCTTTAGGCTTTTGTCCTAAGAGTTTGTTAGATACTTTATGATGTGTCTGCTCAATGAATCCTATGCCAGTTTTATCAAGAGAGGGTTTCTGACTTCCTAACAGTTTAGTCAGATTATCTCTACCATTGACAAAACGAGCAAGATCAGAGGTGAGCTCTTCAACCTCCTGTTGAAGTTTGACAACTTCTTTAGATTATGGCATCTCAACTATGATCTTCAGATTGTGTCCAAGCCTTTAGAACGTTCGTCGAGCCGTTCAAGGGAACCAGTTTAGGATCTACGTCAGGTTAACGAGAATTCTTCATATCAGGTATAGGGAGAAGGATAGTGTAAACATTAGGCAAAGGGGTAGCGTAAGATGAGGGGGTGGGAACCCCAGTGTTGTTAACTGTTATGGATGTCTAATTGCAATAATTGTTTATAGCGATGCCTGTTTTATGCCTAATTGCTATGTTTGTTAAACTGTTCATGATGTTGTATGCCAAATTATGAAAGTTGGTTAATATGTTTATGCTATGATTAACTAGTTTAGTTGTGTTGTTTATGTCATGAACATTGTTGGTTGATAATGTTGTTATGAGTGTTGGCTGAATGTATGATGGTTAATGTTGAACAGTTAATAAAACTCTAGTTGGTTAAAGTTAAGGCTCTTTATTAATATGAGAATTAATGGCTTAATTCCCCTAATGTGTTCATAAAACATGGACTTAATAGTGAGAGGTGAGCTTTATACCAAATGGTTTAGCCAAGACCCTAGGATTTGATTTAAGAGTGTTTAGGGAGGTTTTGATCCCAAGAACACCATGAATCTGCCCAGACAGTACCGCCACGCAGGAGCACGGTCGTGCTTAACAGGGAGCACGCCCATGCTCCCAGTTTGAATCTAGAAGATGGCCGCGCTTTGAGCACGGTCGTGCAGGTTAGTGAGCACGACCATGCCCCACTTAAGTGGAAGCACGACCGTGCTGGGTTGAGCACGCCCGTGCTCCCCCTACAGAACGAACGTGAATTAATGGCAAGAAAGGGGTGTTTCACCCCAAATGTTCCTAATAATGTGATAAAACACCAATCGAATAAAGAAGAGTTAGATAACTTAATTAAAGACTAATTAAGATAAACAAGAATAATAAGGTGGTTAAGTCGGTTCCCGATGGGTTGCCGCACATTGATATGCTTTCGTGCTTTTTGGCGAAAGTGGCCTTGATACTTTTTGGTCGAGGTGTTGATAAGTTGGACCTTGGTGCTTTTTGGCCAAGGGGACCTTAACTCATATGGGTTAAGGTGTTGATGTTGATGATGAGACTTGGGTGCTTATTGGCCCAAGCGAAGGAGGTGGTTGCCCTGTTTGTTTGTTGTTGTGTCATGCATTCACGCATCAGAGCTGTTAGTGGGGGAAGATCAAACATACGGGAGGTCGTCCTAGAGTACGACGATCTGGCCGTCCGCGAGTGGTTTACCCAAGGTTTGGTTAACCGTGCGCTCCCATGGTGGTGCATCCTAGAGTATGGTGATATTGATATTTGGGATGCTGTGGAAAATGGTCCATTTGTCCCCAAGCATGAAGTCAATGGTGCTTCGGTGGATAAACGAAAAACCCTTTGGACCGACGAGGAAAATAAAAAGGTCCAATACAATTTGAAAGCTAGGAACATCATCACTTCAGCTTTAAGCTACGATGAGTTCTATAGGGTCTCAAATTTCAAGACCGCGAAAGAAATGTGGGACACCCTTCAGTTGACCCATGAGTATGAGCTATTTAGGATGAAACAGGGTGAAAGCATACAAGATATGCAAAAATGTTCCACTCATATAATTAATCATCTTAGGGCTCTTGGGAAAATGTTTTCAAACGAAGATTTAATTAACAAAGTTCTTAGATGCTTAAATAGAAGTTGGCAACCAAAAGTAACTGCTATATCTGAATCAAGAGATTTATCTTCTATGCCTTTGGCTACTTATTTGTTAAATTGCAAGAACATGAACGTGAGTTAAACCGCCTCATTGAAAGTGAGGAAAGCGACAAGAAAAAGAAAGGCCTTGCTCTTAAGGCAAGTATGAATGAAACAGTTGAGGAAGACAGTGAATGTGACAAGTTTGAAGGACTCGATGAAGGAAATGAGAACATGAGCTTGATGGTCCTTAAGTTCAAAAGTTTCCTAAGGAACAAAGGGAAAGCTCTTCAAAACTTCACCCCTCAAAAGAAGGTGGACAGAGAAACAACTTCCTATGTACCCATATGCTTCAATTGCAAAAAGAAGGGTCACATTCGTCCCGAGTGTCCTCAAGTCCAGAAGAGGAATGATAAGATGGAAAAGAGGCCATAAAAGGATAAAAGGGGAAGGAAGGCCTACATCGCATAGGAAGACAATGATACGGACTCTTCGGATGAATCCGATGACGAAGAGGCCAACCTTTGCCTCA
This sequence comes from Echinosophora koreensis, assembly GCA_035048595.1. Taxonomy (NCBI): domain Eukaryota; kingdom Viridiplantae; phylum Streptophyta; class Magnoliopsida; order Fabales; family Fabaceae; genus Echinosophora; species Echinosophora koreensis. The sequence continues at coordinate 25,483 of JAPCYP010000189.1, forward strand.
TGGCCAATCATGAGGATATTGATGATGAGGTAATTGATGAATTACTTGTTGCATGTGAAGAATTCAATGATGAAAGCATGCGTCTTAGAAAAACAATTCATGCATCTAAGAAAACCATTTCTAGTCTTGAATTAAAAATTGTTTCTTTAAACAAAGAAATGGAAGAAATAAAGGAAAAACAAGCTTTGTTGAAAACCTCATCATGCCTATCTTGTGAAAAGAAAGATTCAAATTGTAGTGAATGCAAGGTTTTGAAAGTTAAAATTGAAGACCTATACAATACGCTTGCTAAGTTCACTAGTGGAAGAGACAATCTAAATATCTTGTTAGGTAATCAAAAAGGAACCTACGATAAAGCCGGTTTAGGTTATCACCCTAAATTGCATGAAAAATCTTTTAAGAGGTTCTTTAGCCCAACAAACACATCTAGTAGTCCTTTTGTAAAATGTTTTTATTGTGGTAGAAAAGGACACACTGCTTCCACTTGTAATGCTAGAAAGAACAAGAATTTGAAGGGCAAGAGAGTATGGGTACAAAAGGGCAATGCGCCCAAGGGTAACTCTCATGGACCCAACATGATTTGGGTACCAAAAGTTAAAACCTCAATCTGTTTTGTAGGTGTGCTTGAAAGTAAAGAACACAAATTGGTATCTCGATAGTGGATGCTCCAAGCACATGACGGGAGACAAAAACAACTTCTTCTCCCTCACACCCAAAAAGGGTGGCTTTGTCTTATATGGTGATAACAACAGAAGTAGAATCTAAGGAATTGAGACTGTTGGTAAAGGTCCTAACACCACCATAGAGAATGTTCTTTATCTTGAAGGTTTGAAACACAACTTGCTAAGTATAAGCCAACTTTGTGTGATAAAGGATTTAATGTTGTGTTTGATAACTCTAAATGCATGGTCATGGATTCTAACAAACAAACTAAATTAATTGGTCAAAGAATTGGAAATATCTATATGGTTTGCTTAGATGACCTACCTTCAAATGATGTATGTTGTCTAATAAGTAAAGAGGGTGAAACTTGGTTACGGCATAGGAGGATGCCTCATATTCACATGGACCATCTTAATAATTTGGTTCGCAAGGACCTAGTAATTGGTTTATCAAAGCTCCGTTTTGAAAAAGACAAGATGTGTGATACTTGTCAAAAAGGAAAACAAGTAAAGGCCTCTTTTAAATCTAAAAAAGTTGTTTCTACAAACCGGCCTTTACAGCTTTTACATATGGATTTGTTTGGTCCATCTAGAACTATGAGCTTTAGTGGTAATTACTATGCGCTTGTCATTGTGGATGACTATTCTCATTATACATGGACTTTGTTAATTCCTCATAAAAATGACGCTTTCGGTGCATTTCGTAAACTTGCCAAGGTTGTTCAAAACGAGATGGGATTAAACATTGTAACTATCCGAAGTGATCATGGTGGTGAGTTCCAAAATGAGGCATTTGAGGCCTTTTGTACTGAAAATGGAATCGAGCATAATTTTTCCTCACCTAGGACTCCGCAAGAAAATGGGGTGGTGGAAAGGAAAATTTGGTATCTAGTAGTGCTAGTGAGGACGATGCTCAATGAGACCAACCTTCCTAAGTATTTCTAGGCAGACGCAGTAAGCACCATTGAAGAATCTGTGCATGTGTCTTTTGGTGAGACTAACCCTAAAATTGTAGTAGAGGAAAATGTTGATGATCTTGCAGAAATTTTGGAAAACACCTATCTTGAGGAGAAAATCACTCAAGAGAAGGGCATTATTGATCAACCACCTCCACAAGAACAAGAGACACCTAATTCCGATCTTCCAAGAGAATGGAGAACATCTAGACACCATCCTCTTGACAACATTATAGGTGATATCTCTAAAAGGGTAACAACTCGAAACTCTTTGAATCATATGTACCTTTACATGGCTTTTGTTTCTCAAATTGAACCTAAAAATATTGATGAGGTCATAGTTGATGAACATTGGACTCTTGCTATAAAAGAAGAGCTTAACCAATTTGAAAGAAATGATGTTTGGGAATTAGTCCCTAAACCTAAAAACCATTTAGTAATTGGAACTAAATGGTTTTTTCGTAACAAGCTAGATGAAAATGGAATCATAACTAGAAATAAAGCTAGGCTTGTTGTTAAAGGATATAATCAACAAGAGGGCATAGACTTTGATGAAACCTATGCTCCCGTAGCTAGACTAGAGGCTATTCATATGCTTCTTGCTTTTGCTTGGATCATGGATTTCAAACTTTTTCAAATGGATGTCAAAAGCGCTTTCTTAAATGGTTTTATCCAAGAAGAGGTTTATGTGGATCAACCTCTTGGTTTTACAAATTTTGAATTTCCAAACCATGTTTTCAAATTGAAAAAGGCGTTGTATGGTTTAAAGCAAGCCCCTAGGGCTTGGTATGAATGTTTAAGTAAGTTTTTACTTGAAAATGGTTTTCAAAGAGGAAAAGTTGATACCACACTTTTTATCAAGAACAAAAAGCATGATATTTTACTTGTGCAAATCTATGTGGACGATATAATATTTGGTGCCACTAACGAAGCTTTGTGCAAGGACTTTTCTAAAATTATGCAAAGCGAATTTAAAATGTCAATGATGGGGGAGCTCAACTACTTTCTTGGGTTGCAAATCAAGCAATCAAAGGAATGAATTTTCATAACCAATCGAAGTATTGCAAAGAGCTTCTCAAGAAGTTTGGGATGAACAATTCAAAGGAGCTACCCACTCCCATGAGCACATCATGTTACCTTGACAAGGATGAGAATGGTAAGTCCGCCGATGTAAGTAAGTATAGAGGTATGATAGGCTCTCTTCTTTATCTTACTGCTAGTCGCCCTGATATTATGTTTAGCATTTGCATGTGTGCATGGTTTCAATCAAACCCAAAAGAATCACATCTCGCCGCGGTAAAACGCATTATGAGATATCTCATTGGGACACAAAATATAGGTTTATGGTACCCTAAAGGGGCTGACTGCACCCTAATTGGATATTCAGATTCTGATATTGCGGGTTGCAAATTAGACCGAAAGAGCACTAGTGGAACTTGCCACTTATTAGGAAATGCTTTAGTTTCTTGGCATAGCAAGAATCAAGCATGGCTTTATCCACCGTCGAAGCGGAATACGTTGTGGCGGGTAGTTGTTGTGCACAAATTATTTGGATGAAACAACAGTTAAATGATTATGGAATTAATCTTAATACTGTTCCTATAAAATATGACAACACAAGTGCCATAAACCTCACAAAGAATCCTGTTTATCACTTAAGGACTAAACACATTTAAATTAGGCACCATTTCATTAAGGACCATGTTTAAAAGTGTGATTTCATGATTGAATTTGTTGAAACAACTAAACAACTCGCAGATATTTTTACAAAACCCCTACCTAAAGAAAGCTTCTTTTTCATAATAATTGAATTAGGGATTTTGAATCGGTCATGCATCAATTAATATATGCACATTTCACCTTGTTATTTGCTGATATGTTTATTAAGTGTGCAGGCAGAGAGGCAATAACCGATTAGCAAAATCGATTATGCCAAAATGGATTTTTCAGTTCAGCAAACAGAGAGATGATAATCTATTACAATAATCGATTATGCCATCACTGACTTTTTGAGCAGCATGGACAGAGGAGTGATAGTCGATCGTGAGAATCGATTATTCTATAATCTCAATTTCCAGAAATGCAATTAATCGATTACATAATCGATTAGTGTTCATCATTGTTCATCAGCAATCGATTTTTGGAGATGAACATAGAAAATAATCGATTATCTAATCGATTATGCGAAGATGAAGAGTTGGCGCCAAAACCACATGTGTGACAACCCGATGCCGACGAGGTCGGGGAGTGGTCGCTGGTGCAAGAAGGCATGGACAAGGAGCGGCTCCTAGCATGCTTCTAGGCAGAGAGACATATGAATGAACACACCCGAATGAGAGGGATCCTGAGACTGTGTAGGTATGGGGCTATACAGTTGAGGATGACTTATATGTGAAGTTGACACAGACAAACACAAGAAGGGGGGGTTGAATTGTGTTTGTTAATAATTTTCGAAAACAACCTTTTCAAAACAGTTTTCTCACACAAAGATTAAGAGGCAGAAGCAAACAAACAGAAAAACAAACTTTTGAAAACTTAACAAAATCAAGTTCAAATCCCCACAGTTAGTATAAACAAATAAAACTGAAGAGATAAGGGATTAGAAGATTCACGTAAGTTGTTTTATCCTGGTTCACTCTCTTCCAACCAAAAGCTACGTCCAGTCCCTTCTACTTGAAGGATTTTCTCCACTATTCTCCAAATAGATTACAGCAAGTATTCAACACCTCTCCAGGCTTACGAGTATTCCTTTCTTACCAAGCCTCTTCAGGCTCTACCTCTAACAAAGAGTTTGGTTTCTTTTGATCTTCTAACTCACTATGTGTGAGGATATAAAAGTTTAAGATCAGTTGAATATTAAAGCAATATTCAAACTAAGGTATTACATACTTTTGCTTTTTGAAAGAATAAAAGAATTTTGGCTCGCAAGAGTTTTCTTGAGAATTCTGAGTATGCGCAAAAAAAAAAAATTTTAAATGACTAGGTCTTCTATTTATAGTGATCTTGCTCTTCTCATCAAATTCTTCAATGGTTGTTTTTGAATTTTCCCGTTTAGGGATAGAATCAAGTGTGTAATATCCGTTGTGACTCATAGCTTGCTCGTGGCCATTCTGATTTGTACTATATGTCAACATTCTTGCACAAAACGAGCACACCTCTGAGCAAATGCAACTTGAAAAACTGTCTTGCCTTCCTTGTACAAATTCCAGCTATTCCAGCATTAAAGGTGACAGGGTACAAGTCGTTTTGCATTATACTATTTTGCTTTTGCAATTCCACATTTGTATTATGTCTCTCTCAAAGAAACAAGGCAACAAAACCGTTAAAACAAATAAGAAGGACCAACATATACTTGAAATAAATATCAACCATTTGAAATAAGTTCTTCTATGTGGTCGAGATAATTATTCTGAAAATATTAAGGATTCACAGTAAAGAAGAGCTCGCCTACTTAATATAGTGCGTCTATACGCTTATAGCAAAAACCTCTTTTTAGCTCGTCCAGTGACGTGGCAAATTTTGCTCGTCTATTATCAAGTCTTTGGACTTGCTATATATATCGATGAGTAGCTTAGATCTGCCTCTGCTGACGTGGCACTCAAGCTCATCTATTCATATTAGTTAAGAGCTCGTCTATTCATATTCGATAAAAGCTCGTCTACTAGTACTGTTCTATATTCCTTCTACTTTAAACATATACTCATAATTAAATATATCATTTATTCTAAATAGCTCGTCTACTCGGTTGGACGTTGATATTCACTCTTTCGATGTTTCCTTAATATATTAAGTTTCGAATATCCTGTAAGACTAGATAAAACATGTTAGATCTTAACAAACACTTTACCATATAAATTTAATCCTTTTTGTTAACATCAAACTTAGAGATTATTTAATCCAAAATTACTTTGTTCCAATAATCTCCCCCTTTTTTATGATGATAAAAACTAATTAAATTTGAGTGTGCAAAGTCTAAGAAAGCTTACAAAGCTCCCCCTAAGACAAACATTCAATCTTAACAGGAATAGAATAAAGAATAAGATATGAACAGAGAAACATATAAGCATATATCATATATTACTTATCATATCAGTAGAGCTACTTATCAGACAAAAGATAGCATCAGATCATGTAAATTAAATAACTATGCAATCATATAAGACAAGTAACATACATACATATGCAGACAAAAGAATATTTTACAAAACTGACTTTCATATATATAAAATTTAATTCTCTCTTCCATTTCTCTCCCTTTTTTGTCATCAAACAAAAAGGTAGGAAAGTGGACCATCATTGTCAGTAAAAAAAATCAAAAGAAAGGCTTTAAGAAGATGAAGGTAGTGGAGGTGGTGGGTTTGGATTTGGATTTGGTGGAGGGGTAGGCACTTGTGTTGGCATTGGTGGGAGCCAGAGCTTCTGTAACTTGTTCCTTTACTTGTTCTTTCACCTCAACTTTCACTATCTCCTCTACAATTCTGCCAATAATTTCTTCAAAATTTGGAGGCAGTCAAAGTGGTGGTCTTGAGCTTTCAACACTTTCCTAAGCACGAGCTTGACTGGGAAGGGTGTCAAGAGCTCTTGAGGTTTGAGGCTGCTCTAGATGATTTACAGTTAAGGCTAATGGTTGAGATGAGGACTTTCCAGAAGTGCTTGGTCTAGAGTCAGATTCAGCAACTTCCTCATTAGCATTGACTGGTGCAGTAGAGTCAATCTCCATACCAGAGTCTTCAACTATGATTTCTTCTTCAGTGTGCTCAGAAGATGGTGAAGGTGGAGGTGAGTCAGTGATTTACGGAATAGGTGTGGGCAGCTCTTTAGCCCAGAGGACTTCTTCTTCTACATAGATTGGAGTGATGGTAAGAACACCTAAAATGTCCTTGTAGATGAAGTGTCTAAAGTTTGATAGTCCACACTTGCCTCTGATATTAGGAATGAACTTTTTCTGCTCAGAGGTCAAACCAGATGAAGAGGCTTCTTTTGTGCACTTCACAATGTGAGCTTTCCAGACATCAACAGCCACATCTTCTCTAACAACCTCAATAGGTTGCGCCAGCCAGTAGTCTATGATGTTTTGATCTGTGTCCTTAACATCATCAGGCTTAATCATACAGGACTCTGGAAAGGGCATTTTTCCAATGTTCCTTTCTTTCTGTCTTTGTCCTTGTTGAGATCTATCATTGGCAGTCTTGGACATATCATTCGAGGCAGGACTCCAATCTTGGTATCCTTCAAAGAATGTCTCAACCAAGTTATGGGTACAAAAGTTGGCAGCCCTTACAACCCTGAAGAGTTCGAATTCTGACTTTAGCATGGCATATATGATATGATCAATGATGTCAGATGCCTTGCCATATTCACTTGGATGGAAAAAAGTCTTCCACTTTGTCTTGTTATCCATGATGATAGGAACATGTCTGAAGGATCTAGACCTTTTGTATATTACATCTTGCAGGTCTTTCTTGGCAGGATCCTTAGACCAGTCAGTAATTATGTGCCTCTCTACACCATCAGTGAAGGGTTTGAAGGGAGGGTATTTAACAAGGTTTGGGTAGATTTTTCTGGGTGGAAATTTGTTTTGTGGTAGATGAGTGATTAAGGGTCCAAGTCTGTTAAACATTTTGGATGGAGGAGTGCCTTTAGGAATGTCAGGATGAGGTCTGTACCAAGGTTTTACAGTGACTTCAGGTTCATACTCATATTCAGGCAAGGGATATCAGGGTTTGGTTGAAACTGGTTCTGGTTCATGAGTATGGTAAAGAATCCTCCAGTCCCTCTTAACTTTGGCTAGTGATTCAGACATGCCATTATAAAGTTCAGAAGGAGGAGTGTATGGAAATGGTATCCTTTTCATTTTGGGGAAGGGGGCACCAAGGATAATGCCTCATCTGGTTGATTAAACCAGGGATCATCCTCAGAGATCAAAGGTGGGAATTGTGGTTGTTATGGTGAGGCTATTTGTAGTTATGGTGAGGGTGGTGAGGGAACATATACATCATCAAAATAATCAGGCTGATTTACAAATACTTCTGATGCAGAGACTATGTCCATTCTATCCTCTAGACTAGAAACTAAGGCATCTACTGCTAATTGAACAAGACCAGTAGCAGGAAGAGTTACCTCAGTAGCCATGGCAGTCTTGGCTCTTCTTTGAGGTTGCTGTCTTCTAGTTGGAACAGCAGCACTGACAGCCTTTTGTTTCTTGAGGATAGCACTGATAGGAACTCTATCCTCATCATCTTCATCATCATCCTCATTGTGAGATAGGATCAAATTTCTTTTCCTTTTCTGAGTGATTGCAGGTTGAGGGACCTCTGCAGTGGGTTCCCTGATAAATGCCAGCTGCAGGCTTTTTAGGAGCTCTTGTCCTAACAGCTACAGCCTTCCTCCTGAATGTTCTCTTCATTCCTAAAACCTCAGCATTGTTTTGTTCAATCTGTTCTTCTTTCACTTTGAGCAATTCTTCCTGCTTAGCTAGGGAAATAGCAGTGTAAGTGCTTAAATTCATATTGGCAATGTTCATTTTGCCAAAAATAGCAGTTGACATGCCCCTCTGTGGCAGAATTCTTTCTTGCTCCTCAGTCAGCTTGGAAGAAATAAAGTCGTACAGCTTCTGAGACTTGAAGATTTTTGATAAAAGATGGCAGAAAGGAATTCCAGAAATCTTCTTCCTTGTGACTACTGCATCTCTGAATCTTCCATAAAGAATTCTTGGAAGGTTGATTGTTGTCCCTGTAATGAGATGGCAGAGGCAAAATTTGTGTAGGGCAGACAGATTATCCTTTGACCCCACTTTATAAAGAACAGCTTTATTCAACATTTGATGAAGAATACGAACTTCATCCTTCATCTCTACAAACTTCCATGAATGATTTCTTACTATGTCTTGTCTCATTAACAACGCGGCTATTACTTCGGAACCACCAAGGTCCTTCTCCCAAGTTTCAGTGATAACTTTTCCTTCTTGAGAGCAATTTATCGCATCAGCAATGGTCTTTTCAGAGACCACTACTCTTCGCCCAACTACAGTAGCAAAAAATTTCAGCGACTGCCACCTGAGGGTTCCTCCAAAACGCCCTAATCAGGTCTAGGTAAATAGAAACTCTTTCAACGAACATGCCATCCCAACCAGCGGCAGTAATAAACTTGCTCACATCCAAGTTGTAATCTTTCAGAATCCCAAAGTCAAAGTGATGTTAATAGCAAATTTCAATTTTTCACCATTGAAAATCTCAGATGAGGAGGCCATGGTTGAAGAAAGAAGTTTAGGGTTTTGCAAGTCAGAGAACAAAGAGTTGTTTTGAGAGTTCGAAGACAAAGGTTAACGTAAAGTTTCCTCAGAGGGAAGGGTTTCATTTTTAAAGGTTTTGAATTTCAAGTGGTTTTCTTTTGGAAATAAATTAAAAAGGTTTAAAAAGAAATACTGACTCAGCAGAGAAAGAATATAAAATAAATTTGTCTTTTAGACAACATAAATGCAGTTAATAAATAATGTGTCTGTAGACGAGTTCAAGCAACAAGGAAGCATGGACGCGACATGCAGTGGACGCAGCTCAAAAACAGTGGACGCGGTATGCAATGGACGCGCATTTAAAAACTAGTGAAAACCTTGTATTGCTTACATACATCAATAACAGAATTTCTCAAGCATGAATAACACAGTTAATCCACATAAAGCATGTTAAGATGTTTTCTAATAAAATAAATTTGTCCTCAGCAAGAGGTTTAGTAAAGATATCTACCCATTGATGGTCAGTATCTACAAATTGAATATCAAAAACGCCTTTTTGCACATAATCTCTGTGCTTAGCTCTAAAATACAGTATTGGATTCTTAGATAGATTAATTGCAGCAGTATTATCACACATAAGTGGAATACTACTTATAAATACATTGTAGTCCTCCAATTGGTGTTTGATCCATAGAAGTTGTGAGCAGCAACTTGCAGCTGAAATATACTCAGCTTCAGTAGTTGATAATGCAATGGTACTCTGTCTTTTGCTTGACCATGAGACAAGATTAGCTCCAATGAAGTGACATCCCCCACTGGTACTCTTTCTTTCAATTCTGTCTCCAGCATAGTCAGCATCACAAAAGCCAACTAATCTGTAATCTTCATTTCTCTTAAAGCACAAAACCAGATTAGTAGTACCTTTTAAATATCTAAATATTCTTTTAACTGCCGATAAGTGAGATTCTCTAGGATCAGATTGAAATCGAGCACATAAACAAACACTGAACATAATATCAGGTCTGGACGCAGTAAGATATAGAAGAGATCCTATCATACCTCTATATACCTTTTGGTCTACCTTTTTCTCCTTATCATCTTTGTTCAGTATGGACGTGGGGTGCATAGGGGTATTCATTGGTTTGCAATCATCCATCTTGAACTTCTTTAGGAGTTCCTTTGTATACTTGGTTTGATGGATGTACACATCGTCCATAGTTTGTTTAACTTGAAGTCCAAGAAAGAACTTGAGTTCTCCCATCATGCTCATTTCAAATTCTTTCTGCATTAACTTTGAGAATTCTTTGCACAGAGATTCATTAGTAGCACCAAATATAACATCATCAACATAAATTTGTACTACTATAAAATTGGATTTAATTGACTTGCTAAACAAGGTTGTATCAACCTTTCCTCTATTAAAGCCATTGTCCATTAGAAATGAACTTACCCTATCATACCAAGCTCTTGGGTCTTGTTTTAGGCCGTATAAAGCTTTCTTAAGCTTATATACATGTTCAAGTTGGGTCTCACTTTCAAAACCCGGAGGTTGCTTTACATATACCTCTTCACTAATAAATCCATTAAGAAAAGCACTTTTTACATCCATTTGAAAAAGCATTATATTATGATGTGCAGCAAAGGAAAGTAAAATCCTAGTAGCTTCTAATCTAGCAATAGGTGCAAAGGTTTCAGTGTAATCTATACCTCCTTCTTGAGAGTAACCTTATGCAACTAATCTTGCTTTATTTCTGATAACCTTACCATTCTCATCAAGCTTGTTTCTGTAAACCCATTTTGTCCTTATAACAGATTTATCTTTAGGCAGGGATACCAGAGTCCAGACATCACTTCTCTCAAACTGATTTAGTTCTTCTTGCATAGCTAGAATCCAGCCATTGTCCAACAGAGCCTCGTCTACTGTCTTTGGTTCCAACTCAGAGACTAATGCAGTATCTTCCTGCTCTCTGAAAGTTGACCTGGTTCTAAGCTTATCATTGGGGTTTCCAATGATTTGATCTGGTGGATGATAGTTCTTGAAATGCCAAGATCTCTGAACATTTTCTTGTTGAGAGGTAGATGTTTCTGGTTGTTGAGGAGGGTCTTCAACTTGATCATCAGCTTTTACTTCTGTTGTATCTCCTGAGATGTTTAAATCAAGATCTGCAAAAGCTTCATCTAGCTCTGATAATTTCTTATCAGGCTGCTTGTCATCAAATTTAACATGTATACTTTCTTCAACTACTAGAGTTCTAGAATTATATACTCTAAAGCCTTTTGATGTTTCAGAAAATCCTAACAGGATACCATTGTCTACTTTTGCATCAAACTTACCAAGTTGATCTTTAGTGTTAAGAATATAGCATTTACAACCGAAAGGATGAAAATATGAAATGTTGGGTTTTCGTCCCTTCCACAATTCATAAGGAGTCTTGTTCAAGATTGGTCTAATGTATATTCTGTTCTGAATGTAACAGGCAGTATTAACAGCTTCAGCCCAGAAGTGTCTATGGACAGAGTTGTCATTGATCATAGTTCTAGCCATCTCATGAAGAGATCTGTTCTTTCTCTCTACCACACCATTTTGCTGTGGTGTTCTAGGTATTGAGAAATTGTGAAGAATACCACTATCTTCATAGAACTTTTGAAATAGCTCATTTTCAAACTCTCCCCCATGGTCACTTCTGATTGAAGTGATACACATGCCTTTTTCATTCTGTACATGTTTGCAGAATATAGAAAAGACCTTGAAGGACTCATCCTTGTGAGCTAGGAACATAACCCATGTCCATCTTGTGTAGTCATCTACAATGACAAGACCATATTTCTTACCACTGATAGACGCAGTCCTTGTTGGACCAAAAAGATCAAGGTGTAGCAGTTCTAGTGGTATCTTGGTACTAACAATATTCTTAGATTCAAAAGAACCTTTGACTTGTTTTCCCTTTTGACATGCATCACTGAGAGCATCAGATTTGTACTTAAGGTTTGGTAACCCTCTCACGAGGTTATGCTTATTTAGCTTTGAGATTAATCTCAAGCTTGCATGACCTAGCCTTTTATGCCAAATCCATCGCTCATCCTCAAAGGACACCAAACATGAAACACTTTGATTTGAGAGGTCTTCCAAGTCAATTTTATACAAATTGTTTTTCCTCTTAGCAGTGAATAAGATTGATCCATCATTTTTCTTAACATTACACATGTTCTTATTAAAAGAAACATCATATCCACTATCACATAATTGACTTATGCTTAGCAGATTATGTTGCAAACCATTCACTAAAACAACATTATCAATGCAGGGAAAAGGATGTTTACCAATTTTACCTATACCAGTGATCTTCCCTTTCTGGTTTCCTCCAAATGTCACCCAGCCACCATCCTTATGCCTAAGGTCTTGGAACATACACCTTTCTCCCGTCAAGTGATGTGAGCACCCACTGTCCAAGTACCAGGATGTTTGTTTCTTTCCTGTTGTTAAGCAAATCTACAACAGGTATGATCTTATCCTTAGGTACCCAAAATGACTTGGGTCCTTTCTTGTTAGTTTTCATTGGACGCGAATGCTTATTATGCCTGTTATGTATGCATCTATATGTAGTATGCCCACTTTTTCCACACACTTTGCAAAAGGTGTTGGACGGGCCTGACTTGGCTTTAGCATACTTAGATGGAGCTTTTGAAGCTCTTTGTTGCATAAGTGGTTTTGACTTATTGTGAGATGCATCATGCTTCTTCTTGTCATAACCAAGGCCAGATTTATCATAAGGTGACCTAGAGTATCTTAGAATAAGACTTAATTTATCTGAGCCTCCTACAAATTTTGACAGAGTGTCTGTCAAGTATGATACATCTTGCTTTAGTTTTACAACTTCACAAGAATTATCAGGCTCACATTCAAGTTTATCAGTTTAGACTTACATTCTCTGATCTCAGCTTATCATTTTCTTGAGCTAAACTTTGTTTTTCAATGCAGACTCTATCATACTCTTTTGTTAATTTTGCAAACTTCTTTTTAAGACTTTTGTATTCATGTGACAGTATGGATGAGTCATGCAGTAATTCATTAAAAGCATTTTTTAAGAGTGGACGGGTCTGAATCCATTACCTCATCATCATCAATGTATTCATTCTCTGATGATGTGTCAGCCATGAGGCAGATGTTTGCCTCTTCCTCAGCTTCATCTTCCTCATCTGATGAGGATAAGTCCAAGTCCTCCTATGTTTCCATTAAGCCCTTCTTTTTCTTGAAAAACATCTTTTCCTCTTTTAATTCTGGGCAGTCAGCTTTGAAATGGCCTGGCTTCTTGCATTTAAAGCACAGAGGTGGACCTTTTTCTTTGGAGTCTGATTTCTCCTTAGAAAACTTCTTGTTTAACTGCTTTCTTTTGAAGTTACCTTTCTTTCTCCACATATGTTGTATCTTTCTGGAGATGAAAGATAATTCATCTTCATCTGACCCTTCATCACTGTCTGAAGGTTCAGCATCATCTGAAGACTCAGCAGCTTTAAGAACTTTTGAAGAGCTGGCTTTCTTTGCCTTTAAAGCAATGGACTTTCCCTTTCTGGAATTGTCTTCTTCATTCAGTTCAAGCTCATGAACTTTTAGTGACCCGAAAAGCTCTTCCAGAGAAAGAGTGTTCAGATTCTTAGCTTCTTGAATGGCAGTAACCTTTGGTCTCCATTGCTTGGAGAGACTTCTCAAAATTTTTCTGATATGATCTCTATTCTCGTAAATTTTTCCAAGAGGTCTGAGACTGTTGGTTATTGTTTGAAATCTTCCAAACATCTGATCTATAGTCTCATGATCAGCCATTTTAAAGAGTTCATACTGGTGAACCAGCATGCTTATCTTTGACTCCTTCACTTGTGATGAGCCTTCATGAGCAAGAGCCAGTGTATCCTAGATTTCCTTAGCTGTGTTGCAGCTGTGAACCTTGTCATGTTCTGATCTGCTGATGGCACACATCAAGTAATGTTTGGCTTTAAGATTAAGTTGATGTTTAGCCTTTTGATCTGCAGTCCAATCTGCTCTAGCCATGGCTGCTCCATTTTCACCTCTTGGCTCAATATAGCCATTCTCAATCAGTTCTCAGATGTCTAAGTTTTGTGTATCCAAGAAGGCCATCATTCTCTTCTTCCAATAATCATAATCAGTTCCATCAAAGAGTTGAGGTCTGTTAATAGCTTATCCTTCTGCATCCATGGTTGTTGGATCGTACTCCCTCAGCACTTGTTAGATGCTCAACCCTTTCGAGGCTGAGTTCTGAGACCAACTGAAGTTGACACAGGCAAACACAAGAAGGGGGGTTGAATTGTGTTTGTTAATAATTTTCGAAAACAACCTTTTCAAAACAGTTTTCTCACACAAAGATTAAGAGGCAGAAGCAAACACACAGAAAAACAAACTTTTGAAAACTTAACAAAATCAAGTTCAAATCCCCACAGTTAGTATAAACAAATAAAACTGAAGAGATAAGGGATTAGAAGATTCACGTAAGTTGTTTTATCCTGGTTCACTCTCTTCCAACCAAAAGCTACGTCCAGTCCCTTCTACTTGAAGGATTTTCTCCACTATTCTCCAAATAGATTATAGCAAGTATTCAACACCTCTCCAGGCTTACAAGTATTCCTTTCTTACCAAGCCTCTTCAGGCTCTACCTCTAACAAAGAGTTTGGTTTCTTTTGATCTTCTAACTCACTATGTGTGAGGATATGAAAGTTTAAGATCAGTTGAATATTAAAGCAATATTCAAACTAAGGTATTACAGACTTTTGCTTTTTGAAAGAATAAAACAATTTTGGCTCGCAAGAGTTTTCTTGAGAATTCTGAGTATGCGTAAAAGTTTTTTTTTTAAATGACTAGGTCTTCTATTTATAGTGACCTTGCTCTTCTCTTCAAATTCTTCAACAGTTGTTTTTGAATTTTCCTATTTAGGGATAGAATCAAGTGTGTAATATCCGTTGTGACTCATAGCTTGCTCGTGGCCATTCTGATTTGTACTATATGTCAACATTCTTGCACAAAACAAGCACACCTCTGAGCAAATGCAACTTGAAAAACTGTCTTGCCTTCCTTATACAAATTCCAGCTATTCCAGCATTAAAGGTGACAAGGTACAAGTCGTTTTGCATTGTACTATTTTGCTTATGCAATTCCACATTTGTACTATGTCTCTCTCAAAGAAACAAGGCAACAAAACCGTTAAAACAAATAAGAAGGACCAACATATACTTGAAATAAATATCAACCATTTGAAATAAGTTCTTCTATGTGGTCGAGATAATTATTCTGAAAATATTAAGGATTCACAGTAAAGAATAGCTCGCCTACTTAATATAGTGCATCTATATGCTTATAGCAAAAACCTCTTTTTAGCTCGTCCAGTGACGTGGCAAATTTTGCTCGTGTATTATCAAGTCTTTGGACTTGCTATATATCGCTGAGTAGCTTAGATCTGCGTTTGCTGACGTGGCACTCAAGCTCATCTGTTCATACTAGTTAAGAGCTCGTCTATTCATATTCGATAAAAGCTCGTCTACTAGTACTGTTCTATATTTCGTCTACTTTAAACATATACTCATAATGAAATATACCATTTATTCTGAATAGCTCGTCTACTCGGTTGGACGCGGATATTCACTCTTTCGATGTTTCCTTAATATATTAAGTTTCGAATATCCTGTAAGACTAGATAAAACATGTTAGATATTAACCAATACTTTGCCATACAAATTTAATCCTTTTTGTTAACATCAAAACTCAGAGATTATTTAATCCAAAATTACTTTGGTTCCAACAATATGAATTGATTGGTACTACTTATACCAACAAGATGCATCTTCTTTTCGGGAGCCCATCACTTAAGAACTCCACAGTTAAGCGTGCTTGACTTGGAGCAATTCTGGGATGGGTGACCTCCTGGGAAGTTTTCCCAGGAAGCATGTGAGTGAGGACAAAGCACGCTGAAAAGACTCGTGTTGGTCTGTGGGGACAATCGTCAATCCATAGAGCAGCCAGGGATGTTACAAATGGTGTCAGAGCGGTACCTCTCCCAATACGGTGTGGTTCGGGGACGAACCTAGCGGAAGCTGGTGGGTGTGTGACACCCCATACCGACGAGGCCGGGGAGTGGTCGCCGGTGCAAGAAGGCATGGACAATGAGCGGCTCCTAGCATGCTTCTAGGTGGAGAGACACATGGACGAACACACCCGAATGAGAGGGATCCTGAGACTGTGTAGGTATGGGGCTATATAGTTGAGGATGACTTATATGAATTGATTGGTACTACCTATACCAACAAGATGCATCTTCTTTTCGGGAGCCCATCACTTAAGAACTCCACAGTTAAGCGTGCTTGACTTGGAGCAATTCTGGGATGGGTGACCTCCTGGGAAGTTTTCCCAGGAAGCATGTGATTGAGGACAAAGCACGTTGAAAAGACCCGTGTTGGTCTGTGGGGATAGTCGTCAATCCATAGAGCAGCCAGGGATGTTACAACACGGGCAGGAACCAACCAATCAAGAACTGCCACATCATCAAAATAATCGATAATTGAGGTAAAATAATCGATTATTGCACAAATTTATAAGGTAAAAATTGAAACCCTAGTGTCATTTGCATGTGTCTTGCGCCCCATATTGCCATTTTTCTCTGGTCTTCTACTCAAAATCTCTCTACTTCAAAACTTTTCATCTCTCTTCATCATTTATCATCACAATGCCTCCCAAGCGCCAAAGAACTGTTGTTATCTCTCCTGGACCTCTCACTCAAGAAAAAGTGGAGAAATATTTCTCAAATGAAGATAAGTTTGCTAACTTCAAGAGTACCTATATTAGCAAGGGAATATTTTGGATTTTGCTGGGATCACTGAGTTTCTATCTCAGTCAGAGGACATCTACCCTGATCTGGTAAAGGTATTTTACTGTAATCTGAAGCTAATTGATGGTGTTATGATTTCTGTGGTTTGTAAGAAAACCCATTCGTCTCACTGATGAGTCGTTTGGTAGGATTGTTGGCTTGCCTTCAGAAGGCACTTATGCCACAGCCGAGGGTCCTGCTGCGGAACCCTTGGTAAATGAATTTGCTAGGCTTCAGGCCGTCAAGGATGGTCTAACTAATCACATGGATGCAAATGATAAGAGATAACTGTTATTCAAATGAAGGTGCAAAGTAGGTTATTGCAGTACATGTTAGGTAGACTTATGTTTCCTAGATGCCATAATTTTTCACAACTGTTGAGGATGGATGTTGTTTTACTGTGGTTGCTCGAGAATAAAAAGAAAGTGAACTGGGTAGCCTTGGTCATGCAGCATATGTATGATAACAGGGGAGTGTTGAGTTGCCCTATGGTCATGTCGTGTCCCGCATCCTTCGGCATGTCAGGGTTAACCTCACTGGTGAGGCTAAGCTGGACTACAAGAAATTTCATGCCATGATGATGGAGGACACAATTAACCAAATGGGGATCATTAACCACGGTGGTGATTGGGAATACAAACCCAAAAGTCTGAAACTATATGATACTATGCCACCTCGACCTCGCACAGATGGAGCATCATCTGCTTCATAGGTTCCTCCAGGTCCTGGCTCCTCAGAGATGATGGCCTTATTACAGAGTATTCTTGCTGAGGTTCAGGTGAACACCACGGAGATCCGAGCAAACTCTACTGCTATTCATGAGCTATCATTGAAAGTGAAATCTTTGGAGCGTAGAGTCACTGCAGCTGAGGTCAGTCCACTCCGAGCGGCCCCACTGACTCATGATGACCTTAACAGCAGCAGCCCGGATGATGATGGTGGCGATGATGATGGTGGAGATCATGATGTTGATGGAGATTATGGAGATGATGAGTACTATATTTAGTACTATTTTCATATTTTCATTATGACTTTTATTACTATTTTTGGGATGACTGTATAACTTTTATTTTCCTGGCACTTTAGCTTCTGCACGTACATTTTGCTTATATCTATGACTGTTGTGTTTGGATAAATTTCTGTTTGCATGCCATGGCAGTTATATCTTATGCTTGAATGATTTCAATATTAATGGATATATGCCATGATTGGATTTATTGTTTTTTCCCGCTTTTTGATAATGCCAAAAGAGTAAGAGATATATGATTGCATGCTTAAGGGGGAGAGGTTTTTAAATAATGCATGAAGTGAGGGGGAGTAGAGCAAACGACGTTTAAAAACTCTGATATAGCATATACTTGTTGCTCTAACTCTGCTTTTTAGAAAAAACCCTCCTAAGATGTTTGTCATCATAAAAAACGGGGAGTTTGTGGATATATGCCTTGACAGGTACATGTGTTTTCATGATGGACAAAAGGAATTCAAGTTTAAGGACTTATTTGCAAAAAGCGTGAAAAGGACCAACAAGCAATTATATGGGATAAGGGAAATTTTATTTTATTGCATTGCTTGTTTTAGAATCCTTGTAAATGGTTGTGTGTCTCTCAAGTTAAAATTAATCACATACACACTTATAATCTGCTTTGAAAAAGGAACTTAAAAGGTCTTTAAAATTGGAATTAATTATAATATCTTTGACCTTTAAAGTTTTTCAAAAACCCTTTTATAAAAGGAATAAATCGATTATACAGCTCTTAATTATGCTTAATTGAGTCCTTTAATAACATAGTTGTTAGGTTTTTAAAATTCAAAATTCAAAGAGGATAATCGATTATGGTAATCGATTATGCCTATTTCAACACCTTTTAAACTCAATTTTAAAATGGCTTTAATGTGCATTAAACTGGTTTTAATTATCTTTAAGCTGTTGGGTTTCAATTTTGAAATGATATAATCGATTATGGGTTTCCAAAATCGATTATTGCTTTTGGATCAAAAAGTCAGAGAGTCCATAATCGATTAGTATAATCGATTATGCTTATTTGAACAGTCTTTGAACTTAAACAAAGAACACATAATCGATTATCATAATCGATTATGAGCTGACTGTTTGAAAATGTGCTTTGTGAAATTGCTTAAAATAATTGATTATGGTTTTTGAATAATGGATTACCCGCAAGAAAAATCAGTTTTCTAGAGTTTTTGACCTAAGCTTCAATGCTTTATAAAAGGTCATTTCTAAGAGAAAGCAGCACACAACTGAGCACGAAAACACTCTGAACATTTTCTGAATTCTCTCATCTTGAAACCTACTATCTAATTCTCTCATTCTCTTACACTTGCATACTTATAATTCTTGAGAGACATATGCACCATATAGGTGTTTCATATTGTTGAGCTTCAATTTGTTTTATATTTGCACTTGTGAGTGCTTCCTTATTGTAATCTTGTTTTCTGTATTTTGTGAGTGTGATCTCACGTAAACAATTTTGAGGCTCTTTCACAAGGGATAGTAAGTCCTGAGATTTGTGTTAAGAGTTCTCTGTTTTTTTAAAGGTTCTAGTTGATCCTGTTAAAAGCTAGAGTTGATTGGAAACCCTTGGTCGTATTGCCTTGGGGACTAGACGTAGGCTACTGGGTAGTTTGTGGCCGAACCAAGATATCTTGCTTGTGTTCATCTTCTCAAACCTTTATCTTTTATTTCTATTTATCTTTTGCAAAAACGCTTTTACTCGCACGCGTCTTTTACAAAGTTACTTTATTAATTTAGTAAAAAGGAAAAAGTTTTATTATTTGCCAAAAGTTTTTGAAAAACACAATTCACCCCCCCTCCCCCTCTTGTGGTTGGAGTCACCTGTCAACACATGTAGAACCTTTCTACCCATGGACCTTTTCATTTTAATTAAGTGAATATGCATGTTTAATTTTAAATATCTTTACCTTTAAATGCTTTCTATAACATGCGGGATAGAGGGTATCACACATGCTCTTTTAAGAGTTTCACATATTGCCTCTTAAGTGTTCTGAAAGCCTTAGTTAAATAGTTAGATTCCTCATTCAATTCATCATAGGCATCTTGCAATTCCTTAAGATCGGAAATTACCACAGAATTGGATTCAGCATTTGCCATGAGACACAGGTTTTGTAGGGTTGCTTTTGTAGCTGAGGACATTCAGATTTGATGTGTCCTGGTTTCTTACACTAATAATAGACAATAGTACTTTTATCAGAACTGTTGTTTTCTTTGAACTATTTTTCTTTATTGAACTTCTTGAAAGGTTTATCCTTTCTGAAATTCTTTTTCCAAAGCTTCCTCATTTTTCCAGTTAGTAATGACATTTCATCATCACTATCAAAGTCTTCTTCAAAAGCGTCTGATTTTGGATCTGATTCTTCAACCTTGAGAGCTTTTGAAGAAGTTTTCTCTACTTTGAGAGCAATGGACTTTCCTTTCTTTGTTGAGTTGTCTTCATTTAGCTCTTGTTCATGAACCTGTAGAGTTTCAAGAAGATCACTCATTTGAAGAGTTGTGAGATCTTTGGCTTGAGTAATTGTCGTAACTAGAGGTCTCTATTGTTTGGGCAGACTCCTTAGAATTTTGCCAACTTTCTCAGCATTGGTGTAGGTTTTTCCCAGTGATTTCAGATTATTTGTGATGGTCTGAAATCTTCCTATCATTTGAGCAATGCTCTCTCCTTCTTCCATGATGAATAACTGATACTTTCGTACAAGCATATTTATCTTTGTTTCTTTCACCTTTGTTGATCCTTCATGAGTTACTTCCAGAGTATCCCGATTTCTTTAGCAGATGCAAATGCTTGAACCTTTTCAAATTCGTCCTGACTTAGGGCACACATCAAGGAATACCTTGTTTTATGATTTAGCTCCCATTTAGTCTTTTCTGTAGCAGTCCACTGAGCTTTAGGTTTGTCAGTGTTATCATCATTCTTTGGAGTGTAGGGACCTTCAGTTAACATCCCATAAATCAGAGTTTGTTGACATGATGAACCATTGGAATCTTTCTTTCCTTTTTTCCATCAAAGAAGGGAGGTCTGGTAATGGATGGTCCTTCTCCAGAGTTGCTTCCGCTTGGGCTAGCTCCAGCCGTCATGATTTCTGTTCAACAGGATCTTTCCTCAACACTGTTAAGTGCTCAACTAGAGGTTAAGCTCTGGTACTAACTAGAATGAACATATATAAAACACGAGAAGGGGGTTGAATTGTGTTTTAGTTAACATTTTCAAAAAATGAAACTTTAGATTTCAGACACAGAGGCGTCTGATGTAAAATAGAATAAGAGAAATCTTTTCAGTTTTCAACCTAGTTAGCACAGTTATTATAAAGAAAATTAAAAGGATTAAGTTAGAAAGGGAGACATAAAGATTTATACTGGTCCACCCCAAACCTTGGGCTACGTCCAGTCCTTAGTTTCACCAAGTATTAACACTATAACTGATAAGGTTACGAAAGGTATTATTTGCACACCTAGCCTCCGCAGGCTCAATCAACAAGTATTGTTTGCACAACTAGCCTCTCCAGGCTTAAACAAGTATTCTTTGCACACCTAGCCTCTTCAAGCTCTACAAATGGTAAGAGTTTAAATGAAGCAACAGCTTCACAGATTACAACTTTACAGATCTACCAAGTAACACTCAGAGAGTGAATAAGTATTTAAGGTAGGTATGATCGCAATAAAGACTTCTCAATAAATACAAATGATTTGAGCAGAGAAATATTCTATGAAGAACTTAAGAGAGCTTTGAATGCATAGAGAGTATTGAATGCTTGAGTGAATACGTTCAGGTGTGTATCTTCAATAGCCTTCAAAGTCTTCTATTCATACTCATAAGTAATAAAATCCGTTGTGGAGAGTTCTTCAAATGAGTAAGCTTTTGTTCTTCATTCATTAAAGGCAAAGAGTTGTTCTAAACTTGTATTTAATGTTTATGATCGTTAGTGAGCTTCAAGACAAGTTGAACGTATAGGCTGGCATTAACAGAGTGCAGCTTGATTCAGAGCAGTGTTTGTTGCTTTTCAGACTTGGATAGCGTGACTTTCCTTATTTGTGCAATGCAGGTCTGCGACTAGGTAAAGTTCACTTTGCCTTTTGCAACAAAAAGAATCTTCGAGCGCGGATTGTTGCTTTGAGCTTTCTGAGATCGAATTTCTTTATTTGAAATCATCAGGGAATATTCTTTAAATTTGAATATAATTGAAGCGAGGGACTTTCAGTCGAGTTATAGTTTCAGACGCATAATCAGAGTTTGTAGAGACCAAGTCATTGTTCATATGCATCATAACACACGAACGCATCTTCAAGACTTTGTTTCTTTGTCATGATACTCTTGCTTCATGATCTGCACACTTAATACACATATTAGTGGATTTCAAAAGGTTCACTTTAAATCATTCTTTGTTTGGATTCATCAAAATCAGAGATGTCATGGGTGTAGTCTTAACACTCTGTGTCATTGTCTTCGAGAGAAGACAATGTATCCCTTATAATATTGTTTCCAAAAGGAAACAACATTTATAGACGTAGTGGATAAACTAGGAATCATATATTTGTATTCTGATTCTATAGAGTTGATATTTGCATTAAGTGGAAGTCAACAAATCTGAGGGAAGCTCGGAGAGACCATGGAAGTGGGGAGCTATTCTCTAGTTAAAGTTGGATGCTTTGAGTGTGTGGGTACCCTGCCTTAGGTTGCAAACCACAAAAGCTGGAGCATGCAGTCCACAACATTCAAGCTTCTAAATCAAAGGAAAAGAGAAAGAGTTGTACAATGAGGAGATGGAAGCTTCACACTTCGAAGGTTCATGCAAAAGTAAGTATCTTGATGAAGGTAAGTACAATGTCGTGTTGGACGATCCAAGTCTTAGCCTTTTCAAGTAAATTTTCAGAATGGTGTGTGACGAACGTATTTTCTTGATTCGTCTACCTTGTTTCGTATGGATGCCTTTATGGATATGAATTTTCTCTTTTAGCCATAAGTTGTTAGATAGCTCAGAAAAACTCTGATCTTCCTAGAGTGGAAAATATTGGAAACTTTGACTGTTGACCATTCAAAAATATCTTGGGAAGAGGAACTTTAGTAGAGTTATGATTGTGACTATGTACCCGGGCATTCTCACACTCAAGACCCTATTAAAGATCCTTCTGAGGTATTTAACCTCCTCTCATGCCATTGATCGAGTCAACTCCCTTGATACATGAGTTACATGAATGTTTTTCTTCTCTTGTCATCTGCCACAGTCTTCGTTTATGATGTCCACATCTACCCACAGCATCTCAAGAGGCAAGTGGACCACTAGGAAGGATTTCTCAGATTTTGAAAAGAAATTAGTAGGTGACCAAGTGTGATAGATGAGTTTAGGTGGAAGAAGTGAAGTTTTCGGGGCAAGCGGTATCCAATGACGAAATAGTTGTTGACCGTGCTAAAGTAGAAGCCATGCAACAACAGGATATACTGAAGGCAATAACAGAAGTCAGTAGCTTCCATGCTTAGCTAGGTATTTTCGAAGATCTACAAAAATGTTTTTCTAATGTTCCCTCACCATGATTCAATTGACAAGAATCAATCGTCCACATCAACGGGGAAGAGTGAGCATATGCATAGTTATCAGGAAGTGAAGTATATGTCAACTACTGCACCAGTGTTAGTCTTGCTTGACCCAAAAGGATAATTGAAGTGTGTTGCGAGGCATTCCAGTAAGATTGGGATTGCATGTTAATGCAAGGTAAACAAGTAGTACCATTCACAAATAGCGATACACAAGGAATCGTGAGTGGAACTATCCTTCTCATGGTCTGAAATTAGTTGTTGTTGTGTTCACAATCAAGATTCGGAGAGATTTATCGTACGGAACAAAATTTGATGTTATCAATGATCACAGAAGTTGAAGTTTGCCAAGAGGAATTGAATATGAGATGAGGATGGATGTAAATCTTTAAGGACTATGATTATGTTATGAGTTACAATACCGTCAATGAAGGTCAAGTGTAGTAATTGATGTGGTAGACTAGAAAGTGCTTTAAAAGTCATCAAGAAAGGCTAAAGAGCGGCTTTATTGAGAAGTTGGAGATTTAAGTTGTTTGTAGGTTTAACTCCGAAAGGGCTTTGATTTAGTATGATCACAGTCACTAGAAAGTTGGTAGACTAAATTCGGGAGAGACAAAAGGTTGATTCGTGCCCTAAAAAAATAGAGAGAGAGAGAGAGATAAATGATGGTACAAAGTAATAGTACTCTGTTCGGTGAGAGTACTATTGGAGTGACACGCTGTAAGACGAGATTTATGTGCCCAGTGACCAGGAAATCAAGAAGCTTAGTCTTGAACGAAGACATAGGAGCAAGCTAATATCAATGAACGCGTGTTAGGATTTTACGAAGAGACATTAGTAGCTATCTTAATCTGTAGAAGGAACATCTGAGTTTGAGACATTCTCTATTAAGATCGAGAACATGAAAAGGAAGCTACCTTACGGAATATAGGTTGCTTTAGTGGGAGCAACAAGAGATGAGACATGAGAAGAGCTACGCGGGGACATGAAGACAAGATAAGGGAATGATATCAGCTATTTTAAGGTAACAAATTTCGAGGAGGAAATGTTTTTTTAGAGGGGGGAGTTATAATACCCTGATTTTTCCAAATACTCAAAAATAGAAAATGATTTATTATAATTGTTTGGAATGATTAAACAAAACTTTAGGCGCAAGAAAATACGAATTTTGACTCAGTTCAGACACTGCTGACAGCATTAACCAGTACTGTTATAGTGGACACTGGGAATTAAAAATACCGACTTGATTAGACAAAATGAGTTTGAATCATTTTTAGGCGTTGGGAAATATGGACAAATCCTAAATTCATGTTGAAACAGATACTAAAAATAATATTTTAATTAGTTTCAGTTCCATCTATCTGAACCAGCATCGGTATCGAGTCCCGTGTTAAACTTGGAGCCGCGAATCTAAATCCATCTTCTAAAATATTTCTTCATTCCTATTTAAAAAAAAAGTTCAGATTAAAATCTAAATTTGAAATTCTATACTAGTATCCTACAAAAAAACAAACACAGTGTCAAATAGAACCAATTTTCACTAAAAACCCATATTTCCCTCCTTTTTCCTTGGATGCAGCCGTATGAGTCTTTTTCTTGGGCCAAGATGAGTTCATTTTTGTGTTATTTATAAACCAATAAAAATATTACCCATATTTATTTAAATACCCACCCTTATATCAACTTTTGAAACTTGAATCCTAGCCATCAAATTAAAGTACAAAGATATTTCCTCACTCCCTCACTGCCCATCAGCAACACACGCACATTCTTTTTTATTCTCACTCACCAATCCTTTGTTTCTCACTTTGACGGCCACACACACACACATTTCTATTTGCTCCAAAACTCTTAAACTATCATCCCCCTTAGGTGACGCTTGGTATCTGGAATGTTTTATTCCCAGGCAAACTATATTCCTGGGAATATGATTCTCGGAAATAAAGTTTTCTCACCTTCTTCACACATGGGAATAGAGTTTTCCCAAGTTTATAATTATCATTCACTAATTTTATTCTCGGGAATCTTTTATGCCTGAGAATAACTTTCTAAAACTTGTACCAAACATGAGAAACTTTTATTCACATGCCTACATTTCCAGGAATATTTTTGTAAAACTTGTACCAAATGCTACCTAAAGGAAACCTAACCCTCTTCTCCCACTATCCTTCTCACCTTTTTCTTCTTCAAATCTCCCATTTTGTAGAGCATCTCCTTCTCCTCTTGGCCCTCATGGTCTTGGATGCATGGTGAAGAAGAGATTCAACTTTTCCTTCTTTTATTCTCATTTCTTCTTCATTTTCGGATCTACCATGGGTATAAGTCATGTCTTGATCTTTTTCCTTCTTCGTTCTTGTGCTATTTGGCTCTAGGAGTTGTTGGAAAGCAAAAACAGCAAAGTGGTGGTGGTGGAGCTCAAGAAACCGAAAATCATCTCTTGTGGTGCGGAGGAAGATTGACTTCATCTATGGTGGTTTGAGTAGTTCTAGTTTCTATGTGTTAGGGGAAACCTCAATCGCTTTGTTATATGTGAAGTTTTAATGTTGTGTTTATATTTGATTTATTTGTTGATTTATCCTTGTTATTTTCGGATTAGATGTGTTGGTTTTAGGAAGATGGATGAAAAATCCATCAATTGAAATTTTTGGGTTGAGTTGGACCCATTATGGTTGGTGGTGTTCTTAGGTCTTGAAGAACCATAAATATGTTGGTTAGGGCTTTTAAGATCTAGGTTTTAGTGATTTCAAATATGGTTGTGTTGAAATAGGGAAATTGAAATTGTAGAGAGTTGGAATTAGGATCACTAGAATTGAATGAATTGGATTAAAATATGCATAACTTAAGCTATAGAAGTCCTTTTTGGGTGAAACCAATTTTGTTTGAAATATTATTTATCATGGTATGAGGTTGGAAAGATTCAGCATTTTACTCCAATCATATAGGTCTCAGTAAATTCGTGAACACTGCTGCCCTGTTGTAGATTATGATGCAAACGAGTTCACTTCGACCGGCCATAACGTTGGCTATAAGAATGATATTTAGATGAAACCAGTTGGATTTGAATTCTGATTCATATTAGTTTATGACTGGAAAGTTTCAAGATAGTGTCTTATTTGTATGATATTTCGAGTACCTTTGAAGTTAGCGGTCCTGTTTTGTGGTATGATATAAACCAATACAATTTAAATGTTCATAACTTTTTTGAGTCAAACCAATTTAGTTTAAAAGATAACATATATTTGTTTTATACTTTTAAGTTTCAGAATTTTTGGCCAAAGGTATTGGTCACAATGCTCAAAAGACTGGATAGGTTCAATTCTGAAATCTATGATAGGACAGTCCAGTTGGAATGCACATAACTTGAGTTAGGAAAATCATTTTTGAGTGAAACCAGTTGGGATTGAATTATAACATATCCTAGTTTAATCATGGTAAGTTTCATAGTTTTTGGTCATATAGGTTGGATGAAGTGCACTAAAAACCAGATATGGACAGTTCAGGATTTTGCTACAAAATAGTCTACTTTGGTAAATCATATCGGGCTAGGCACTCTGCTTTTGATGACCTTTACCTTTCAAGAAAGCTTAGAATGCCTAGTAAACTGTGGCAAAGTTTTAGATTTTTATGATTTGAGAGTCAACTTAAATGAGTGATCAAAGTAACATCGTTCAAGGAGAAAAATTCTGGTTTAGTGTGTAAATTTAGAATTTGTAAATCTCTAAATGTGCAAACCCAAATGGGGGCGATCTTATAGTATTATTTAGTTTGCAGAAGGGTACACTGATGGGCTCCGGCAAGTGTACCGGATCGAAGCAAGTAATAATTAAAACGGTAAGTAATTACCGAGTATTGAACACAAGGATTGGGATAAATCAATTATCTAAAACAAATAACAAATTAAAGCAAGATAAAAAGAGTTATCTAATCAATTATTTAGATTATGATAGTAAGCTCTAAGGTCGTGAATCCACCTACCCTATCAAGCAAGTTACCCAAGTGTTTATCTCCTTATCCCTATATTCAATTTAATTTCTTTGTCAACTAGGAACCTGCAACTATCCTAATGTCACTGCGGATTTTCAAAAGAAAATATCTCAAATTGTGAGTTGTCAATCTGCCAATATATTCAACCTACAATTAGATTCATTAAGTTCTTGGTTCCCTATAGCGATTGCACCGCTTTCCTATTCTATGCCTAGCAATATTCAAACAGTGTTCTTAATTCAAGTCCTAAGTACAAATTGCCTGCCAGCCTCAACGCACAAGACTAATTAACCACGGGCCTTTATGATTAACGCAAACAAATCAGAAATAAGAAACAAGAAAAGAGACAAGGGTATAAGAAAATATTACTTGAATTCACTATGCCATCAAAGGTGGCTTCATCGTTCCCTTAGAGAAAGAGGATTAGCTCGTCATCACGTTCATAACAAAATAAATGAAAAGAGAACATAAAATAATCCTAAAACTAATGGAGACGCAGCTCCAAGAGATATAAGAAAAAGAAAAGAGAGAACTAAACTATACACTATGTTTGGTTGTAGGAGAGGAAGTGAGAGGAAAGAAAGTGAGAGGAAAGAAAGGAGAAGAAAAGAAAAAGAGTGGAAAATGAGATGATTGTTTAGTTGTTTGGTTGGAGAGAAAATGAAAGGAAAGAAAACTAAAACTGTTCCCTCCTCTTGTTTGGTTGAGGAGAAAGAGGAAAGAAAAAAAAATATTTATGAAATGACTAAAATACCAAATAGGTTGTAATAAAAAAAAATAACAAAAACATGTTTATAACATGGATTAAAGTAGTATACACTATTAGCGTAAAAAGTTTTACACTGACATCGACTAATATTTTGACACGTGTTTTTATTCTAATAAGTAAGAGAGTAAAACAACACTAATCCTTTTTTTAAGCAAAAAGAACACTAATTCTAATCTGTCAAGATATTATTGAATGTCATCTAAAAAACTTTTACACCGACATTGCATCAAATTAAATTATTATAATATTTATTTAACCACTTTAAATAAATAAAAAGATGAGCATCATAAATCATAGCACACACTAATTACTATTAGTTAATAACCAAAAAAAAAAAAGGCCTGGGTATCAGAACCTTATCAATTTACGTTTCTTATGTGAAGAAAGAGGTGGAAAAATCTCGATTATTATTTTTTAAAAAAAAGCCAAATAGTGCCTAATCAATTCAGTATGCAGCAATATGACCCACTTTGACCTCCTCTTCAATGCTTCACCATTCTCCTCTTCGCTTTCTCCGCCCTTCTCCTCCTCATTTTCTTTTTTGTTTTTTTTTTTTCTTCTTCTTCTTCTCCATCCACCTTTCTTTAGCTTCATCCAATTGCTCGTCAAAATTGCAGCTTTCTTCCTCCAGCTCATCTGGTCTTCTTTACTTTCTTCAGTTGGTTTTTGGACAACTACTTCAGATGGATATCCGGTCTACTCAGCTGGTATTTGCTGCTTCAGCCATCGACAAGGATGTGGTCCAGTGGCGATCTCTGGAAGTATGGTCGAGGGTGTTTCGGTCATTTTATCCCAGATCTATGTTTTCCCCCGGTTTTCTTCCCGATTAGCGTAGAAAACATTTTTGATGTGGGGCCCACGATTTCAGATCTTTCCTCTCCTTTTCACTTGAGAACCAAACGAAGGAAAGCAGCCTTTTCCTCCCCTTTTCCTTCCTCCTGTTTTCTTTCCTTTCATTTTCCTCAAAACCAAACGTAGTGATAGTGTTGCTGCACTGGGACAATGCGCCCCTGGTACTAGTACTCACGGCATAGTTATTAAAACCGGACCGGCCTGTCCGACCGGTTGGACCGGAAACCGGACCTATGGCCGGTCCGGTCAACATGTCAGACCGGTTAGCCTCCTGAACCAGTGCTGACATCATCAACCCGGCTTCGAACCGGGGTGAACCGGTAAGAACCAGTGACTCGACACGCGGTCCGATGCTGATGTCAGCACGCGGCATTTATTCCTGAAGCTGACGTCAGCACGTGCCATTTATTCTTGAAATTCCAAAATGTGTAGCAAGGGAGATCGAACCTGGGTAATGAGGAACAAAGACTGCAAGCCTTACCACTGCACCACCTTCATCGTTCCCTTAGAGAAAAATGATTAGCTCCTCATCACGTTCATAACAAAATAAATGAAAAGAGAACAGAAAATAATCCTAAAACTAATGGAGACACAGCTCAAAGAGAAACAAGGAAAAGAAAAGAGAGAACTAAACTACAGTGTTGCTGCACTAGGACAATGTGCCCCCGGTACTGGTACTCGCGGTACTCCCTGCTCCTGACGGTGAGGCTTTATATATTGGAAATTCCCAATTTCCAATCTTCTAACAATTCAACCCAAATTGATAGCGTGTGTCCCAAGTTTCCTTGCAAATAACCAATTTCCATTGAAATCAGATTGACAAAAGATATGTATATCTTTCCTTAACAACTTCACATGACTTTTTCTTTAAGTCAAAGGCAAATCTCTTTTCAATGAGACCGTGGGCTCCACAACTTTGCTTCCTTTCAATTGAATTCACGTAGGGCTCCTAGCCAATTTTCTTCATGCTGCCAATTTCAATTTGGCTTCTAATTCAATTGAGTATATTACATAATGATCCAAATCCAAATTGATTTGAACTTAAATACATCACGTGGGCCGCCTGCAAGTTTGCATTGATAGCAAATCACTCTTGTAGCTTCATCATAATATAAAGTCACACTGCCTTTAAATGGATATGTCCATGATTTAGTTGGATCCTCCTTAGAGCAATTCAATTGCCAAATCTTATCATATCCTTTATTGTTGTGATAGGCAATTATTATTCAAACCAAATTGATTTGGATCCAATCTTTTATCAATGCCAATTGAATTATCTTTTAATCAGAATAATCCAAATCTAATTTGATTTGGATTTCAAAATCATTATGTGGCTCCTGCATAAATTTAGTTCACGTGACTTTGGCTTTAAGCAGATTTGATTATTCGCAGGGCGAAGATTGTTTCGCGGGGCGAGACAGAACGCTCTCAGATTCCCTGTGTTTGGCTCGCGGGGCGAGCCTGAACGATCCCAATTACTTGTGCAGCATCAACTCTGGCTCGCGAGGCGCGAGCACTATTTTGAGGGGCGAGACCTTAAAATTCTTCTTTTAGCTTGTTTTCTCTATTTTCCAAGTTCTCTTAGCTTCATTTTTAACCTGAAAAAATAAAATAGCATTAAATGCTTTATTTGACTAAAAAATTACCCAAAATATCCTAAAAACTACTTAAGAGACTCAAAATGTTGCTTAGGGACAATTAAAGCTAAATTTGGGCGAAAACAAGATTAAACTCGAACAATTAGCACAAAAACCGTAGCCTTACTAGCTATAAAACTAGATGAGCCAGAGGCTTATCATACACCCTATAGGGTGTGTGGTTGGCCTTATTGTGTGGTATGTGAGAATAATGAACATTTAGTTATATTTGAAAGTAAATGTATTGGATGCTTGATTCAAGTTTCAGAGTGCATGGGATTCACAATGACCATAGATTGGATATCAACATGGATGAGATCTATTTAGACTATGAATACCTGAATTTGAACTTTACTTGGACTACTATGAACTTGAAATGTCCCTTTATGGTTGACGGGCACCTTTTTCGTCTCACTTGGATGAGGTGAGTACTTGAATTAATGTTATAAATGATTGCATTGTGTCCATTCTTGCATGTGGTGTACGAGAGGAGATACACCCAAGTGCTGGTGGGAGTACTAAGGGAAGGTTGAGATGACCTAAGGGGTACATTTCGTGCGGAACTCCACAAGGCCATGTGGTAGCTCCCCTATTGCCGTGGTATCTGATGCAACACAGATGTATCAGAGACGAGACTCTGAACGACTTAGTATCAGTTGAGGACGTTTCCGATTTGCCATGTGGCGCCCAATTGATTTGTTTTAAGCACTTGTTTTGACTATTGGTTATGGAAATGTTGACTCCTGATTGCTTCTCTATTGTTGTTGTTTCTCCGGAGATCAAGTCGGTCGGCACTAAACAGTCATACAGATGTGCATTAGCATTGATCTTTCCACATATATGATTGGGACGTTATGTTTATACCCTTACAATTATTTGAAATGATATGAATATACTTGATATTGTTTTATTGTCTAATTAATTTAAGTTGTGATGCTATGTTTTATTCCTGGTTGTTTAGGACTATTAGTACTCTACCAACCTTTTGTATAGATGATAGTCATCTTACCTCCTATCTGTTATGTTTGTTCTTTTCCGTTTGTGCTTTTCTGAACCTATAGGCTTACTGGATAGCGAGATGACGGATTCATCTAAAGGATCAAACGATTATAGCTTCATAACGATGATAGATGAATTACTTGATGCTCAATTGTGCCACTGTTCTCCAAAGCAGAGTGGTCTTGAAAGTGGGGAGTAGGTATAGTCTGTTTAGACCAGCTTTGTAGGAGATGTACATATTATGAGTATTTTGTGTTTTGACTATATACATTGTAATATTTCTTTTCAGAACTTGTCCAGGAACTTACATATAGTATGATATATTCATATATTTATATTTACTTGTATTATAACTATTATAAAAGGTGGATGTATGTGCTGAGTTTATTTTGGATGATGAATTTACCAATATGTAGAGCCCAGAGGGCCTTTTATATTTAATAAATGTATGAACTTATTGTTGTTGATGAAATTATTAGTGGATTATATTAGGACAGGTCAGATATTAAATGGATACTAAGGGGTGTATCATTAACTAATTTTTTACATAAATCCAGACAATTAAACTAAATTAACTAACTTCCTTAATAAGTGTGAAGTTAGTTATTTTTGCTTATAATTGAGTACAACGGGAGTAGTAATTATTATTTTTTAGTTCCTAGCTTTTTTTTCTTGGCATTGTGTTTTTAACTATTCAAGTTTTGCAATCCATCCTTATCGTTTGTTTCCACTATTAACTATTGACCTGTCTAACGGAGATGCCATTTCAACCCACCACATGAAATTAAATTTATTTGTAATGCCGCATGACAATTTTGAATTTTTTGTTTTTGGTTTTGTGATACCCTTCTACCCCGCACGTTAATATAAAACATTTATTTAAAAGAGCTAATATAAAAACATGCATTTATTCGATTAAAATAAAACTTGATAGAACGATACCACATTGTAACACTTAACGCGAAAAGAAATATAGTTTTTAAAAAGATAAAACATAAACAAAGAACATAAACAAAACCCAACCCCGATGTCACATACAGGGCTGGTATAACCGTTCCGGAAAAACATCATCGGAATACAACTGGAACTAATAAACTAAAAACAGGGAAATCCTAACTATGAGTGGCGGCTCCTCAGAGTCACTCGTCTCCTGGCTGCTCGCTATCCGCTGCATAAAATCATACATGCCAAAACAGAAACAGAGGAAACAGGGAGTAAGAAATCATGTAAACACATCGGCATGGAAGTAGTTAAGCAAGATGAACATACAACATAGCATGGCATAGCAATACAACATAACATCAACATTTAAATAACATAACAACATATCATCTCAACCAACATATGCTATGTGGTGCAACACTACTCCGCTACTCCGTTATGCATGTGGATCCAAACTATCTCAGGAGGGCAACTTCGGATTTACATATCCACATTGGCCAAAAAGCACAAACGCCGGAAGTTCATCAAACCATGGGTGAACCCCTTGGTTAGCCAACGCACCATAACGAGGGCACGCTACCGCGGGAACGCACGGTTTACCAAACCTTGGGTAAACCACCCGAGACTTGGCCAGATCGCCGTACTCTAGGACGACCTCCCCTATGTTGAACTTCCCCCACTAACAACTTCAACGTATGAATGCATGAGCACAACAACAAATAAGGCAACTGTGGATATATGCCTTGACAGATACTTTTGTTTTGATGATGAGCAAAAGGGAAATTTCAAGTCCAAGGACTAACACACAAATTCAACTAAAGGATCAAATTGCAAAAGCGTGAAAAGGACTTAAGTGTAAAAAGCGGCAAAAGTTAAACAAGTAGTCAAGATGAGCAAAATGGGAAATTCCATATTTGTATTGCTTGTTTTAGAAGATGTGTGTAAATGGTAAGTGAAGTTCTCAATTTAATATTGGTCTCACGCACACACATTTAATATGTGCTTAAAAGAATTATAACATAAGTTAAAATCTACTATTTTGGCTCAAAATAATTAATGATAGTAAAACATATAACAAGCAAACATGTTTTTGAAATTATATCTTTTTAAATAAAATGTTTTAACTTTAAATAGTTAAATATTTTCTTTGAAATTTATCTCTTGATTTTAACCAACGGTGCATATATTTTCTTTTAATCAAAATTGAATGTCTTATTAAATGTCTACCAAAAGAATATTTTGTTAAATAAAATGATTCTTTCTATGGCCAAAATAATAACTCATTACTCTAATTGGTATATGTTTATGATCATGGTGCACGTGAAATATTGGCCATCTAATTAAATGAATTGACATTTAAATTAAAGTTTGAAAATCAAAAAGGCATATCCTTATATGAGTATGACGAAATATAGCCGTTTATGGTTCTTTTCTTCCAAACGGTTTTGATATAGTTGAAATGGATTTGTATGTAAAGCAAAACATTTCTGGTTGACTAATATTGTGCTTGATATAAATGTGCTTAAAGCTTCAACCGTTCAAATGTTTTCCATAATCAATTTTCATAATTGAGTTGCACTTTACAAAGAATCAATTGTGCAAGAGAGCCTTTCATTACACGTTTTATTTGTGTGGAAATTATTTGAATATGATTTGTTTCAGCAAGCAAATTTGTAATTAATATATACATCAGAATGCCAACGTTTTTAATGGGTTTAATTCTCTTAATGGCAAATTAATTTGCATTGAATGCAAATCATATCATTACTTGGACCCTTTGTTATTCTTCAACGGCTATATGCCTTATTGGCTTTTATAAATAAAATAAAATAAAAAGACACAAAAACACACGAGAAAGAATAGAGAGCAAAAAGAAGAAAACATATTGTTTCAAAGAGAAACATACACACACGAGACAGACGAGAGAAAAACATTTTTTGTGTGTGAACAATTTTGTTATTCTCATTCTAAAATCACTTTGAGCCATAACTTGTTATAACTCTACTATTTTCTCTTTGTGCTAAAACTCTGATAATCATTTTCTATACTCTTACACTATCACTTGACCATATTATTTTGAGAGTTTTACACACCATATAGGTGTTCTTGTATCTTGTGCTTCAATTTGTTTTTATCTGCACTATTAAGAGTGCTTTATCTTGATAAGAGTCGGATTGACTCAAACCACATTTTTGGTTACCAAACAAGAGAGGGTATATCTCTTGGGATA
Source organism: Echinosophora koreensis (assembly GCA_035048595.1). NCBI lineage: Eukaryota > Viridiplantae > Streptophyta > Magnoliopsida > Fabales > Fabaceae > Echinosophora > Echinosophora koreensis. The sequence continues at coordinate 60,173 of JAPCYP010000189.1, forward strand.
TTTTTGAGGCTCTTACACATGGGATTGTATGTCCTGTGATTTGTGTTAAGGGTTCTCTGAATTGTAAAGGTTCTAGTTGTGCCTGTTTAAAAGCTAGTGTTTGAGGCTCTTACACAAGGGATAGTATGTCCTGAGATTTGTGTTAAGGGTTCTCTATTTTGTAAAGGTTCTAGTTGATACTGTTAAAAACTAGAGTTGATTGAAAACCCTTGGTGGTATTGCCTTGGGGACTGGACGTAGGCCACGTGGGTAGTCTGTGGCCGAACCAGGATATATTGCTGTGTCAATCTTCTTATCCCTATCTCTTTTACTTTTGTTTTGGCTTTTGCAAAAACGTTTTTACTTGCACGCGATAACGTTTTAATCTGAAAAGAATTTCATATCCGCTGCTAATTCTGTTTAAAGTTTCAAAAGGTTTTTTATTTATCGAAAAAGTTATCATTTTTATTTAAAACCCAATTCACCCCCCCTCTTGGGTATGGTTGCCACGGCCAACAGCAACCACCTCCTTTCCTTGGGCCAATAAGCACCAAGGTTCAACTCATCAACGCCTCGACCAAAAAGCATCGAGGGCACTTTGGCCAAAAAGCACCAAAGTGTATCAACGTTCGGTAACCCAAGGGTACCGACTTAACCAACTTATTATCCTTCGTTATCTTAATTAATCATTTAATTAAGTTATCTAACTCTTCCTCATTCGATTGGTGTATTATTGTATTATTGGGGACAATTGGGGTGAAACATGTAACACCCCCACTAGGTATTACTACGTAACCCATGCGGAATTTAAATTAAAAAGATAGTTTGCTGGTTGCTTTCGGAAAATAATTTATATAAGTACATAAGCGTCTGAAATTGGGTATAAAAATTTGTCACGACTTCAAACCTAAGCCTTGATCGGCACACAAGCTTACAATCCTAGCCTGACAAGTCTATTTAATTTAGAAATATACTTGAATAAAAGCTAGTATTTTTACAAAAATTTCGACAGAGTCTCCTCTGTAATTCGAACATCCCAGGTAAAAGAACACCTGCTAAAATAATTACATTTTCATTCCAGAATTCCAGTTACACTAAAATACATCCAGACAGTATTATTTTGGAAATAATTACATCAACAAGCTATACAGGACCCAAAAGGAAAATCTTAGATTTTCATTCAAAAGAAATGCTCTCCGAGCTATAAACTTCACATTCAAAATAAAGGCTCTCTGAGCCATACAAATAAATACTATTAGAAATCTATAACATCTCAAAAACCTAAGCTGGTCACTATCAAATAGCTAAAACCAAGTCTTCGAGCGACTTAGAAAGACTCCTCTGCAACATCGGTACTAGCGTACCAAGGTACAATAGCGAAACCAGAAGAAACCTGATATATCTGTAAGGGTACGATACCGACAATTGGATATATCATTCAACAACCATATACATGATACATACAACACAACAGCATATCAACATTTATTCAATAATCAAGATAAGATCATAAGACAGCAAGTGTTATATCAGTGGGTCTCCTTCCCAAACAATCAGTTTTATAAAATTAATGCATGACACTTCAATATTCAGGCTCTAACTTAATCTCATGAGATAACAACACCGTTTCATTGTAGCAGTAATAAAGAGTTGGTCAAGCTCTGATGCCCACTGCAAGTTGCCACCATAACCTCGTGCACCAAGGTCTCCGGATGCACAACGTCTCGAATGCCTCCAAATGGGCCAATCGGACTGACCCTCAGATACCACCTTGTATCTGGTTTACTTAAGCACGTCTGCTAAAGGGAAATGCATATGAATAAAAGACTTTCCGTTATCAAGGTTTTTCTTTGTGTGTACTCTTTTTCGCTGTCGAAGCTCAAAGCTAACGACTATTCATAATTCCTCATCACTTGAACTTAAAGAAAACATAGGACACGCGGTCCGAGTGCTCAATCACAACGCCTTAGACCGATGCCGCAGTCAAGGTTTGTGGTTGTAGAAATCACTTATGATTTTATCCATGTTTTACTCTAACATGGTAAGGACTCTTAGTCCGCAGCAACGAAATTAGGACGCACCGTCCTCAATTCCGAAATTAGGACTCTTAGCCCATACATCACGATTAGGACCCTTGGCCCATAATTCTTAACACGGATCCTAGATCACGTGCATATAACTGAATACTAGAGGCGACGTCTCGCGAACTAGATTCTCTTTCACATGTACTTAATTTTTGCTCAGTGAAAATCAAATCCAAAACAAAACCTCGGTCACTTATCCAAGTAACCGGAACGTTTCTAAATCATTTAGGAGAAAATCCTTTTCCTTTGCAAACTCTTTTACAAAACATTTAGGAAATTCGTTTGCTCTTTGAAATCCTTGATGGAATAAAGTCAAATATTTTCAAAGGGTTTTTCCTTCATAAAACACATAGTTCGAAAATGTTTTCTCTCGTACCAGACGTTCGATCATAAAAAGATAGTTTCTATTGACTTAAAATCACTTTAACATTTTTCTAAAAACAAGATCTTATTCTTTTAAAGTTCAAAAAACGTTTTCTCTCGTACAAAACTCTAAATCATGAAAAGGTAGTTTCTGTTGACTTGAAATCACTTCAATATTTCTTTTAAAAACAAGAATCTTATTCTTTTAAAGTAAGCACTTTAGACAAGAAACTTTTATAACTAAAACCAAGACTTTCAAAGTTCTATTCAAGGTTTATTAAGGCTTTTAATCCTTATAATCATTGAGCACAGACTCAAGTCCGGCTTCTCAAACTTCAATCAACAGTAATATATTCACAACAATAATAATATCACAGTTAATGACAGTTCATCACATATATATAATTCATAACATTTTAAAGCAAGTAATGTTCAACTTCAAGTAATAATCACAATAGTTCAAGTAAACAAGTTATTCAAGTATTGGCTCAATATCACAATAATATTCACAACACTCAATTAAGCACATACACACATGCATATAGTCATCGAATATCCCTCAGGCAAGCTCCCCTTACCTTTGAAGACAAGTAAAGGATCCTCGTCTTAATGCTCACGTTAGCTCCAAGAGTGTAACTATCTACTCCATCAAGCAAGCATAGCCGTGTCAAACGTCTCAGAGAGTGAATCCAGCAACGTGCAACAACCAGAAATCAAGAAATCAATTACACATGATCAAACACACATTCTAATTTGATCTAAACACTTAATCTTATTACCAAACAAGGTCGTTTTCAAGGAAAATCATGTTTGGAGTTTAAGCTTCACAAAATGTATTTTGATTTTCCAATAAAATCAATTCGGGCAAAAGAGGTTTCATCACACAATTTGGGAAACTTGTTTTTGCTTAAAGAATCATGATATTAAACTTATAAATCATCAATTAAAAGTCCTAATTTCATTAAATCATAGTTAATTTCACAAGGATGAGTCAATTTCAACTAATGTCAGATTTGGGTTTATGACTCCTAAACCAAATTTGGGGAAAATAAGATTTGCTTATAGAAAAGCGAAATTGATTTGTTAGAACTTAAATTAATAGTCCCATTGTCATAAATGCATACTTAATTTTACAAAACATAACCAATTCCAATTAAAAATCAGATTGGGGCTTTAGGGCTCATAAACACAATTTGGGAAAAATCATTTGATTAAAGGATAATAAAATTAACTTAATAGAGCACTAATTTACAGTCCCAATAGCATAAAAAAAATGTTCAATTTCAAAATTATAAACCGAAATCAAAGGTTTAGGGTTAGGGTTTGCAACTAATTTGGGGCTTTACAAAATAGAAGAGATTATGGTGAAACACTCACCCAAGATGAAGAGGAAAGAAGAACATAGCAACTGTTGTGGTTCGAACGGCGGTTGGGGGTGGTCCGAGTGGCGGAGCTCTGAACCAGATGCGTGAGATGAGGGGAGCTGGGATGTGAGGTCCTCTCCTTCCTCTAGAGGCGGCCGGACGTGTAACACCCTGTTTTCCTATGCTTTATGTAGCAGTATAAACATATTTAAATGTGTTTATTTTAGATTAAACTCAGAGGATGATTTTAATTAAACTAAAATCATTTTCTTGTGTTGTTATATCATATGAAGTCACGGTAAAATTTTCGGTTGAAAATTCAGACGGAAGCCGGTCTGCGTTTTCACTGCCGATATCCGTTTACTGAGCAGAAAACCTAATTTTGACCCGTGAACGAGACGGTTAGTATTTTTATCATGTTTCCTTCAACCTTGGTTAATTTGAAAATTTTCGTTCAAAAATAAAATAAAATATTTTATTCGGGCGAAAACGTCGGGAATTTACGATCGGAAATGCAACCGAGTATGAAATGGAGCACAAAGAAGGATGAAGTGACTTGAGGTGACATGATGGGAGAGACTCTTACACACTCCAAAAGTATAATCATTATACTTTTCAAATTATAATACTACTCTAATCTAAAAGCTATTTCTCTCTCCTCTTTCCATCCCATCAAGCCATAACTCTCAAACTTACTCCACAAGCCACTCCAAACCCCTCTCTTATCCCTCAATTTCGTGCCAGTCACCCTCTCCCCCTATATATACCCCTTTCATTTACACTTCCTCACTTTTTCTTCTTCTTCATCACTTCTTCACTCTTATACTTCATCTTCTTCTTTATTTTTCAACTACTTAAAGCTTGCATTTTTACTTATCTTTTGCACTTGTGTTCTTCATTAAAGTTCTTCCTCTTGTTAAGGGTAATGCTCTCATATAAATTTCTTTACAAGTTTGTCATTTTATTTCATTATTTGCTTTATGTGTTCTTATTAAGCTTTAAACTTCAAAAATCTCTTAAAAATGGTAGAAAACTCCTTTTGAGTTGAAACCACTTTCTATAGTCATGTATTAACTTGTATTTTAACATACTAGAAGGTTGTGTAAAACAAAGCTCCCTAGCCCTTTCTTTCTAAGGAGGCCGAAACCATGTAATATGGTTTAGGTGGGTTTTGTTTCAACTTCTGAGAAAATGATCATGTGTTTGAGTTTCTAACTATCCCTTGATCTTAAACCTATAAATCTTGGAAGGTTTTGATAGCTTGTTCCTATGATGGCCGAAAATATGAATAAGTAGGCCTAGGGTACTATGTTTCATCTATCCAAGTATTATCATGGATTTAGAACTCTTAATACCTAGTGATTCTAAACCTAAGAGTTGTTATCAAACAAAGATTTCTAACCTATTCTTTCTATGATGGCCAAAACTATACCTTAGTGGCCTAGGAAGGTTTGGTTTTCATTTCTCCAAAATGATCATGGACTAAGACTCCTTAATGTAGAAGGATGCTAAGTCTAAGTGATTGGAAAGTTTAAAGATTTTATAGTCTATTCATCCTATGATGGTTGTGAACCTAGGATATGTTGTTTTCATTTCTCCAAAATGATCATGGACTAAGGCTCCTTAATATAGAAGGATGCTAAGTCTAAGTGATTGGAAAGTTTAAAGACTTCTAACTTGTTTAGTTTATGTTGTAAAACCTAGAATGTAACTCCTTTCATTTTCCAAGATGATCATGGACATAAGCTCCATAAGATATTTGGATGCTAAGTCTAAGAGATTGGAAAGTTTAAATCTTTCTAACTTAATTTCCTATGATGGCCGAAACTAGTGTTTTTGGACCTAGGATGTGTTATTCTTCCAAAGTGATTATGGACTAAAGCTCCTTAATATAGAAGGATGCTATGCCCAAAAGATTGGATGATTTAAAGATTCCTCGCATAGGAATCCCATCAAGGCCGAACCTTAAGGGTTGTGAGCCTAAGATGTTTGGTTTTCATTCTTCCAAAATGATCATGGTTTTGAGCTCCTTAATACATATGGATGCTAGACCTAAGAGATTGGAAAGTTTGGTGAATGCTAACCTATTTTTCTAGCTTTGGTCGAATACCCTAAGTCTATGACTTAGTGGGATTTTGATTCAACTTTGTTAAATGATCATTGTTTATGAACTCCTAGCATTTGAGGATCATAAATCCATAAGTTGCATAATTTTCGGAAATCCTTAACCTTACTTTATTGTCTTGGCCGAACCTAATACCTTGTGGTTTAGTGTTCTTAGTTGATTTTTAACTTACGATCTCGTGTTTGTAACCCTAGACCTCTATCGTCAAGTAAGCGAGGACGTTCGTGAATTACCCTTTCCAAGCATCCAACCTCTTAATTTCACGGAAGGTAAGAGGGGATTGCCTAGAGATATTCAATGACTATATGCATGTGTGTATGTGTTTACTTGAATGATTTGAATATTGTTATGATATTGAACCGATACTTGATGACTTGTTTACTTGAACTATTGTGATTATTACTTGAAGTTGAATCTTACTTGCTTTAAAGTATTGTGCATATATGTGATGAACTGTCATGGACTGTGATATTATTGTTGAGAATATATTATTGTTGATTGAAGTTTGAGAAGCCGGACTTGAGTCTGTGCCCAATGACTATAAGGATTAAAAGCCTTAATAAGCCTTGAATAGAACTTTGAAAGTTTTGGGTTCATTTATAACAGTTCCTTGTTTAAAGTGCTTACTTCAGAAGAATAAGATCTTGTTTTTAGAAAAATGTTAAAGTGATTTTAAGTCAATAGAAACTATCTTTTTATGATCGAACGTCTGGTACGAGAGAAAACATTTTCGAACTATGTGTTTTATGAAGGAAAAACCCTTTTAAAATATTTGACTTTATTCCATCAAGGATTTCAAAGAGTAAACGAATTTTTTTTAAAAGTTTTATAAAAGAGTTTGCAAAGGAAAATGATTTTTCTCCTAAATGATTTAGAAACATTCCGGTTACTTGGATAAGTGACCGAGGTTTTGTTTTGGATTTGATTTTCACCGAGCGAAAAGTAAGTACATGCGAAAGAGAATCTAGTTGCGAGACGTCGCCTCTAGTATTCAGTTATACGCACGTGATCTAGGATCCGTGTCAAGTACTATGGACCAAGGGTCCTATTCATGATGTTATGGGCTGAGAGTCCAAAACTCGGAATCGAGAACGGTGTGTTCTGATTTCGTTGCTGCGGACTAAGAGTCCTTATCATGTTAGAGTAAAACATGGATAAAATCATAAGTGATTTCTACGACCACAAACCTTGACTGCGGCATCGGTCTAAGGCGTTGTGATTGAGCACTCGGACCGTGTGTCCTGTGTTTTCTTTAAGTTCAAGTGATGGGGAATTATGAATAGTCGTTAGCTTTGAGCTTCGACAGTGAAAAAGAGTACACACAAAGAAAAACCTTGATAACTGAAAGTCTTTTATTCATATGCATTTCCCCTTAGCAGACGTGCTTAAGTAAACCAGATACAAGGTGGTATCTGAGGGTCAGTCCGATTGGCCCAGTTGGAGGCATTCGAGACGTTGTGCATCCAGAGACCTTGGTGCACGAGGTTATAGTGGCAACTTGCCAGTGGGCATCAGAGCTTGACCAACTCTTTATTACTTCTACAATGAAACGGTGTTGTTATCTCATGAGATTAAGTTAGAGCCTGATATTGAAGTGTCATGCATATTTTCGAAAACTGATTGTGCGGGCTTGAGACCCTTTGATATAACACTGTTATATTATGATTATGCATGACTTAACTGTTAAACTGATTACGTGATGTATGTATCATGTATATGGTTGTTGTGGGATATATCTTTTACCGGTATCTCACTCTTGCATTTCTACTTGTTACTTTCTTTTCCTCTTGGTATCGTCGCATGCGTACGTGCTTAGATGGATCCGAGCATTCCGCTGGTGCCATCCGCATCGAAGACTGAGGTCTTCGATAACGCCGGGAGTGCGGGGGCATGGCAGATCCACGAGGGGGCTACATCTACCACCTATGAAGGACCCATTACGACCACGGATTTTGACGCTAACGGGAACCCGATACGGAGGACACAGACCGTGGAGACTAGGATGGTTGCGCTCCCTCCGACTTGGTTATATCTGTACACGTTACAGGTGGCTGGGCTTCTACACGAGCACTTTGATCCAGCTCCAGAGGATGACCCAGAGGATGAACCTGAGGAAGATCCTGCAGTGGGACTTGAGGAGGACCCTGAAGAGGACCCCGAGGAGGAGCCCTTGGAGGTCATGGAGGAGGATGAGCCGGATTACCATGTTTTAGACTATGAGATGATTTTGATTCCTTGGATGAGGGCAGTGAGGTCATAGATCCATCACCGGAGTTCTCGTCTCGTGGCAGTGTTTGTGGAGATCCTACCTGTAGCCAGTGCCAGTAGCCAGTTTGGAGCTTGTGGGTGTTTGCCGTTAGACTTTTGGCTTGGAGAGCTATCTTTTGAGACGTGGTTCTGGAACCCCCTTTCCAGTGTTTTGCTTACCCTCTTTAGTCGTATCTGTAGACTTTTATAATTCTGTTTCAATGGCCGTTAATAAGGCCCTATTTTGTACTAAACTTGAGTCCCACTGGGACAGTTATATATGTATGTGTGTTGTTTCAGTTCATGTTCTGAGTGTTCATCACTTTTCTTTCGGTTACTTGGATAAAAAAAAGGGAGATTTTTAAGTACCATTTTCAGTAATACTATTTATAAAGAAGGTTTATTTTCCGAAAGCGACCAGCATTTAAACAAACTTTAATTCCGCAACAGGTAACCATGTGATACCAAGTTAGGGTGTCACATTAGTGGTATCAGAGCTAGTCGAGTCTTTCGGGAATGTTTGGGTTTAGGTCTGTTGTGTCGATGTTGTGTATTCTCTGATCGAGTCTTGTTTGAGTTACTTCTTAGGAGTAATGTGTAATGGCTGTCGAGTTAGATCTTCCCTTTTCTGGTTACCATCTCACTGATTGTGTCTTACAGGTCAGTATAGAACCAGGAGGTGCACGCGAACGTGGGGGTCGTGGCCGGGGCAATGCCGGTATGGACTTCGCTGCCCAAGCTTTGGCTGATGTTGCTGCTGCCATAGCTCTCCAGACTGCCAATGCGGCTGCTCAAAATCAGCAGGAGCAGCAAAGAGCTGAACAGGCTGCAGAAGGAAAGAATCTGAGTGCTTTCCGACGTCAGAATCCATCGCAGTTTGATGGGGACGCAGACCCGACTAAAGCTGATCTTTGGATCTAGGAGCTGGAGAAGATCTTTGAGCTGGTGCACACCCCAGAGGGAGCAAAGGTACCTTATGCAACATTCCAACTGATTGGAGATGTTGAATACTGGTGGAAGGGCACCAGACAACTGTTAGAGGCGGAGCATCATGAGATCACCTGGGAGGTATTTCGCAACAGGTTTTTGGACAAATACTTTCCCCAGAGTGCTCAGGTGGAGAAGGAGCAAGAGTTTTTGAGGCTGAGTCAGCGGGACATGACGGTGGGGGAATATGCGGCAAGGTTTCAGTCCCTTGCCAAATATTTCCGCTTCTTCCAGAACAACCCCAGCGAGGAGTGGAAGTGCGAAAAGTTCGAAGCCGGCCTGCGCTTCGAGATCAAGGAATCTGTGCTGCCCTTGGAAATCAGGAATTTCCAAGCACTGGTAGAGAAATGCCGGAAGGTAGAGCTGATGCGCAAGGGGCGAGATAGCAAAGGGAATGTTGGAGGACCCATTCGTCCCAAGAGCCAATATCAGGGACAGAACCAAAAGTGGAAGCAGAACCAGAGGAGACCGTACCACCAATCACCAAGCAACAGTCAGAAGCAACAACAACGTTCCAATGCTCCAGGAGCAGGGAGTGGAGGCCAGAGAAACAACAATCAAGGCCAAGAGAGGAAATGTTATCGGTGTGGAGATCCCAACCATCTAGCCGATACCTGTCCAAAGAAGGATACAAAGTGTTTCAACTGTGATCGTGTGGGGCACTTGGCCAAGGAGTGCCGGGCACCAAAGAGAGAGTCATCTGTCAACCATGCCAAGGCAAGTAAGCTGACTACTAGAGGGAGAGTTTATACGATGAGTGGAGCTGAGGCATCGAATTCCGCCGACCTAGTGCAGGGTAAGTGTGATTTAGCCGGTAATCTTTTAACTGTACTTTTCGATTCAGGTGCAACTCATTCTTTTATCTCGATGGATCGTGTGAAACTTCTAGAATTGCCTATTTCTTCCTTACCATATAACTTGATTGTCTCTACCCCAACTGCTGAACCAGTAACTGTAAATTCTGTTTGCTTAAATTGTCCTATCATTATTCAGGATAGACACTTTCTTGTAGACTTAATCTGTTTGCCTTTAGTACAACTAGATGTAATTTTAGGCATGGATTGGTTATCTTCCAACCACATCCTGATAGACTGTGCTCAAAGAACCTTAGTCTTTAGGGATGAGATTTCTGGATTTTTATCTGCTAGTCAGGTAAGAGCTTCTTTGAAAGAGGGAGCTCAAGGTTACATGCTGCTGTTTTCCTTGGATGTTAAGAGTGAGTTAGACCTAGAGTCCGTACCTGTCGTCAATGAGTTTCCGGACGTTTTTCCTGAAGATGTTCCTAGTCTACCGCCTGTTCGAGATATCGAGTTTGCAATTGATCTGGTTCCAGGCACTGGACCAATATCCATGGCACCGTATCGCATGTCACCATCGGAGTTAGAAACCCTGAAGGAACAACTCGAGGAACTGATGAGAAAGGAATTCATCCGACCCAGTGTATCGCCATGGGGAGCTCCAGTTCTGTTAGTGAAGAAGAAGGATGGAACTTCTCGACTCTGTGTGGATTTTCGCCAGTTGAACAAGGTTACGATCAAGAACAGATATCCGCTCCCAAGAATAGATGATCTTATGGATCAACTGCATGGCACGGCCGTATTCTCGAAGATAGATTTACGGTCAGGCTACCATCAGATTCGTGTGAAGGCCAAAGATGTCCCTAAGACAGCGTTTCGAACTCGCTATGGGCATTATGAGTACCTGGTGATGCCGTTTGGAGTGACGAATGCTCCTGCCATATTCATGGATTACATGAATAGGATTTTTCGTCCTTACTTAGATCAGTTCGTTGTCGTCTTCATTGATGATATTCTGATCTATTCTCCAAACAAGGAGAAGCATGCTGAGCATCTTAGCATTGTTCTTCAGACCTTGAAAGAGAAGCAGCTCTATGAGAAGCCAGAGAAGTGCAAGTTCTGGTTGGACCAAGTGCAATTCTTAGGTCATGTGATATCACGCGAAGGAATCGCGGTGGATCCGTCAAAGGTCGAGGCTGTTTTGGAATGGGAAAGGCCAACAACGGCAACTGAAATCCGTAGCTTTGTGGGTTTAGCGGGCTATTATAGGAGATTCATTGAAGGATTTTCCAAGATAGTAGGACCCCTTACCCAGTTAACTCGGAAAGATCAAGCATTTGTCTGGACGGAGGCTTGTGAAAGAAGTTTCCAAGAGCTGAAGAGAAGGTTGACAACCTCACCCGTGTTGATCCTACCTGACCCGAAGGAACCTTTTGAGGTTTATTGTGACGCTTCACACCAGGGTCTAGGCTGCATGCTGATGCAGAACCGAAAAGTTGTAGCGTATGCTTCAAGGCAATTGAAGATTCACGAAAGGAATTACCCGACGCACGACTTGGAGTTGGCGGCAGTGGTCTTTGCTTTAAAAATCTGGAGGCATTATTTGTATGGAGCTACTTTTAATGTTTTCAGTGACCACAAAAGTTTGAAGTACCTCTTCGATCAGAAGGAGTTGAACATGCGTCAGAGACGTTGGTTGGAGTTTTTGAAGGACTATGACTTTCAACTACAGTACCACCCTGGGAAGGCGAGTGTGGTGGCGGATGCGCTAAGCAGAAAGTCAATACACGTGTCAGTAATGATGGTTAAAGAGCAGGGACTGTTGGAACAGTTCCGGGATCTAAGTTTATCAATTGAGACGTTTCCGGGAAGGATGTGCTTGAATAGGATCACTGTTTCGAACGGATTGATGGAGCAAATAAAAGAAAAACAAGGGAGTGATCAGTATCTGCAGGAAGAAAGAGACCTAGTACGACAGGGAGCACTGTCAGAATTCAGAGAAGGAACGGATGGAATTTTGAGGTTTGGTGAAAGAATCTGTGTACCCGATGACGCTGAGCTTAGGAAGTTGATTTTGGAGGAGGCTCACAAGAGTAAGCTGAGTTTACACCCAGGAGCCACGAAGATGTATCAAGATCTCAAAAAGTTATACTGGTGGTATGGGATGAAAAGGGATGTAATGGAGTACGTCACTTCTTGTCTGGTATGTCAGAAGGCTAAGATTGAACACCAGAGGCCAGCAGGAATGTTAAAACCGTTGGACATCCCAGAATGGAAGTGGGACGGAATTTCGATGGACTTTGTGACTAGTTTACCAAGGACTCGGAAAGGACATGAGGCTATATGGGTAATTGTGGATCGACTGACCATGTCAGCTCACTTTTTACCTATCAACATGAAGTACCCGATGAAAAGGTTGACTCAGTTGTACATTGATGAGATTGTCAGGTTGCACGGTATCCCCTCGAGTATCATTTCGGATCGTGATCCAAGGTTTACGTCAGAATTTTGGAAAGGACTACAAAACTCTTTGGGAACAAAACTCAAATTGAGTTCTGCGTATCATCCACAAACGGACGGACAGTCAGAGAGGACAATTCAATCACTTGAAGATTTACTAAGAGCATGCGTGATGGAAGACACTGGGAGCTGGGACGAGTTTCTACTGTTGATAGAATTCACCTACAACAACAGTTTTCATTCAAGTATAGGAATGGCACCTTATGAGGCTTTGTATGGTAGAAGATGTCGAACGCCTTTGTGTTGGTACCAGGATGGTGAGAGTCTGCTGTTAGGACCAGAGATTGTGCAACAAACAACAGAGAAGGTAAAGATGATCCAGGAGAAAATGAGGACTGCTCAAAGTAGGCAGAAAAGTTACGCTGACAAGAGGCGACGACCTCTTGAGTTTGAGGAGGACGAGCATGTGTTCTTGAGAGTCACGCCAACGACTGGGATTGGCAGAGTGATAAAATCCAGAAAGCTTACTCCCAAAATTCATTGGACCCTACCAAATTCTTCGTCGCGTAGGTCCAGTAGCTTACAAAATATCTTTACCTCCTTTTCTTTCCAACATCCATGATGTTTTCCATGTCTCTCAGTTGAGAAAGTATATCCCTGATCCATCACATGTTATTAAACCTGATAAAGTACAATTAAAAGAAAACCTGTCTTTTGAGACTTCGCCGGTACGGATCGTGGATAAGATGATGAAGCAGCTCAGAGGTAAACAAATTCCTTTAGTCAAAGTCATCTGGAACGAGACAACCGGAGAAGCTACATGGGAAGTTGAGGACAAGATGAAATTGCAATACCCTGAGTTATTTCAAGGTGCGTAATTCTTTTTAGAGGGATAGTATTGTAACACCCTGTTTTTCCTATGCTTTATGTAGCAGTATAAACATATTTAAATGTGTTTATTTTAGATTAAACTCAGAGGATGATTTTAATTAAACTAAAATCATTTTCTTGTGTTGTTATAAAATAAGAAGCCACGGTAAAATTTTCGGTTGAAAATTCAGACGGAAGCCGGTCTGCGTTTTCACTGCCGGTATCCGTTTACTGAGCAGAAAACCTAATTTTGACCCGTGAACGAGACGGTTAGTATTTTTATCATGTTTCCTTCAACCTTGGTTAATTTGAAAATTTTCATTCAAAAATAAAATAAAATATTTTATTCGGGCGAAAACGTCGGGAATTTACGATCGGAAATGCAACCGGGTATGAAATGGAGCACAAAGAGGGATGAAGTGACTTGAGGTGACATGATGGGAGAGACTCTTACACACTCCAAAAGTATAATCATTATACTTTTCAAATTATAATACTACTCTAATCTAAAAGCTATTTCTCTCTCCTCTTTCCATCCCATCAAGCCATAACTCTCAAACTTACTCCACAAGCCACTCCAAACCCATCTCTTCTCCCTCAATTTCGTGCCACTCACCCTCTCCCCCTATATATACCCCTTTCATTTACACTTCCTCACTTTTTCTTCTTCTTCATCACTTCTTCACTCTTATATTTCATCTTCTTCTTTATTTTTCAACTACTTGAAGCTTGCATTTTTACTTATCTTTTGCACTTGTGTTCTTCATTAAATTTCTTCCTCTTGTTAAGGGTAATGCTCTCATATAAATTTCTTTACAAGTTTGTCATTTTATTTCATTATTTGCTTTATGTGTTCTTATTAAGCTTTAAACTTCAAAAATCTCTTAAAAATGGTAGAAAACTCCTTTTGAGTTGAAACCACTTTCTATAGTCTTGAATTTACTTGTATTTTAACATACTAGAAGGTTGTGTAAAACAAAGCTCCCTAGCCCTTTCTTTCTAAGGAGGCCGAAACCATGTAATATGGTTTAGGTGGGTTTTGTTTCAACTTTTGAGAAAATGATCATGTGTTTGAGTTTCTAACTATCCCTTGATCTTAAACCTATAAATCTTGGAAGGTTTTGATAGCTTGTTCCTATGATGGCCGAAAATATGAATAAGTAGGCCTAGGGTACTATGTTTCATCTATCCAAGTATGATCATGGATTTAGAACTCTTAATACCTTGTGATTCTAAACCTAAGAGTTGTTATCAAACAAAGATTTCTAACCTATTCTTTCTATGATGGCCGAAACTATACCTTAGTGGCCTAGGAAGGTTTGGTTTTCATTTCTCCAAAATGATCATGGACTAAGACTCCTTAATGTAGAAGGATGCTAAGTCTAAGTGATTGGAAAGTTTAAAGATTTTATAGTCTATTCATCCTATGATGGTTGTGAACCTAGGATATGTTGTTTTCATTTCTCCAAAATGATCATGGACTAAGGCTCCTTAATATAGAAGGATGCTAAGTCTAAGTGATTGGAAAGTTTAAAGACTTCTAACTTGTTTAGTTTATGTTGTAAAACCTAGAATGTAACTCCTTTCATTTTCCAAGATGATCATGGACATAAGCTCCATAAGATATTTGGATGCTAAGTCTAAGAGATTGGAAAGTTTAAATCTTTCTAACTTAATTTCCTATGATGGCCGAAACTAGTGTTTTTGGACCTAGGATGTGTTATTCTTCCAAAGTGATTATGGACTAAAGCTCCTTAATATAGAAGGATGCTATGCCCAAAAGATTGGATGATTTAAAGATTCCTAGCCTAGGAATCCCATCAAGGCCGAACCTTAAGGGTTGTGAGCCTAAGATGTTTGGTTTTCATTCTTCCAAAATGATCATGGTTTGAGCTCCTTAATACATATGGATGCTAGACCTAAGAGATTGGAAAGTTTGGTGAATGCTAACCTATTTTTCTAGCTTTGGCCGAATACCCTAAGTCTATGACTTAGTGGGATTTTGATTCAACTTTGTTAAATGATCATTGTTTATGAACTCCTAGCACTAGAGGATCATAAATCCATAAGTTGCATAATTTTCGAAAATCCTTAACCTTACTTTATTGTCTTGGCCGAACCTAATACCTTGTGGTTTAGTGTTCTTAGTTGATTTTTAACTTACGATCTCGTGTTTGTAACCCTAGACCTCTATCGTCAAGTAAGCGAGGACGTTCGTGAATTACCCTTTCCAAGCATCCAACCTCTTAACTTCACGGAAGGTAAGAGGGGATTGCCTAGAGATATTCAATGACTATATGCATGTGTGTATGTGTTTACTTGAATGATTTGAATATTGTTATGATATTGAACCGATACTTGAATGACTTGTTTACTTGAACTATTGTGATTATTACTTGAAGTTGAATCTTACTTGCTTTAAAGTATTGTGCATATATGTGATGAACTGTCATGGACTGTGATATTATTGTTGAGAATATATTATTGTTGATTGAAGTTTGAGAAGCCGGACTTGAGTCTATGCCCAATGACTATAAGAATTAAAAGCCTTAATAAGCCTTGAATAGAACTTTGAAAGTTTTGGGTTCATTTATAACAGTTCCTTGTTTAAAGTGCTTACTTCAGAAGAATAAGATCTTGTTTTTAGAAAAATGTTAAAGTGATTTTAAGTCAATAGAAACTATCTTTTTATGATCGAACGTCTGGTACGAGAGAAAACATTTTCGAACTATGTGTTTTATGAAGGAAAAACCCTTTTAAAATATTTGACTTTTTTCCATCAAGGATTTCAAAGAGGAAACGAATTTTTTTTTAAAGTTTTATAAAAGAGTTTGCAAAGGAAAATGATTTTTCTCCTAAATGATTTAGAAACATTCCGGTTACTTGGATAAGTGACCGAGGTTTTGTTTTGGATTTGATTTTCACCGAGCGAAAAGTAAGTACATGCGAAAGAGAATCTAGTTGCGAGACGTCGCCTCTAGTATTCAGTTATACGCACGTGATCTAGGATCCGTGTCAAGTACTATGGACCAAGGGTCCTATTCATGATGTTATGGGCTGAGAGTCCAAAACTCGGAATCGAGAACGGTGTGTTCTGATTTCGTTGCTGTGGACTAAGAGTCCTTATCATGTTAGAGTAAAACATGGATAAAATCATAAGTGATTTCTACGACCACAAACCTTGACTACGACATCGGTCTAAGGCGTTGTGATTGAGCACTCGAACCGCGTGTCCTGTGTCTTCTTTAAGTTCAAGTGATGGGGAATTATGAATAGTCGTTAGCTTTGAGCTTCGATAGCGAAAAAGAGTACACACAAAGAAAAACCTTGATAACTGAAAGTCTTTTATTCATATGCATTTCCCCTTGGCAGACGTGCTTAAGTAGACCAGATACAAGGTGGTATCTGAGGGTCAGTCCGATTGGCCCAGTTGGAGGCATTCGAGACGTTGTGCATCCAGAGACCTTGGTGCACGAGGTTATGGTGGCAACTTGCCAGTGGGCATCAGAGCTTGACCAACTCTTTATTACTTCTACAATGAAACGGTGTTGTTATCTCATGAGATTAAGTTAGAGCCTGATATTGAAGTGTCATGCATATTTTCGAAAACTGATTGTGCGGGCTTGAGACCCTTTGATATAACACTGTTATATTATGATTATGCATGACTTAACTATTAAACTGATTACGTGATGTATGTATCATGTATATGGTTGTTGTGGGATATATCTTTTACTGGTATCTCACTCTTGCATTTCTACTTGTTACTTTCTTTTCCTTTTGGTATCGTCGCATGCGTACGTGCTTAGATGGATCCGAGCATTCCGCTGGTGCCATCCGCATCGAAGACTGAGGTCTTCGATAACGCCGGGAGTGTGGGGGCATGGCAGATCCACGAGGGGGCTACATCTGCCACCTATGAAGGACCCATTACGACCACGGATTTTGACGCTAACGGGAACCCGATACGGAGGACACAGACCGTGGAGACTAGGACGGTTGCGCTCCCTCCGGCTTGGTTATATCTGCACACGTTACAGGTGGCTGGGCTTCTACACAATCACTTTGATCCAGCTCCAGAGGATGACCCAGAGGATGAACCTGAGGAAGATCCTGCAGTGGGACTTGAGGAGGACCCTGAAGAGGACCCCGAGGAGGAGCCCTTAGAGGTCATGGAGGAGGACGAGCCGGATTACCATGTTTTAGACTATGAGATGATTTTGATTCCTTGGATGAGGGCAGTGAGGTCATAGATCCATCACCGGAGTTCTCGTCTCGTGGCAGTGTTTGTGGAGATCCTACCTGTAGCCAGTGCCAGTAGCCAGTTTGGAGCTTGTGGGTGTTTGCCGTTAGACTTTTGGCTTGGAGAGCTATCTTTTGAGACGTGGTTCTGGAACCCCCTTTCCCGTGTTTTGCTTACCCTCTTTAGTCGTATCTGTAGACTTTTATAATTATGTTTCAATGGCCGTTAATAAGGCCCTATTTTGTACTAAACTTGAGTCCCACTGGGACAGTTATATATGTATGTGTGTTGTTTCAGTTCATGTTCTGAGTGTTCATCACTTCTTTCGGTTACTTGGATAAAAAAAAAGGAGATTTTTAAGTACCGTTTTCAGTAATACTATTTATAAAGAAGGTTTATTTTCCGAAAGCGACCAGCATTTAAACAAACTTTAATTCCGCAACGGGTAACCATGTGATACCAAGTTAGGGTGTCACAGGACGACTGAACGGTTGCCAGGAGGCGACGGCACGACGGAGCTCGCGATGGCACGAGACCAGGCACTGTGGTGGCGCGTTTCGTACGAGACAGGGACGGTGGAGGACATAAAACAGTCGCGCGTCTTCTCTTCCTCGTGCGGCGGTCAAGCAGCGGCTGGCTGTACAGGGGCGGCGCCGGATTTTGAGAAGGAAAGAGGAAGATGGAGTTTGGGAGGGAGATGTGTGTATGGGTCTGCACTTGGGTAGAAGAAGGGAAAAGAAAGAAAACAAGAGTGAGGGGGAGAGGAGATAAAAATCTGAGTTTTTGTTTTAGTGGGTACAAAATGAGTGATAAATATTAAGCCTAAAAATAAACACGTTTTTAGTTTTTGAATCTAAAAATAAAAGGGTGACAGATATATACTTTCGAAATTTGAAATAAAGTAGAGATTGATAGTTGAATTGATCAGCTAAGAAAATCCACGGTCCAAAATCAATCTCCGATTAATGTCAAACCAATTTATTTTCAAATCTAAAATCAAATAGATTAATATATGAAAATAATTTTCTTTCAATCATATCATTTAAAATATTTTTTTCTAAATAAAACTAATAGTGACAATAACATAACATTATTGTCTAGTAAGTGTACTTATACTGGAATAAGGCAGTGCTAACGCACCCAATAAAATAATTTGAAAAGAGTGATTAAATTACTCATACTAAACCATATGAATAAAATAAATATAAACATCCAAAAAAAATAATTAATTATATGTGTAAAAACTAGGGTGTTACAAAACACCCCTTTATTCCTTTAATCTCAGATTCTGACCAGTAAGGGGAGCACGGGCATGCTCACCCCAGCATGGTCGTGTTGCCACTTAATTGGGGCACGGTAGTGCTCACTGTCCTACACGGCCGTGCTCGATGCGAGGCCTGCCTTCCAGAATGCAACTGGGAGCACGGGCGTGCTCCCTGTTCAGCACGACAGTGCTCCTGAGCCAGCCATACTGTTCTGGGAAGATTCATCTTATGTGTTCTTAGAGCCAAAACTCCCTAATACTCTCAAATCTGATCCTAGGGTCCTTGGCCTAATCCATTTGGCATTAAAACTCACTTCTCACTAATAGTTCATATTTTATGAAGCATCAGGGATTAATCCCTTAATTCCTATGTTAATTAAGAATCCTAATTAAACTAATTAGAGTCTTATTAACATATTCAACGTATTAACAACATCAGCCAATCAACATTCATCATAACAACAGCCAATAGCATTCTCATCACGTCATCATTAATAACCAATGGCATTCAACATAGCGATATTCATCAATATACACTATTTAGCATTCAACATCATAACAACAATAACTAAGAAGCATACCAATTAGCCAACTAACAACATAACAATAACTCATACAACCAGGCAGATCATGGCATCAACAATAGTTTAGGCATAATCATAATTAACATAGCATGGCATTAATAACAGTTAACAACAACATATAACGAATAGGCATTCATAGCAATTAACAACAATAACGGGGTTATGGGGACCCCTCATCTTACGCTACCCCCTTGCATAATGTATACACTATCCTTCTCCCCATACCTGGTATGAAGATTGAAATTCAAAAGGAAAGGAAGAAAGTCCGCTAGGGTCCCATCTCACGAACGCTTGTCTACTACCTCAAGAACGATAAGAAACACCTTGATTCAACTCTAAGACCAAGAAATCAAAAGGAAAAAGATCAAGAACTTGAAAGAAAGAAACACCCGGACAAGGTGAACAAATTTTACCTTTTCTAAAATCCCAAACAGCAAGCACAACGAACCCCTATTCGTAGCGATGTTCTCCTATCAAGAAGCGGTGAAGAACCACTACTATAAATTCATGGATTACTTGCGGATTTTCCTGCGGATTTTTTTCCGCAGGATTTTCCTGCGAATTTTGCTGCAAATTTTCCAGAAATAGGGTTTTTTCTATAGATTTAAATTTGTAAGAAATTTTGTAGCAAATTTTGACATTTCCTGCGGATTTAAATTTTTTGCAAGAAAATCTGCAAGAAATTTCCTACAGATTTTAAAATTCGCAAGAAAAAATTACCCACGAAGGTATTATCTATTGATAGAATTCGTAGGAAAATCTTCATGAAACCTGTTTTCTACACATTTTTTAGCAAAATTAGCAGGAAAATCTGTAGGTAATCAGAAGATTTCTAGTAGTGAACGGTGAAAGAACCGGTTCCTTTGAGAGAATTTTAGAGAGAAAAGGGTTAGGAATTCAAAAAGGGGTGAATGGAGGCTGATCTAGAGTGATTTAGATATATAACATTAGGTTAAGGTCATGGTTTTGGAGGTTAAGGATTTATGCACAATTGGGCTTAATTATAGCCCAAAACACGTTTCTGGATCTACACAGTTCATGGGGGGAACAAAGATTGAGGTGCGAGACCTACTAAACAGCCGAATTGGCCAAAACACATAAAATAAGACTTGTAGATAAATCTCTTAGCTTTCCAACGCATTAACGATCACCTCAATTGGACAACTAGAAATCAAGATATGGTCAAAACGGTGAAACAGGTTACTAGGACTCTAAAAGATTTGAACCTTTCTAAGACTAAACTTCCTCAATCATGAAATTAGACATCAAGAACAAGCATTACAAGCATATATAAGCTAAGTCTAATATATAGTAACATTTATTAACATAGGGTGAAATTCAGGGTGTTATAGTTTTTGTTTTTAATGATTAATTTTTTTGGAAAAATAAATTAATGTCAAAATCTGAGTGGTCGTAAGGCCAAATTTGCCTTAATCCCCTACTTATTCATCAACTCATTATCTACGTACCACAAGTATATTTATGACCATCCACAAGTAAAAAAAACACAAGTAGTTTTATGGAAGTTTTATGACCATCCAATTAACATCGATATCATCGAACACCATAAAAGCAATATAACATGAGCTAAGGTTTGAGCACTAATAGTTTCTGAGCAACAAATTAATATCGTGAACCAACAAATTGCATCCAACCGGTCAATATCTTCGCATTACGGAAGGTGAAAAAATTAGAGCATACATCACATTACAAAAACATCACAAAAATCAGTATTCACAGTTCCACCACAAAAATATTTATTCACATATTCAAATTAGAGTAAAATCAACAAAAAGAATATTTATGTCATTTCTTCCTGGCACACACATTGAGTGGGGCTCTGCTAGGGTTTTTTCCGCATGTTACCTTTCTAGGGTTTTGCATGTGTGATTATGGTTGCCTTCAAGCCGGTTTGTCCATGGCGTTTCTTGGCTCCTCCTTCTTCTCCTTCGTCCCTCTCTTCTTCTCATCTATCTTCATCTCCTTGGCGTAAAACTTTTGCACAAGTCCTCAACAATTCTTATGATATCCCAATGAGTCAACTTCCACATCCATGCCTAAAAGGTGATGATCTTGATGTCAAGATTCATGAGGATGATTATAAAGCTGGCCTAGAAAGGTGTAAGAACAGCCTCCATGGGAGACTGATTCTTTCCAAAGGTGATGCACCAATTAAGTTTGCTGATCTCAAGGCAAAACTCTCTTCTTTGTGGAAAGCCATTGGATCTTCGAGTATGATTACTTTAGGAGAGGGATACTATGAATTTTCCCTCTCTTCAATCGAAGATCAAAGAAGTGTGTGATCTATGGGATCTTGGAGTCTCAAGCCTGGTTTTCTTTGAATGTCTTCTTGGACTCCTGATTTCAATCCAAATATTCAGAGGCAAACACATGTTCATTTAATGTTGGGTGCGCAACATTGGTTTGCCTCAAGAGTATTAGTGTCCGAGAATCTTTTTCACGATTGTTGGAGGGATCAGTGTTCCAATAACTATTGATCAAGCAACAAGCAAAAGAACTTTCAACAACTTTGGGAGTTTTTTGTTGATCTTGATTTGACTGATGTTTTAAGAGATCAAATTCTTGTTGAAAGAGAGGGGTTTTCCTTCTTTGTCACGATTCAATATGAAAATTTGCCTTTGTTTTGTAATAATTGTCAAACAATTGGCCATGAGGTGGCTAATTGTAGAAAGAAACCTCGGGAGGATGATGCAGCTAAGGAGCATGTTATGCAATATGTTAAGGTCGTTAATACCAAGATAGTGAAGAAATAGGTCCCTAAAAGTATTAATATAGGTGACAGGGATGCAGTTGTGGTGCAAAATGGAAATATTTCTGCTCATAAACACATTGATAAAGGAAAAGCAATTCTTGTTGATGAGATTATTATTGAAGTTGAGATCATTCATGAGGATGATCCAAAACCAAAGACTCCTCAGGAAATACAACAAATGAAAAGGAGAATTTTATGAAGGATCCAAGACCTTTGTTGGGGTTCATCCATAATGGTGGAGAGATGGCATGCCCGAGTGTTGCAATTAGAGATAAGGATGTCACGGCAGACTCCTATTTGATGGTTTCTGATTATCAAAATAAAAATGAGAATATCATTAATCAGGAGGATCTTCATTCTGCTCTCAAGGATAAGAATGACATTATCAACCAACAGGATTCTCTTCATGAGAATAACTCCGCCTCTTTTGAGAATACTCTTCCGAATAATAATGTCGTATGTTCTGAGAATATTTTTTTTCCCAAATTCTATTGATTCTTCTCCTTTGAAGAATAATCATATTGGAAATTCTATTCCTGTTGCTGGTTTAGTTAATTCTGGAAATTCAGTGTCTACTCCATTAACTAATCACAACATTTTGAAACATATTGTTGATACCAATGTTTCTCCAGTTAGCAATATTAGAAACTCAATAGTTGCTAAGGACATGAGGACTATTGGAGCTTTTTGGGGAGACAGGGTTGATGATGTGGAAGATAGTCCAATTGAGGATTTTACTCCTAAGCAAAATTCTGCTGATCCAAGTAAGTATCTGCATGACAATGTTGAAAATGATAAGGGCTTAAAAGTTGAAGAATTCACTCTTGTAATTTCTAAATCACAAAAGAAAAGGATATGATGTCTAATTTAACGCCAAATTGACTTTTGAAGAAAATTTTATTTTCATTAGAGATGAATCTGTTAACTTGTTTTGGCTGTATTTTATGCTACAGACTTCCGATTGATGCATTCTTTAGTGCGTTAGAAAGATAATGAAATTATCTACAAGTAGTATTTCAGGCCTCTTGACCAGATTCGGCTTTTATCATGGTGAAAATATTGCTGGCAGTTATGAATGAATTTTTGGACGAGTTTGAGTTTCAAAGGAGGGTGACTTTTGGCTTGCATGCCTAAGTAACTCTTTTTTAGAAGTTATGGATTACTTTTATTATTTTACTTAAGTATGGTAGTAACTCCAATTATCGGAGAGTTAAGTCTTTAAATAGACACCTAGTGGAAGTAAATACATTTATTACACCAATTAGTTGTATAGTTATGTGTAGTTATCCTAGGGGTTATGTCATCTTTTTATGACCTTTTGTAAGCCTAATCTAGGAAGCCCCAACTCTATATGTACACACCCCTATCATGAAGAAATACAACTTTGAGTTCATTTTGGATTGAATCCATTTGTGAGGGAATTGTCTCTCTTTGGTTCTTGATTGAGCCATCACCTTGATCTTATCAAGAGTCCAATATTCTTGTGGCGATCCTCACCTTGGCTTATCAATTACCCTTGGAAATGTGGCGCCTACCTTCCATTCCTCATCTTGTCCATTTTTGTATTCTTCTTCTTCGAATTTTGGTTGTTACTCAAGGATAGATCCAACTTTCTACATGATACCTCTTAGGATCATATCATGTGGTATGAGAACCATGTTTTTTGAATTTCAGGTGCTATCTTCCTTTGTTCTTTTATGTTCTATGAAAAAAAATACGAAAAAAAATTATTTGAAGAATTCCAAATTTTATTCATCTTTCTTGGTGGTTGTATGCAAAGTTTGAATTTTTCTTAGTGGGTTCTTCATGGAGCCAGTAATGAAGAAAAATGATGCCAAGCAAAGGGAGGATCTTTTCTATTCTAGATGCTTACATTAACCTAGCTAGTACCACCATGGTGCAAAAGTTGGGACTTCCTATTCTAGAGCATCCAGAATCGTATATCATTTGGAGCATCCCAAAGTTTAGTGATATCGGTGACGTGATGGTGACAAAACAAGTACGAGTGTCGTTCCGGGTTGGGACATATGAAGATGAGGTGTCATGTGATGTGGTGCCCATGGAAACGAGGCACTTGTTACTTGGTTGTCCTTGGAGGATTGAACGACAAGCGAGATATGATATCTACAAAAATATGTACTCGTTCGTATTTAATAATCACAAAATTACCCTTGGACCATTGTCACCAAAACAAGTGTATGAAGATCAAATGTAGTTGAAAGGAGAGAGAGAGAAAAGAATGAGTGAGAAAAAAATAAAAGAATAGGATATGGTGAATGAGGAAAAAGAAGAAGTAAATAAAAAGGAAAACCATGAGATAAAGGAAGAGGAAAGGGAGAGTGGTGAAAAAGAAGTAGAGAAAAAGGAAAGCCATAAGAAAAAGGTAGAAGAAAAGGAGAGTGATGAGAGAGATGAAGAGGAAAAGGAAAACCATGAGATGAAAGTTGAGAGAAAAAGGGATGGAAGAGCCAATTTTCAAGAAAAAAGGTGGAAAGCACAAAAGAAAGATGTTACTAGATTATCCACTAACTTTAGATGTAGGTTTGGATTTGAGAACAAATCACTTTCAAGAGAAGGGAAATGATAGGAACATGGATGGCTTGAGCATGTGGAAAGAAGCATATTCGAATCCGGTTCAAGTAATGATATGATCATGGATGCCTTAAGCATCTGGAATAAGCATTCATGGGCTGATTAGTGGAATATTATTAGTGGGTTGTTTAGATAATAATTAAGTCCAATTTTTCCCATTTTTATTTGTAATTTTCGTACTATTTTTGGGTTGAATTTTCTGGTGACCTTTTGTTTTCTGCTAGCCTCACTAGATGCTTCCTAGTAGTGCTCTAAGTCATAATAATGGCCAGTGAGAATTTATTATCATATTTGTAACACCCCGGTTTTTACGGTTTTTCAATATCAGTAAAATATATCTGTTTATATTATTGGAATGATAATTATTTGGACATTAATTTTTAATTATTTTATGACGCTTAATCTTGAGTAATTTTATTTGCTCTTTTAAAATTATTTTAGTGAATGCGTTAACACTGCCTTATTTCAGTGTATGCATACTTAATAGACTATAATTTTAGATTTGAAAATTTATTGATTTGACATTAATTTGAGATTAATTTTGGATCACTGATTTTGTTGGTTGACCAGTTCAACTATCAATCTTTACTCTAATTCAAATTTTGAAATTATATATTTGTCACTCATCATTTTTAGATCCGATGGCCAATATTATAATTTTATTTCTAGACTCAATCTTAACCACTCATTGTATACTTAACCATTAAGTAAATGAAAAAGAAGAAGAAGAAAACCCTCCCCCGGCTGAAACTCACGCACGACCCCCCCCATCCCCCCCCCCCCCCCCCCCCCCCCCCCCCCCCCGCCAAATTCTAATTCTTCCTCTTTTTACTTCTTACCTTCTTCTTCTTCTCCTCCCAGAAGCCACACCCACCTCCCTCCCTACAACTTTGTTTCCCCCCTCCTTCTCAACATACCAATCGTCCCACCAGCCCCTGCACCGCCAACGCGGGACCACCACCGTTCGAGCAGGATGACCGCTCCTCGCGTTCCCCGCCGTGCGAATGCCGTCTGCCGTGTGAAACACATCTCCACTGCGCGAAATCTTGCCCTCCACCGCGGTAAGCGCCGCACCGCCGCCTCTATAGTGGTTTCCACCATTTGTGTTCTTTAGTTTCTTTTCTTCTTCTTCCATTGAACCTCCTCTCTTTCTTTTGGCTCTTGGTTGTTTCAGAAAATGCAATTGCCGTCCCTCAGCCACGGCCGCCGCCGTTCTGCCGCCATAATGTTGGAACCAAAGTATTTTGGATTAAATAATCTCTGTGTTTTGATGTTAACAAAAAGGATTAAATTTGTATGGCAAAGTGTTAGTTAAATTTCTAACATGTCTTATCTAAGTCTTACAGGGTTTTCGAAATTCAATATGTTATGAAAATCACTAAAGAGTCTATATCCTCATCCAACCGGGTAGACGAGCCTTTCAATATATGGTATATTTTAATTATAAGTATATGCTCTAGTAGACAGAATATAGAACTGTACCTAATAGACGAGCTATAGAACAGTGCGTTTGGACGAGCTCTTAACTCATGTAAGTAGACAAGCGTATGTGCCACGTCAGCAGACGCAAATCTAAGCTTTCAATATGTAGCAAGTCCAAATACGTGTTTATGGACGAGCTCATTTTGCCACGTCACTGGACGAGCTAAATAGAATTTTAGCTATGAACGTTTAGACGCACCTTTTAAGCAGACGAGCTCTTCACTGAAAATGAATGCTTGATATAATCAGTATAACTATCTCGACCACATAGAAATATTTTATTTCAAATGTTTGTTATTTCTTTCAATTATATGATGATCCTTCTTATTTGTTATTAACGATTTTATTGTCTTGTTTCTATGAGAGAAGACATAGTACATATGAGGAATTACAAAAAGCAATATAGTACAATGCAAAACGACTTGTTCCATGTCACCTTTTACGCTGGAATAGCTGGAATTTGTACAAGGAAGGCAAGACAGTTTTTCAAGTTACATTTGCGCAAAGGTGTGCCCGTTTCATGCAAGAATATTATCATATCGTACAATGGCCATGAGCAAGCTGAGTCACAACGGATATTATATTGTTGATTCTATCCCTAAACGGGAAAATTCAAATACAACCGTTGATGAATTTGAAGATAAGAGAAAGGTCTCTATAAATAGAAGACATAGACCTTTGAAGAAATACTTTTGCACATATACAGAAATCTCAAGAAATCTCTGGCGAGAAAACATTCTTTTATTCTTTCAGAAAGCAAAAGTTTGTAATATCTTAGCTTGAATATTGTTATAATATTCATCTTATCTTAAACTTTCATATCCTCACACATAGTGAGTCCAGAAGATCAAAGAAACCAAAAACTCTTTGTTAGAGGTAGAGCCTGAAGAGGCTTGGTAAGAAAGTAATACTTGTGAGCCTGGAGAGGTGTTGAATACTTGCTGTAATCTATTTGGAGAATAGTGGAGAAAACCTTCAAGTAGAAGGGACTGGACGTAGCTCTTGGTTGGAAGAGAGTGAACCAGGATAAAAACAACTTGCGTGAATCTTCTTATCCCTTATCTCTTCAGTTTTATTTGGTTATTCTAACTGTGGGGATATGAACTTATTCTTGTTAATTAAGTTCTTTAAAAAGGTTTTCTTTGTGTGTGTGCTTCTGTCTTTTTTTCCTTGTTTTGAGAAAACTGTTTTGGAAAAGGTTGTTTTCGAAAAATATTAACAAACACAATTCAACCTCCCTTCCTTGTGTTTGCCTGTGTCAACTTCAGTTGGTATCAAAGCTCAGCCTCTAAAGGGTTGAGCATCTGAGGAAGTACGATCCAACAACCATGGATGCAGAAGGACAAGCTATCAACAGACCTCCACTCTTTGATGGAACTGATTATGATTACTGGAAGAAGCGAATGATGGCCTTCTTGGATGCACAAAACTTAGACATCTGGGAACTGATTGAGAATGGCTATACTGAGCCAAGAGGTGAAAATGGAGCAGCCATGTAGGGGTGTAAGTGGACCAGATAAACCCGACCAATTCGAACTGAACCAACCCATAAAAAACCGAAATTAGTTGGTTCGGGTAAAAACCCGAACCGAACTGAAGGGAACCAATGAGCTTTGGTTCAGGTAGTGGATTTTATTTTTCAAAACAGAATACCCAACTACCCGACCCGACTATTGTGCAATTCAGCATTTTTCCCCATTTCCTGACCTACTTTAGTTCACAACTCTCAGACTCAGGCTCTCTCACTATCACAACACATCTTTGTTCTCTCCTATCTCATCTCTGATCTAGCCACCTAGGGTTCCGTCGCCGTCGCACACAGCCGTGACCAAATCGGCGTTAGCGGCTTCTTGCACCTCAGTCCCAAGTCGTTGTGACTCGTCTTTGTGACCAGATCTCATCGCTTCTCCGTCCAACCTTTTTTTTTTTTGTGCTTCGTCCTGGTCCAAAGCCGCGGCTGCCGCGCAGTCCTCCGTCCAAGAAGCTCCGTCGAGGTCGCGCTGTCCAAGCTTTTCTATTGTGCTTCTCTGCATTTCGGTCACAAAATAAGAAGAACAGAGATCAAAGATGAAGATGAAGCACCGTACGATTTCTCAAGGAGCAGATGAAGAACAAATATCGACGATGAAGATCAGGGATCAGAGATCAGTAATGAAGATCAAGCAGAAAGAAGTGTGGCGGCTGAGTGGGGATAGGGGATGGGAGAGATGGATCAGATCCAGGGTTAATTTTGGGGCTGTCGATCTAGGCTGGGCCGTGGCTTACTATATTTATTTATTTTATTTATTTTTCCATGTTTTAATAGCTAACCCGATGGTCCAAACCGAGCCAACCCGTACTTCATCGGTTTGGTTTGGTTCGGATTTTATGAAAAAAATCTGTTAAAACCGAACCAAACCGAACCAATCATTTTTTATTGGTTCGGATTTTTTTTCTGCCGTAAACCGAACCAAACCGACCCGTTACACCCCTACAGCCATGGCTAGAGCAGATTGGTCTGCGGATCAAAAGGCTAAACATCAACTTAATCTTAAAGCCAAACATTACTTGATGTGTGCCATCACCAGATCAGAACATGACAAGGTTCACAGCTGCAACACAGCTAAGGAAATCTGGGATACACTGGCTCTTGCTCATGAAGGCTCATCACAAGTGAAGGAGTCAACGATAAGCATGCTGGTTCACCAGTATGAACTCTTCAAGATGACTGATCATGAGACTATAGATCAGATGTTTGGGAGAGAGAAAGAACAGATCTCTTCAAGAGATGGCTATGACTATGCTCAATGATAACTCTGTCCCTAGACACTTCTGGGCTGAAGCTGTTAATACTGCCTGTTACATTCAGAACAGAATATACATAAGACCAATTTTGAATAAGACTCCTTATGAATTGTGGAAAGGACAAAACCCAACATATCCTATTTTCATCCTTTCGGTTGTAAATGCTATATTCTTAACACTAAAAATCAACTTGGTAAGTTTAATGCAAAAGTAGACAATGGAATCCTTTTAGGATTTTCTGAAACATCAAAAGGCTTTAGAGTATGTAATTCTAGAACTCTAGTAGTAGAAGAATGTATACATGTTAAGTTTGATGACAAGCAACCTGATAAGAAATTATCAGAGCTAGATGAAGCTTTTGCAGATCTTGACTTAAACATCTCAGGAGAGACAACAGAGGTAAAAGCTAATGATCAAGTTGAAGACCCTCCTCAAGAACCAGAAACATCCACCTTTCAACAAGACAATGTTCAGAGATCTTGGCAGTTCAAGAATTATCATCCACCAGATCAAATCATTGGAAATCCAAGTGATAAGCTAAGAACCAGATCAACCTTCAGAGAACAAGATGATTCTGCATTAGTCTCTGAATTGGAACCAAAGACAGTAGACGAGGCTCTGCTGGACAATGGTTGGATTTTAGCAATGCAAGAAGAACTAAATCAGTTTGAAAGAAGTGATGTCTGGACTCTGGTAACCCTACCTAAAGATAAATCTGTTATAGGAACAAAATGGGTTTACAGAAACAAGCTTGATGAGAATGGTAAGGTTGTCAGAAATAAAGCAAGATTAGTTGCACAAGGTTACTCTCAAGAAGAAGGTATAGATTACACTGAAACCTTTGCACCTGTTGCTAGATTAGAAGCTATTAGAATTTTACTGTCATTTGCTGCACATCATAATATTTTGCTTTTTTCAAATGGATGTAAAAAGTGCTTTTCTTAATGGCTTTATCAATGAAGAAGTTTATGTTATGCAACCTCCGGGTTTTGAGAGTGAAACCCAACCTAAACATGTATACAAGCTTAAGAAAGCTTTATACGGCCTAAAACAAGCCCCAAGAGCTTGGTATGATAGGCTAAGTTCATTTCTAATGGATTCATTTCTAATGGATAATGGCTTTTATAGAGGAAAGGTTGATACAACCTTGTTTAGAAAGTCAATTAAATCCAACTTTATAGTAGTACAGATTTATGTTGATGATATTATATTTGGTGCTACTAATGAATCTTTGTGCAAAGAATTCTCAAAGTTAATGCAGAAGGAATTTGAAATGAGCATGATGGGAGAACTCAAGTTCTTTCTTGGACTACAAGTTAAACAAACTTTGGACGAGGTGTACATCCATCAAAATAAGTACACAAAGGAACTCTTAAAGAAGTTCAAGATGGATGATTGCAAACCAATGAACACTCCAATGCATCCTACGTCCATACTGAACAAAGATGATAAAGAGAAAAAGGTAGACCAAAAGGTATATAGAGGTATGATAGGATCTCTTCTATATCTTACTGCGTCCAGACCTGATATTATGTTCAGTGTTTGCTCATGTGCTCGATTTCAATCTGATCCTAGAGAATCTCACTTATCAGCAGTTAAAAGAATATTTAGATATTTAAAAGGTACTACTAATCTGGGTTTGTGTTTTAAGAGAAATGAAGATTACAGATTAGTTGGCTTTTGTGATGCTGACTATGCTGGAGATAGAATTGAAAGAAAGAGTACTAGTGGAGGATGTCACTTCATTGGAGCTAATCTTGTCTCATGGTCAAGCAAAAGACAAAGTTGTTAAGTCTCTAAAATGTCTGTGTGCATTTCCCTAAGTTTTGATGAAAACTAAACATTGGTTAATGATTTAATTAACCTATCTTGTAGTTGCTAACCTGTCTACTTAGTGTACAGATCAGAAAATAGCAAAACTCACCTGTCTGTCTACCTAAGTAACAACCTGTCTGGATAAACAAAAAACAAAACAAAAAGTCAACCTGTTTGCTGACTGGGATTGTTGACTTTGTACAAATTGGTTTCAACCTGTCTCTGCTCTGCTCTCATACTCGTCTAAGGTTCTTTGTTAAGAACTCGAAGTACATGAAGCTTTTGGAAGCTGTCCCCTCATGCAGAAGACTTGAATCTCTCTCTCTTATCAAGAAACTCAGAAGGTTATTCTCTCAAGCAACCTAGGAAGTCAGAGACAAACTTCCAGTTAAAGAATGTTTCCAACATGCTTTATTCCCTAGTACTTTCGGTTATTACACAAGAAGGGAAATGTAATCTACAAAAGTACAAAAGCATTCTGCACAACTCTGATTTGGCTACTACACGATGCATAAAGCCA
This sequence comes from Echinosophora koreensis, assembly GCA_035048595.1. NCBI lineage: Eukaryota > Viridiplantae > Streptophyta > Magnoliopsida > Fabales > Fabaceae > Echinosophora > Echinosophora koreensis. The sequence continues at coordinate 91,506 of JAPCYP010000189.1, forward strand.
TTATCTTTCTCTTAGATACAACCAACGTCTCCATTGCATTAATGGCTGCCCAGAACGACTATATTGCATTTAATGAAGCTCTGCTTGAAGCCATCGTTGCAAGGAATGTCCTCTAACGGATATTAAATGTTTGAAGGCTATAAATACAGAAGTCACTGAAGATGAACACATCAGAGATTACAAAGCATTAAAGAGCCATTACTCTGTTCATTTATTCATTCTGTATTCTTCAATCATTTGAAGTTATTACGCAGACTTTCCTAAGCTTTACATTTAAACCACTCTCTGAGTGTTAGTGAAAGATCTGTCTGTCTGTAATTGTATTTATTACAAACCAAACTCTCAAACAAATCTGAGTGAGCCTGAAGAGGCTAGGTGTGCAAACAATACTTGGAGTCTGTAACCTGATCAGTTATAGTGGATAAATCTTGGTGCTGCCAAGGACTGGACGTAGCTCTTTGTGTTAAAGAGTGAACCAGGATAAATCACTGTGTTTAAACTCTTTAGTTGTTTTGATTATATATCATCTGCATTCTAACTAAGGGGTTAAAAGTGTTTCTATCAAACTTGTTTTTCATCTGTGCGCTTGTGTGGTTTCCTGTAAAGATACAACAGACAGGTGACCTGTCTGTGTAATCTTTTTACACCTGTCCGAACCTAGCTTCTGTGTGCGAAAAGTTTTCAACTTTATTTTAATTTCTGATAAACACAATTCAACTCCCCTTCTCATGTTTATAGTTGTCTATTTCAGTTGGTATCAGAGCTCAGCCTCTGGGTTGAGCATCTAACAGTGTAGAGGTAAAAGGTCCTGAAGAATAGACATGACTGCTGGAGCTAGTGGAAGTCACCAGACTGAAGGAGCTTCCTTAACCAGACCTCCATTCTTCAATGGAGAAAACTATAACTATTGGAAAGATAGATTTCAATGGTTCATTCTATCTACAAACTATAATCTCTGGGATGTCATCACAGATGGTCCTTTCATTCCTAAAAATGATGACAACACTGACAAGCCAAAAGCTTAGTGGACCCCTGCAGAAAAGACAAAGTGGGAGCTGAATCACAAAGCCAAATACAATATCATTTGTGCTCTCAGTCCTGATGAGTTTGAAAAGGTCTGTGCCTGTGATTCTGCCAAAGAAATATGGGACACCTTAGCTGTCACACATGGCATGTCTGAATCTCTTTCCAAAGTAAAGAGGGACTGGAAGATTCTTTACCATACTCAAGGACAACAACCAGTGTCAATCAAACCCTGGTATCCTCTGCTTGAATATGAGTATGAACCATACATTATTGTAAAACCTTGGTATAAACCCCACCCTAACATTCCCAAAGGCCCTCCTCCATCCAAAATGTTTAACAGACTTGGACCATTAATCACTCGCCTACAACAAAAGAAATTCCCTCCAATAAAAATCTACCCACACCTTGTCAGATGCCCTCCTTTTAAACCCTTCACTGATGGTGTAGAGAGGCATATTATCTCTGATTGGTCTAAGGATCCTGCTAAGAAAGACCTGAAAAATGTCTTATACAAGAGGTCTAGATCCTTTAGACATGTTCCCTTCATCATGGACAAAAATACAAGGTGGAAGACTTTTGTCCATCCAGATGAATATGGCAGGGCAGCTAACATCAAAGACTATCTGATGTACGTCATGCTGAAGACTGAATTTGAGCTTTTTAGGGTTGTGAGGGCTGCAAATTTTATGCCCATAACTTGGTTGAGACACTCTTATAAAACCAATATTGGAGTCCAGCCCAGAATGATCTGTCTAAGACTGCCCATGATTGATCTCAACAAGGACAAGGACAGGAAGAAGGAAAGGTTCACTGGTAAAATGCCCTTCCCAGAGTCCTGTTTGATCAAGCCAGATGATATTGTGAACACAGATCAAAACATCTTTGATTTATGGCTGGCACAACCTGTTGAGGATATAAGAGAAGATGTAGCTGTTGCTATACGGAGAAAGCATATTGTGAAATGCACAGCAGAAGCATCTACCTCTGGCCTATCCTCTGAGCAGAAGAAGTTCATTCCCAAAGTAAGAGGCAAATGTGGACTGTCTAACTTCAGACACTTTATCTAGAAGGACATCCTTGGTGTTCCTATCATAAGTCCAATCTATGAAGAAGATGAAGTCCACTGGGCTAAAGAACTGCCTCCACCAATTCTGCAAATTACTGACTCTCCTCCACCATCACCACCTTCTGAGCACACAGAAGAAGAAATCATAGTTGAAGACTCTGGCATGGAGATTGACATTGTTGTACCAGTGACTGCTAATGAGGAAGTTGCTGATTCTGACTCCAGACCAAGCACTTATGGGAAATATTCATCTCAACCATTGGCTATTACTGTCATTCATCTAGAGAAACCCCAGACTTCAAGAGCTCTTGACACTATGCCAAGTCAAGCTCAGGTTCAAGAGAGTGTTGAGAGCTCAAGACCACCACTATCACTGCCTCCAAATTTTGAAGAAATCATTGACAGAATAGTAGAAGAAAGAGTCAAGGTCGAAGTGAAAGAGCAGGTAAGAGAACAAGTTGCAGAAGCTCTGGCTCCTACCAATGTTATGATGAATCAGATGATGAGCATTATGCTCAGTTTTCAACAGAGTCAGAACCTGCCAACTCAACTTGCCCCTCAACAAAATCCAAATTCAAACCCACCTCCTCCTCCTCCATCTTCTTAGACCTTTATTTTATTTTGTACTGACAATGATGGTCCATCTTCCTACCTTTTTGTCTGATGACAAAAAAAGGGGAGAATGGAGAGAAGAGATTAAATTTTATATATATAAGTTTTTGAAAATACACTTTTTGTCTACATATGCATGTGTGTTACTTGTCTCTACTGGTAGTTCTGCTAATATGATAAGTAGTATGTGTTATATACCTATCTGTTCCTTTTTTTTATTATTCCTGTTAAGTTTGTATGCTTTGTCTTAGGGGGAGCTTTGTAAGCTCTCTTGGACTTTGCACACTCAAATTTAATTAGTTTTTGTCATCATCAAAAAGGGGGAGATTGTTGGAACCAAAGTATTTTGGATTAAATAATCTCTGTGTTTTTGATGTTAACAAAAAGGATTAAATTTGTATGGCAAAGTGTTAGTTAAATTTCTAACATGTCTTATCTAAGTCTTACAGGGTTTTCGAAATTCAATATGTTATGGAAATCACTAAAGAGTCTATATCCTCGTCCAACCGGGTAGACAAGCCTTTCAATATATGGTATATTTTAATTATAAGTATATGCTCTAGTAGACGGAATATAGAATTGTACCTAATAGACGAGCTATAGAACAGTGCGTTTGGACGAACTCTTAACTCATGTAAGTAGACGAGCGTATGTGCCACGTCAGCAGACGCAAATCTAAGCTTTCAATATGTAGCAAGTCCAAAGACGTGTTTATGGATGAGCTCATTTTGCCACGTCACTGGACGAGCTAAATAGAATTGTAGCTATGAACGTTTAGATGCACCTTTTAAGCAGACGAGCTCTTCACTGAAAATGAATGCTTGAAATAATCAGTATAACTATCTCGACCACATAGAAATATTTATTTCAAATGTTTGTTATTTATTTCAATTATATGATGGTCCTTCTTATTTGTTATTAACGGTTTTATTGTCTTGTTTCTATGAGAGAGACATAGTACATATGAGGAATTACAAAAAGCAATATAGTACAATGCAAAACGACATGTACCCTGTCACCTTTTACGCTGGAATAGCTGGAATTTGTACAAGGAAGACAAGACAGTTTTTCAAGTTACATTTGCGCAGAGGTGTGCCCGTTTTCATGCAAGAATATTGTCATATAGTACAATGGCCATGAGCAAGCTGAGTCACAACGGATATTATATTGTTGATTCAATCCCTAAACGGGAAAATTCAAATACAACCGTTGATGAATTTGAAGATAAGAGCAAGGTCTCTATAAATAGAAGACATAGACCTTTGAAGAAATACTTTTGCACATATACAGAAATCTCAAGAAATCTCTAGCTAGAAAACATTCTTTTATTCTTTCAGAAAGCAAAAGTTTGTAATATCTTAACTTGAATATTGTTATAATATTCATCTTATCTTAAACTTTCATATCCTCACACATAGTGAGTCAGAAGATCAAAGAAACCAAAAACTCTTTGTTAGAGGTAGAGCCTGAAGAGGCTTGGTAAGAAAGGAATACTTGTGAGCCTGGAGAGGTGTTGAATACTTGCTGTAATCTATTTGGAGAATAGTGGAGAAAACCTTCAAGTAGAAGGGACTGGACGTAGCTCTTGGTTGGAAGAGAGTGAACCAGAATAAAACAACTTGCATGAATCTTCTTATCCCTTATCTCTTCAGTTTTATTTTGTTATTCTAACTGTGAGGATCTGAACTTGTTCTTGTTAAGTTCTTTAAAATGGTTTTCTTTGTGTGTGGGCTTCTGCATTTCTTTCCTTGTTTTGAGAAAACTGTTTTGGAAAAGGTTGTTTTTGAAAAATATTAACAAACACAATTCAACCCCCCCCCCCCCCCCTTCTTGTGTTTGCCTGTGTCAACTTCACACAACACCACCACAAGTTCTTCCTCTTCCTTGGGTAAGTGGTTACCCCTAGTCTCTTCTATTTTATAAAATCCCCAAATCAGTTTGAAAACCCTAACCCTAGCTCTTTGATTTCATATTGTGATTTGAAAATAAAACTTGTTTTTATGCAGTTGGGACTGTAAACTTGTGTTTTATTAAGTTAATTTTTATTATCCTTTGATCAAATGAATTTTCCCCAATTTATGCCATGAACCCTAAAGTCCCAATCTGATTTTATTTGAAATTGGTTATGTTTTTGGTGAAATTAAGTATTTAAATCAACTTAGAGTAAGTGTTTGATGATGAATGATCGACTGTTAGATTTGTCTGATTGTTGAAAATGTTTTGACTCCCTCTCCGGGATGTTGTCGGGGTTGTGTTTGCTTGGGGAAGCAGGTTTTACATTTTTCAAGAGTTGATAGAAGATGTTTAGAGGAAACTGGAATGTCCAGTCGGGTTATTAGTTGGAGTTTGGCTTTGCGCAGCTTCGACCAGAAGGAAGTTGACAGTTGAAAAACCAAAGAGAGGATCTTTTATGGTCTTCAAAGGTAAATGGAGTTTGCTTGAGGAGCTATTTGGATAGTCATGTACACTGTTTTTGTGTTGTTTGATTTCATGACTATTTTAAAATATGTGTGTTGGAATTGATTGATGAATTGGGAATGATTATTGTGGATGTTATTGAATGGTTTATGTGGAAAATGTTCATGGAATTGTTGTGTTGATACCATTGAACTTGTTGAGAATGAATATGCTATTATTGTACTTAAGCTATTATTTTGCTTGACTACGATTGGCTGATGGCATGACACTGGTCATTGCTTGTTAATAAAGACTAAGACATTTAAAATGCTTTAATCCAGAAAGATTGAAACAATGAGGTTTTGTTTTCTTTAACAAAAGTGGAAAGAGGATCCTAATGGAGAAAGGGCCGAGATAAATTAAGCTTAGGAGAGAAAGAAGATGGAAAAATTTAGATAGTTTATTAAAAATATTTTGAGAACCAAAGTTATTAAAACGGGAGGAATCCTTAGAAAACAAAGATTTTCTTTTGAGCTTTTGAAAGTGGTTTTCCAAAAATGGAAAGATTTAGGGGGAAAAAAAAAGAGAGGATCTCTTGGATAATTTTCTTTAAAATAATTATGAATTCTTTTTCAAATTTGAGAAAAGAATTTAAGTAATTTTTGTTTTATGAATTGTGGAGAATGGATTTTTGAAAGAAAAGTGTTATTGAAAAATGTATTTCTACGCATGAAAAAGTATTCAAGGTATAAATCTAGAAAGCAAGGATTTTTGTTTTTTGATTTGGTTTTTTCACTAAACAAAAAAGAATATCAAGCGAAAAGAGGTGATGTGGAAAGGACCTAGTTTTTACCATGCCCAGATTCGGATTTCCGAGAAGCCAGGCTAGTACTGTGCTGAGATTCGAAATTCCGAGAAGCCGGACTAGAGTTCCTATTTGTTTTTGAGAAAAGGAAAGGAACTAGTTTATCGTGCCAAGATTCGAAGAATTCCCAGAAGCCGGGCTAGTGTTCCGTTTGCGAAGAACCTAGACTTCGAGACGTCGGACTAGTGTTCGATTGTGAAGGAGAATTCGAGAACATGGATTTGTTTTAAAATCCTAAGTTGGTGTTAAAATTTATTTAATACCTAAATGAAAGTAGTCGAGAGCGTTAAGCCTTGACAAGGAAAGAATGATGCGAAAAAGAAAAGAGAAACGAAAACCTTGTTTTACATGCATAGTCTGGCTAATATGCCATTATGGCAGGCGTGCCATTGTGTATCGAGCTACAGTTTTACAAAGGGTGAACTGATAAACTGAATAGTTATGGACCGAAGACAGCTTCTTTAGTTTTTGGGTCTTCAGGGACATTCGGGTTCGAAATCCACGAAATGCTCGGGGCTGTAATCTCGGGTCATGGAACTCGGTTACCCTGCTCGAAATGTACTCAATCAGGAACTATTCTATATTATTTAGGTGAGATGTGATACCCTAGAACAATTGAGGATTCAAACCCGCGAGAGGTCGATCCAACGCAAAACAATTGTGTTATAGGTATTATCGCGATCCTATCATTGCTCGGCGAAGGGAAGTTAGGATCTCTGGAGAATCATGAGTTAGAGAGTAAACATTGAAGTGACATGAAAGGCTTTTTTATGAAAAATTGCATTTGGTTGTTGGATTGAACTCTTTTATATAATTATGAAATGATGTTATGTTCATATTTATATGTTGTTGTTTGTGTGTGGTGTATGTGATTATCATATAATGCTCATATATTGGTATCTCACCTTTGCATTATTCCTGTTTTGTTTCTTTTTGTGGTATTCTGTTTTTAGTGTACAGATGATGCAGAAGGGTTCTATGTCCCACTCGGAGGGATTGGTCCCAATTTTTGAAGAAAGTTGATTTACTGGAATAACCATGGGGTCTTTTCCAGTAAGAGTCTCATAGTTCGACCAGCTTAGTTTATCGAGTCAATTTTATTTGGAGAAGATTATAGTTATATGTCTTATGACTCTGAGAGTCTTTTTTTGGATTACTGTTATGTTTATGAATGTCTTTTAGAACGACCAGCTTAGGTTTTTAAGACTTTGTTGACTTATGATAGTATGTATGTTTATGGCTCGGAGACCCTTTCTTTTGGATGAAAATATAAATATATTAGCAGGTGTTTTTGTTTGGGATGTTGGAATTACAGAGGAGACTCTGTCGAAATTTTTGTAAAATTCTAGATCTTTATTCAAGTATAATGTGATTTTATTTTTGTGACGTGTGTATCACTTTTCCGAAGTATTCAGAAAGAAATTTTTTTTACACCCGAGTTTTCTGACTTAAAGTAAATTAATTTTTTCGAAAGCAAAACCAGCAACTTTTTTTTTTCCCATTTTCGAAAGGAGATAGATATGTAACGCCCAAGGGGGGTGTTACATTAGTGGTATCAGAGCTGGTCAAGTCTTTCGGGAACCTTTGGGAATAGTCTGTTATGTTTTTGTTGTGTGATCTCTAGTTGGATCTTGGTTGAATTGCTTCTCAGTCGAAGCAATGTGTGTTGGCTTATAAGTATTTGTTTGTCTTGATAGGTTTCCACTAGTTCTGTCTTGTGGGAAACAATGATTTGTAGGTTGTATATTTGGTCCAGGTGTGACATATTCGGTTATCCTTTTGGATTGTGTCAGACATTTGAATAGTATGCCTGTTAAGGTAGGTTTTCTAGGAATATTCACTAAGAATGTTCCAGGATTAACGTTTGTTGTATTAACGTCTGGCTTTTTTGTGAAGTTAAAATGCACTTTTAACAGACGTAAAATTTAACACCCCCTTGGACGTTACATATCTAACTCTTAACTCATCGCAGAACTTAAATAAAAAAAATTTTGCTGGTTTTGCTTTTGGAAAAAATAATTTACTTTAAGTCAGAAAAACTCGGGTGTAAAAATTTTCTTTCTGAATACTTCGGAAAAATGATACACACATCACAAAAATAAAATCCTAAGTTGATCACTCTGCAATTTAGAAACATACTTGAATAAAGATATAGGATTTTTACAAAAATTTCGACAGAGTCTCCTCTGTAATTCCAACATCCCAAACAAAAACACCTGCTAATATATTTATATTTTCATCCAAAAGAAAGGCTCTCCGAGCCATAAACATACATATTATCATAAATCAACAAAGTCTTAAAAACCTAAGCTGGTCGTTCTAAAAGACATTCATAAACATAACAGTAATCAATAAAAGACTCTCAAAGTCATAATACATATAACTATGACCTTCTCCAGATAAAAATTGACTCGATAAACTAAGCTGATCGTACTATGAGACTCTTACTGGAAAAGACCCCATGGTTATTCCAATAAATCAACTTTCTTCAAAGGTTGGGACCAAACCCTCCGAGTGGGACAGAGAACCCCTCTGCATCATCTGTACACTAAAAACAGAATACCACAAAGAGAAACAAAACAGAAATAATGCAAGGGTGAGATACCAATATATGAGTTTTATATAGCAGCCACATACACGACTCAAAAGACAACATATGACAACAATACATAGTATAACATCATAATTATAGCATAGGGATTCATTCCCGACAACCAAATGCAATTTTATAAAACCTTTCATGTCACTTCAATATTCACCATCGAACTCATAATTTTCCGGAGATCCTAACTTCCCTTTGTCGAGCATGATAGGATCGCGATAATGTCTATAACACAATTGTTTCGCGTTGGGTCGGCCTCTTAATTTAGGTCTGATCCCCAATTGTTCTAGGGTATCGCATCTCACCTAAATAATAAAGAATAGTTCCTGATTGAGTACATTTCGAGAAGGTGATGGGCTCCGGCAAGTGTACCGGATCGAAGCAAGTAATAATAAAACGTGAGAAACAGAGTATCGAACTCAGGGATTGGGTGACCAAGTACCACTTCACAAATTTAACAACTATTTAGACCAAAATAATTGAGGATTTTAATTATGATAAAAATTATGAAAAGAAATTAAAATAAATATTTTTGGATTTTTGAATTAATTAAAAATAAAAAAATAAACAAAGAACAATCAAATAAAGAAAGCTCTAGGGATCCAACTTCACCAACGCTATGAATACACATTCCTCATAGACAAGGAATCCTTATCCCACTCGGTTTGGTTCAATTATATCAATTCTTACTAAACTCTAATTAACTTCTAATGTCAACCAAGAATCCTACACTATCCTAAAGTCTCTCTTGAGTATTCTAGAAAACACTCCTTAATAATTAACCAATTATATCTCTATGATGATCAACTACTAAGAAATTCATTAAGATCAATGGCTATCTATGAAAGTTACACAAGATTCCTACGGTATATCTCTATCCATATTAAACCTATGATTTTATCTCAATATCCTTGACACATAAATCTCCTCTCGATCTCATTATGATTAGCCTATCATCTAATTGGTGATAAGCAATTAGAAGCATTAAGAACAGAGAATAAAACACAAAATAAGATAAAAAGAAATTAAGTAAAACTAAAATAAAATTATCAAACCATCATGACACGGTTACATCATCACCTTAGAAAAAGGGATTTTGCTACTCATAAGGAAAGAAAGAACAAGAAAATTGCATTGAAACTATTCAGTACTGTGTATGACTATCTCTGCGGCACTGTGAGAGTCCCTGCGTTACTGTGCGGCGTTACCCCTGTTGCTCCTTGCTCCTGCGCAAGCCAAGCCAAGCCCCCCCTCTGAGGACTGCGCTGTGGCTTTTATGTATGTATCCTTCCTCAATCCTCTCATTCAATTGAATTATCCTCTCACCTCATAATCCAATCCAAATTGATTTGGATTTTAATTAATCACGTGGCCCACTGCATAGCTTAATAGCCAATTTGACTTTTCAAATCCATTAGCATTTTGTATCATGATTTGCTGCCCTGTATCTTATTTCTTTTCATATTTCAACTTGAACTCTTCTTTCAATAGGACATGGCCCACGTCACTTTTTATTCCAAATTGAAAGACCAATTGTATATGCTCCTGATGCTTCACCTCTCTTTTACTTTAATTGCAATTTAATTCAATTTCAATCCTCCTTCTTCTCCTTGATAATTTCCTAAAAAATTAAAATTAAAATAATATAATATAATTAACTAAATTCTAATTAAAAATAATTAAATGCACACATTTACTCTATAATAATCAAAATAGAAAAACAAAGTCTAATTTAGGTAAAATCAAGCATTCAACTCAATTTAATTAATAAAATCCACTCTAAATTATTAGATAAAATTAGATAAGCCAGCGGATTATCAGCAGGGTAACCGAGTTCCACGACCCGAGATTGCAGCCCCGAGCATTTCGTGGATTTCGAACCCGAATGTCCCTAAAGACCCAAAAACTAAAGGAGCCGTCTTTGGTCCGTAACTATTCAGTTTGTCAGTTCACCCTTTGTGAAACTGTAGCTCGATACATAATGGCACGTCTGCCACAACAGCACATAGGCCAGACTATGCATGTAAAACAATGGTTTTCGCTTTGTTTCTCTTTTTCGCATCGTTCTTTCTTCGTTGAGGCTGAAAGCTCCCGACTACTTCTTATTCAGGTATTAAATACATTTTAATACCAACTTAAGATTTTAAAATCTCTTTCTCATTTCGAACACTAGCCCGATGTCTCGGTAATCTAGGTTCTTCTCAGTAGGAACACTAGTCCGGCTTCTCGGAAATATGAATCCAGCCTATATCTCGTCAACCCAGATTCAGCCCGAATCTCAGTATCGGAAATCTAGGTCCTATCCTTTCCTCAAAACTCAAAACAGGAACTCTAGCCCGTCATTTCGGTAACTAGGTCCTATCCTTTCCTCAAAACTCAAAACACGAACTCTAGCCCATCATTTCGGTAACTAGGTCCTTTCCACTTTCATCTTTTCCACTTGGTTTTCGTTCGGTGAAAACTAAATCAAAAATAAAATACAAGAGCTTCTCACTTTGCATCCTCAATACATTTTCGTTCTTGGAAATACACTTTGGCTTAAACTTTTTCTTTTAGAAATCCATTTTCTAAAAATTATAAAATCACTAAAATCTCTTTCTTCAACTTTGAACTAAAAACAAAACTTTTATAGAATCAAGTGGATCAAAGGAAACATTTGATCCAAGTCTTTCCATTTTGAATCAAAACTTTTATAAAACTTAAAAGAGAATCCTTATTTTCAAGATAACTTTTCCTTTCAAAATCCTTTGAACATTTTCATAACTTTTGATGTTTTCCATTTTCATTTCTTTTCCTAACTTTGTTCTATCTTAATACTATCATCATTTAAGATTTTCTTCTCACTTTCCAAAGAAAATAAAACAACACTTTTCAATCTTTTTGAGTTAAGGTATTTTAATGTCTTAATCTTTTTAACAAGCAATGACCAGTGTCATGCCCTTAGCCAATTACAATCAAGCAATAAATCTCAATCAACATCATCAACAAACAATAACATTAAAACTCCAATCAAACTCTAAACAATTCAAGCAAGACATCATTACAAAGATTAAAACTTAACATACATTCAAACACAACAATAAGTATGTGACTAACTAAAACTCCTCAGGTAAACTTCCTTTACCTTTGAAGACCAGAAAGGATCCTCTCCTTGACGCATTCAACAGTCAGCTTCCCTCACCACGAAGCTGCTCAAGTTTCAAACCCAAACTCGACGTTCTCGTTTCCTCTAAACAGCTCCTGTCAACTCCCCAAGGCAACCACAACCACAACGACATCCCGGAGAATGAGTCAAAGTAGTTTTCAACAATCAGACAAATCTAACAGTCAATCATTCTTCATCAAATACTTACTCTAAGTTGATTTAAACACTTAATTTCACAAAATAGAACTAACTTCAATAAAATCAGATTTGGGAAAATAGTGTTCATTACTAAAAATTGAAAAAAATTGATTTGAGTATAGAATTGTCAAATTAGTTTGTCAGAACATAAATTGATAGTCCTATATACATATATACATAGTTAATTTTACAAAAACATAATCAATTTCAAATAAAATCAGATTGGGGCTTTAGAAATTTGGGGAAAATCACTCTACTTAAAGAATGATGAAATTAGTTTAAGATAACTCTAAGAGTGTGTTTGGGAAAGCTGGGAAAAAAAGATTATGCTGATAATCAATTTTTGTATAATCGATTATTGTGATAATCGATTATAATCAGAATCTGTTTTTGTTTGGGTCTGTTTGCTGAAAAGCGATTTTAAGATAATCTATTTCGTTTGGGTGGTGCAAAAAAATCACTTTTATATAATAAATTACAAAAAAGGGTATGAAGTTATTTGTATAATTTAATAATATTTGTTTAGAAGTTAGTTTTGTAGGGGTAAACATGGAAGAGAGTCTTGAGAATGAAAAATAATCAAATCACAACAATCTTAAGCTAGAAAAAACTAGATGGCATAAAACAGCTTTTTTCCCCTGAAAAAAGCTTTTTTATAAATTTAAGCAAAATGCCAAACATGATAGATTATCTATGAAATAGCTTTTAAGCTAAAAAACAGCTGAAATGGGGAAAAACAATCTTTCCCAAACACACTCTAATTCATAGTCCCAATTGCACAAAAACAAGTTTTAATTTCAAATCACAGTATGAAATCCAAGAGCTAGGGTTAGGGTTTTGCAAACTGATTTGGGGATTTTACAAAATAGAAGAGATTAGGGGTAAAACACTTACCCAAGATGAAGAGGAAAGGGTACAGCGACCAAACAGAGGGGCGGCGACGGCATCACGGCGGCGACGGCGGGGCGACTCTGAACAATGGTTTTGAACCATGGGTTTTTTATGCACACAACTCAAGGGAGACGAAGAAGACGACGACCATGAGGAGTCTGGCGTGGTGGTGGACGATGGTTGTGCGGCGGAGGACGGGGGAGCTCGTTTTTGTGATGGTGACAAGACGCAACAGCGAAGAGCACGAACCAGACGCATAGGACGAAGCTGGGATGCGACGGTGGTCGTCTCGTCGCTCCAGGCGGCGATCCGGTGGCCCTCAAGCCGGTGGTGGATGGAGTTGTGCTAGGGAGGAGGAAGAGAGATGGAGTGAGGAGAAAGAAGAAGAAAGTAGTAGGGAAAGAAAGAAAGAAAAGAGAGGGGGCGGGGGGTCGACGCTGATAAGAGAGGGAGGACGGAGAAAATTGTGTTTTCCATTATTAAATGGGTAAGTATAAAGAATGAGTGGTTGAAATTGATTTTAGAAAAAGAGAAACAATATTAATTATTAGATCTAAAAATAATGAGTGACAAATATATATTTTTAAAATTAAAAATAAAGTAGAGATTGATAGTTGAATTGATCAACTAAGAAAATCCACGGTCCAACATTTAATTTCTGATTAATGTCAAACAAATTTATTTTCAAATCTAAAAATAAATAGAGTGAAATATGAAAATAATTTTATTTCAATCATATCATTTAAAATATTTTTCTAAACAAATACTAATAGTGACAACAACATAACATTATTGTCTAGTAATTGTACTTATACTGGAATGAGGCAGTGCTGACACACTTAATAAATTAATTTTAAAATGAGTAATTAAAATTACTCAAACTAACCCCTTAAAATAAACAAAGTTAAACATCCAGAAAATTAATTTTTTCAATTAAAATAATATAAACATATATATTTACTGTTATTGAAGAACAGTAAAAACCAGGGTGTTACATAAAAAGTACTTCTTGCACTAGTGTCTACATTGTTTTAAATTTAATTTGAGCTAACTAGAGTTTAGTATTTTACTTTTACTAACTGTATTTTTATAATAGCTAGTTAATATAACTTTATGTTTAAGTTTCATGTTATGTCTGACCTTTCAAAATACTTGTCTACATATTCTCAACCTTTTGCTTAAAAAGAACCTAAATATGCCCATATTGTCTTAAATTGTTTCGTTTAAGATTTCCAGTGAAAAACAAAAAGTCTTTTAAAAGCATAATTCAACCCCTTCTTTTTATTTTCTCCCTTTCGTTTAAACATGATCTTCAAGCATACAAGCATACCATATTGAACCTTAGGAAACACACACACACACACACACACACACATATATATATATATATATATTGATGACAACCAAATTGAGAGTTGCCTTGGCATGATCTTTTTTGTTGAATTCAAGAACACATATGGCGCATACACCTTCTAAAACAAACAAAACTTGAGATCAAAATTTGTAACAAAATCAAAAGTGAAGAAATGAAAAAGAAAGTGAATGAGATTGAGATGGTGATGGCGCCACAAACCAAGGAGGTTTCATAAGCCTTGTGAGGTTCGCCACAAGAATCTTGGATTCTTGATAAGAACAAGTTTGGTTCAACCAAGAACCTAGGAGAACACAAGTCTCACTCAATGGATTCAATCCAAATGAACATCAAAGTTGTATTTCTAAATGGCATGGACGAATTACATAGAGAGTGGGCAGCCAACCCTTGGTTGCCATACACAAACCAAAACCCCCACTTTGAATAACCTAATTATGACACTAAAACCCACTTAATCACCTAACTTAACTCAGCCACCACAATGATGATCACGCCCCCACCTTGTCTTGATTATGGGTGGTTACACTTTGCTTCTCAAATTAAAAAGTGTAACCCCCACAATTTACATTAAAAGGAATCTTAACCTTACACTAATTTAACATGTGTAGAATAGGAAAGATGGGCTGCAACAATTTGTCATAATGGACCCACTTACATAATTCCCACAATTATTGAATTATCGAAGAAAACAATTAAAAACTTGGACTTCATGAATGTCGCCCCATTCCTCATGTATCTTCATCATGGATGAGCAAAGTCACTAACTTGGGCTCATTATCTCCTTGTCTTGCATTTGGGCTTGAGTCCATTAAGAGGGCCACCAATTGAGTGAGAGCTTCTTGGGCTTTCTTTGCTCTAGATCTTGTCATTGGTCCACCAAGACCTTGGATGGCTTCTTGTTCCAAGTTGGTCTCCATTGGGCTTACATCATCCCCTCCTTCTTTAAGTGAATTCGACCTCGAATTGAAATCTTCATCACCTACATCAAAAAGAGATAAGTCAGCCACATTAAAAGTTGCACTAATACCTCCATGTTCACTTGGAAGATCCAACTTGTATGCATTGTCATTTATCTTGGCCACCACTTGAAATGGTCCATCTCCCCTTGGTTGAAGTTTAGATTTCCTTTGAGAAGGAAACCTCTCCTTCCTCATGTGTACCCAAACCCAATCTCCGGGCTCAAATACCACCTCTTCCCTCCCTTTGTTAGCTTGTCTTGCATAGCTTTCGGTCCTCTTTTCAATTTGGACCTTCACTTGCTCATGTAACTTCCTCACGTATTCAGCCTTGGCCTTTCCATCCTTATGCTTTAAAATTGAAGAGTTAGGCAATGGCAATAAATCAAGAGGAGTTAAAGGATTAAAACCATAAACAACCTCAAAAGGAGAATATTGAGTAGTACTATGAACTGCTCTATTATAAGCAAACTCCACATGAGGCAAACACTCCTCCCAAGACTTAATGTTCTTTTTAATTACAGCCCTTAAAAGGGAAGAAAGTGTCCTATTCACAACTTCAGTTTGCCCATCCGTTTGAGGATGGCAAGTAGTAGAGAAAAGTAGCTTGGTGCCTAGCTTTCCCCACAAAGTTCTCCAAAAGTAACTTAGGAAGTTGGTGTCCCTATCACTAACAATACTCCTTGGGAGACCATGAAGTCTCACCACCTCCTTGAAAAACAATTCTGCAACATGACAAGCATCATTAATTTTCTTACATGGAATAAAATGAGCCATTGTAGAAAATCTATCCACCACAACAAAAACTGAATCTTTACCATTCCTTGACCTAGGCAATCCCACAACAAAGTCCATAGACAAATCAATCCAAGGAAAATCAGGAATAGGCAAAGGAGTATAAAGTCCATGAGGCATCACTTTAGATTTTGACCTTTTACAAACAATGCATTTTTCACAATATTTTTGCACATCATGTTTCATATGAGGCCAATGAAAATGTTCATGCAACATGTCTAAAGTCTTTTGAACCCCAAAATGCCCCATTAAACCCCCTTCATGCACCTCCTTTACAAGCAAATCCCTTATTGAACTTTTTAGCACACACAATCGCTTTTCTTTAAACAAAAACCCTTGGTACCTAAAGTACCCATTTTGGGCTGAATGCACATAATTAGCATAGATATTTGAAAAATCCTTATCATGCTCATACAAATATTAATGCATTCAAGACCAAACAATTTTGTTTCAAGGGTAGAAAGTAAGGAATATCTCCTTCAAAGTGCATCCGCCACAACATTGGCCTTACCCTTCTTATGTTTCACCACATATGGAAATTGCTCAAGGAATTCAACCCACTTGGCATGTCTTCTATTTAACTTTCCTTGCCCTTTCAAATATTTCAAAGACTCATGGTCACTATGAATCACAAATTCTTTGGGCAAAAGATAGTGTTGCCAAGTTTGCAAGGCTCTTACCAAGGCATACAATTCCTTATCATAGGTGGGATAATTAAGGGCAGCTCCACTTAATTTCTCACTAAAATAAGCAATTGGATGCCATTTTTGCATCAAAACAGCCCCAACACCAACATTAGAAGCATCACATTCAATTTCAAAAGATTTAGCAAAATTAGGCAAAACAAGTATTGGTGCATGGGTGAGCTTTTTCTTAAGTTCTTTAAAGGCATGCTCTTATTTCTCCCCCCATTTAAATCCCACATTCTTTTTGACTATTTCATTAAGAGGTGCAGCCAGGTGCTAAAATCCTTAACAAACCTCCTATAAAAGCTAGCCAAGCAATGGAAGCTTCTCACTTCACTTACATTCTTGGGGGTTGGCCAATCTTGGATGGCCTTAATCTTTTCCTTATCCACATGAACCCCTTTATCATTTATCACAAAGCCAAGAAAAATTACATGATCCACACAAAAGGTACATTTTTCTAAATTTGCAAACAATTTTTCCTTTCTTAACACAAGCAAAACAGTTCTTAAATGCTCAAGGTGATCATCTAAGTTTTTGCTATAGATTAAAATGTCATTAAAGTAGACCACAACAAATTTTCCCAAAAACTCCCTCAAAACTTGGTTCATTAGTCTCATAAAAGTGCTAGGTGCATTGGTTAACCCAAAAGGCATGACCAACCACTCATATAAACCATACTTAGTTTTGAAAGCAGTTTTCCACTCATCTCCCTCTCTTATCCTAATTTGATGATATCCACTCTTTAAATCAATTTTAGAAAATATACATCCACCATGCAATTCATCAAGTAAATCATCAAATCTAGGGATAAGATGTCTATACTTAATTGTGATGTTGTTCACGGCCCTACAATCCGTGCACATCCTCCAAGTTCCATCTTTTTTGGGCACTAGAATCACCGGAACTGCACATGGGCTCAAACTATCTTGCACCCACCCTTTTTGCATCAACTTCTCCACTTGTTTTTGAATCTCTTTGGTCTCTTGAGGATTGCTCCTATAGGCTGGCCTATTGGGCAATGATGCACCCGGAATGAGATCAATATGGTGCTCGATTACCCTTAAAGGTGGAAGGCCATGTGGCACTTCTTTAGGGAAAACATCACCAAATTCCTGCAAAAGATTTTTAACACCACTAGACAAAGAATGATCATTAGGAGTATTAGCGTTTAAACAAAATTCCCTATAATAAAGTATGTATAGGAGCTGCCTTGAGACCAAGGCACTCTTTACCTCACTCTTTGTTGCAAGAAAACTCTCTTTTCCTTCTTTTTCCTCTTTATTTTTTTCACTCTTCTTCTCATGACTTTTTTTCAATTTTTCATCACTGTTTTTCTCATTCTTTTTTTCATGCTCCTTCTCTTTTCTCTCTTGCTCTCTTTTTTCTCTCATTCTCATTTGATCCTCACTAATTTGCTTTGGAGATAAAGGAGAAAGCACGACCTTGCGGTCTTGATACATGAAAGTGAACTTGTTGGAGAACCCATCATGGATGGCCTTCTTGTCATATTGCCAAGGCCTTCCCAACAACATGTGGCTTGCCTCCATAGGCACTACATCACATAGCACAGAATCTTCATACTTTCCTATGGAGAAAGGAACCTCCACTTGCTTGTTCACCACCATTTCACCTACCTCACTTAACCATTGGAGCCTATATGGTCTTGGATGTGCTTTAGTCACAATATTTAATTTGGCAACTAATCTAGTGCTCACAACATTGGCACAACTTCCACCATCAATGATTAGAGAACATACCTTCCCTTGGATCAGACATCTAGAATGGAAGATATTTTCCCTTTGGCTTGCTTCATGATCTTTCACTTGATTTCCCAAAAGCCCCCTCACCATAAGCAAATCACCATCCGGCATGAATACATCTTCTTCACTCTCCTCCTTGCTTGAAGCCTCGGATTGTGATACAACTTCTCCATTCATGGTTACCATGGTTCTCTTCGTGGGACATTGAGATGCTATGTGTCCATGTCCTAGGCTTTTAAAACATTTCACATCACGACTCCTAGAAGTTGGTTCCATTGGTTTCTTGCCTTGAGGGGTGCTCACGGCTTCTTTGGTTGATGCACCCTCCTTCTTTGGCTTGTCCTTTCAAGTTGAGGATGGGAATTTGGAAGATGATGAAGATGAATATTTGCTCTTCCTCCTCTTAAGTTGTTGCTCCACCTTAATTGCTTGTTGAACCAAGTCTTCAAGCTTCACATAGTTTTGTAACTCCACTATGTCTTGAATATCTTGATTCAAGCCATGTAAGAATCTTGCCGTAGTAGCCTCCCTTTCTTCTTGAAAATTTGACCTAAGTAAGGCCAACTCCATCTCCTTGAAGCACTCATCAACACTCTTGGATCCTTGGGTAAGCCTCTGTAACTTGTTGTGAATGTCCCTTTGATAGTGATTTGGAACAAACCTCCTTCTCATGATAAGCTTCATTTCCTCCCAAGTATCAATGGGTTCATCTCTAATTCTTCTCCTCTCTTTTTGTAGTTGATCCCACCACACAAGAGCATACTCTTTGAATTCTAAGGCTGCCACCTTCACCTTCTTTCTTTCATTGTAAGAGTTACAATCAAAGACTTATTCCATTTTGAGCTCCCACTCCAAATAAGCCTCTGGATCATTCTTCCCAATAAAGGAAGGAACTTTGATTTTGACCCCTTCAACCATATCTCCATGCCTCCTTCCTCTTCTACCTACTCCTCTATGCCTTCCTCTTTCACTATCATAGCCACTTGATTCATCATGATTTAGATTGGCAAGTTGCCTATCATAATTGGCTTGCATTTGCTCTATTTGTCTTTGAAGAGCTTGGACTTGATTGGCCATCCTAGCTTGAAGAGCAGCTGACCTTGGAGATAATGGAGGACTATCTTTATTGTTGGCCATGATTGAGTATGTAATTCCTCACAACACTCCCTCACTAGTCACACAATGGAAATTTTCACTCTTTGGCTTTTTCCACACAAGATGTATTTTTCACTCTTGCCTTTTTTCCTCTCAAATGTTCACCTTGAGTTCTTAGATGAGTCAAACACAAACACACAAAAATCCAAAAATCAAGTAACAAAATCACAAAACTTATCAAACAAGGAAACAAAAGGAAAGGCTAGAAAAGAAAAGCTTTTGGAAACAAAGAAGTGAAGGAAGAAGGGAAATACTTCAAGTACACAAGTTGCTCAAAAATTTTTTTTTGGTCACGGGCGGGAGGTATATCACGGCCTACCCGTGATCCTTTCTGGATCACACTTCCTTTTATGTCACGGGCGTGATGTGGTTCACGGCCTGCCCGTGATCGTCTCTGGATTTAACAAATTTTTTGTCACGGCCGTGATGGGTGCCACGGCTTGCCCGTGATCTCTTCTGGAAATCACAAATAAAACTTCACACTTGAAAATCTTTTTTTTTTTAGCAATAACACAATTTTTCGAAAACTTCCCTTCACAAACAGAATCAAAGTAATATATTTTTTTTATTTTGGGTTTTGGAAGAAAGAAAGAAAAGAAGATAGATGAAGAAAACAAAACTATCAAATTCAACCAAAGCCTAAGCTTTGATACCACTTGATGACAACCAATTGAGGGTTGCCTTGGCATGATCTTTTTGGTTGAATTCAAGAACACATATGGCGCATACACCTTTTAAAACAAACAAAACTTGAGATCAAAATTTGTAACAGAATCAAAAGTGAAGAAATGAAAAAAAAAAAAAGTGAATGAGATTGAGATGGTGATGGCGCCACAAACCAAGGAGGTTTGATAAGCCTTGTGAGGTTCGCCACAAGAATCTTGGATTCTTGATAAGAACAAGTTTGGTTCAACCAAGAACCTATGAGAACACAAGTCTCACTCAATGGATTCAATCCAAATGAACATCAAAGTTGTATTTCTAAATGGCATGGACGAATTACATAGAGAGTAGGCAGCCAACCTTTGGTTGCCATACACAAACCAAAACCCCCACTTTGAATAACCTAATTATGACACTAATACCCACTTAATCACCTAACTTAACTCAGCCACCACAATGATGATCACGCCCCCACCTTGTCTTGATTATGGGTGGTTACACTTTGCTTCTCAAATTAAAAAGTGTAACCCCCACAATTTACATTAAAAGGAATCTTAACCTTACACTAATTTAACATGTGTAGAATAGGAAAGATGGGCTGCAACTTTGCCATAATGGACCCACTTACATAATTCCCACAATTATTGAATTATCAAAGAAAACAATTAAAAACTTGGACTTCATGAATGTCGCCCCACTCCTCATGTATCTTCATCATGGATGAGCAAAGTCACTAACTTGGGCTCATTATCTCCTTGTCTTGCATTTGGGCTTGAGTCCATTAAGAGGGCCACCAATTGAGTGAGAGCTTCTTGGGCTTTCTTTGCTCTAGATCTTGTCATTGGTCCACCAAGACCTTGGATGGCTTCTTGTTCCAAGTTGGTCTCCATTGGGCTTACATAATATATATATATATATATGAAAACAAACCATAGTGGTTCTTGAAAATAATACAACTAAGAATGATGCCAATTTCTCTCATAAATCATGTGAATTTAGACAGAACATGAGCGAGATTGAAAAGAGGCTTAAAGCATGTTTAAGATCTATTCCATATCTCAAATCCAAGACCAAACAGATTATTACCATGTTAACATGATTTTCTTTTCTAGGTTTTGCTGCTAGTATTCATGAACATGGGGACAAAATTCTCCAAGAAAACAGTTCAAACATATTTGCAAGCAGCTAACATGGAATACAAACACATGAATTGAAGAATCAAAATTACAATATAATCATCTAACATCAATACCCATTTCCAAATTAGCTTATCAAAAATGCAATTAAAGAATTCATGTGCAATATCAAATAATAATTCAAATATATCAATATCATATAATACATCAATATAATCTCTCATTGATTCAATTTCTCAATACAATACTTCAATGGTTAAAAAAGAAAAGCATTATCAAATAGATTTTTCTCCCAATGACTACGAGTCTACCGATACAATTATCACTCTTGACGGTCTTGATCTCCTGGTCCATTTCCTCACTTTTCCATTAAATAATACTCTCCAAACACAAAATGTAACTCATGGGAAACAACATATAAGAACTCTCCAATTTTTCAGCACTTAAATATTTCGTTACATTTTTGAATTTCTGATTTCTTCTCTCTCTTTTTTGCCTTCCAAAGTCCAATCTCCAATTTTTATTTCTTTCCGACCTCTTCTGGTGTCCCATCAACTTCGTATTTATAGAGAAATTAAGTTGCTCCTTGTTGCTTGATTTCAGAGGCGGTGGTGACTAGGATGTAAACCTTTGGGCAAGGCCGGAAGATCATGAGTGCAGATGATAACATGTTAGAGATGGAGCTTAAATTGGCTTATGAAAGAGCTGAATTGTTATTGATGTGAAGATAGGAGCAAAATATCTATCGGAATAGCTAGCCGAACCTAATCTTTATGATTAGCATATAAGATAAAATGACCTTCATTAAAACAGGAAAATATCTACCATATATATTCAAGTAGAATGAGTTCATACAATGGTTACATATTTAGGGTCATGAACGAAGAAATCTTAAATTTGGTCATTCATAAGTAGAATACAGTAGGAAAGAGATAAACCAAAGTAATATATAGAAAAAGTGTTCAAATTATGGATAATGCGACTGAATTACGATCGTGCATTGTCAAGTAACATTCTCTGTCAGAGGACTAGTTGAGATTTCCATAGGATTACTTTCAGAACTAATGAAATCACTCAATATTGTCTGCCTATAATTGATTCTTTGATCCTCTACAATTGTTTCATGTGGATATAGAGAAGACTTTTGGAGGCATTTCCAAACTTTGAACTTCTCCTTCAAGTATCTCCACTACTTTAGCTCATTGAGGGACGATCATGGGGCTTCAATTGTATACACCAAAGTGCGACTATAACCATCTTTTTTGTTATTTCCTTTTCCTCCTCTGTTAGATCTTCCATTTCTATATCTTTATCTTTATCAAGTTGATCATAAATCCATAAGGGAAAGTAAAGTTGGCTTGAATGCTCTGCATGGGGATTCAAGTTTTTCCTTCTACCTGCCATCTCCATCAAAAGCATTCCATAGCTATAGACATTAGCCTTATAAGATACTCCCCCAATATTTTTGTAGAACAATTCTGGATCCATATACCCAATTATTCCTCTTGCTGCAGTCATGGTGACAATGCAATTGTCAATCGAATATAGCGTTGCAAGTCCAAAATCAGAGACCTTTGGGGTGGGAGTTCTCATCAAGAAGGATGTTATGGGGCTTAATATCAAAATGCAGAATCTGCATCTCACATCCCTGGTGGAGATAAGCAATCCCACAAGCTATTCCAAGTGATATATCATATATTTTGTCATAACTTAAGGGGACACTTCCTTCTTTGGAGAAAATATATTTTTCAAGAGATCCATTAGGCATGAATTCATAGACAAGAGCACATTTTGATCCTTCAACATAGAATCCGATAAGTTTTACCACATTCACATGATGAATCCTTCCAATAGTTGATACTTCACTTATAAATTCTTGGCTGTTAGTTTTTGATTTACCCAATAACTTTATTGCCACATCAGGCCCGCTACGTAGCTTCCCCTTGAACACAGAGCCATAGCCTCCTTCACCCAACTTGTCCTTGAAACCTCTAGTCATCATCTTAATTTCTTTTTATGAATATCCAATGGGCATCATGGTATTTTCTTGTAGATACATTTCAATATGTTCATACATTGATAGATGCCTTCTTTGGCATTTGTATATCAAAAGTGCAATTAATAACCTCATCCCAAATAAATATCTGGCTGCCACGAACGATGGTAGAACATAGTGTCCTGTAGTTAATCCTAGTCTATAGTCATCGGTACGCTCAAATCGGTTGTTTTGTCCTTTTACTATTTCGAGCAATCCTGTATTGAAATATCACTATATAACCAAGTTCCAAAGCAGAATTAAAAGAAAGAAATATGTATAATCAATGGTGGAGCAACTCACCTATCAAGATTCCATGGAAAATAGCAGCAAGAAATTTTAGTGAAGTGAATAAACCATCAAGTGATAAATTTCAATTACATGCCAATATCATGCATTGAGTAAGAAATTGGTTAAAATGCTATATTATATGAGAAAATCATAATTTTCTTTTTCAAACTTACAAGTTTTCTTAATAAATATGAAGTTAGGTTTTTTTGCTTATAATTAGGTCCGGAGGTGAAGGAATGTTAGTTATAGTTAGTTATAGTATTATTCTGTTATTGCAGTTATAATTAGATATAGCTGTTATTGATTGTAACTAACAGCTCCTATTAGTTAGTCTATTCTTTGTTATATAGAGGATAGGCCACCATGTATATTGATCAACATATATGAAATTCAATGAGAAGTAATTCAGTTAGCAAGGGTCTAGTTTCTTTACATGGTATCTAGAGCCAAAACCTGGAAATTGTTTTCTTGAAGATTGCTATCGATCATGGCCAAAGATGATGAAAGCTCTTCCAACAAGGATGAAGATTCATCATCCTCGCCCGACAAGAAGAAGAAAAATAAACATGTTGATTCATCACCATCTCCACAAAAGAAAGGAAACGATGGAGGTATTGACATTATGTCACCATTCTTTCTCCATGCTTCGGATCAGCCGGGTCAATTGTTCTTTAGTGAGCTCCTCAACAATGGAAACTATGGTGAATGGGTTGTGGACATGGGAAATTCACAATATGCCAAGAACAAGATTGGCTTCGTAGATGGTACCATCCCCATGCCAGAAGTAGATTTACCAAATTTAGCTCACTGTATGCGTTGCAATGCCATGGTTAAAGGCTGGCTAAAGAATGCAATGGACAAAGAAGTTAGAAGAAGTGTTAGATATGCAGTCACAGCCAGAGAAATTTGGAAAGAATTGGAGGAAAGATTCGCCAAGGGAAGTGCTCCAAGGGTTTATGAATTACGCAGGGCAATCACACATCTTAGGCAAGACAAGCAGTCAATTCTCACATATTACACTAAACTTAAGGGGCTGTGGGATGAAATTCAATCCATTTCACCCTGGCCTGAATGTAAATGTGGTGGCTGCGAGTGTGATGTACAAAAACAGCTTGTTGAAATGCATGAAAGAGAGCACTTGTATGATTTTCTCATGGGCCTTGATGAAGTCTTTACCACAGTCAAGACTCAAATCCTAAGCATGGCACCAAAAATGACTCTCGGGCATGCTTATCATTTGGTGGCAGAGGATGAACAGCAAAGAATAATTTCTGTCATGCACAAGCCAGCAGCTGAGACTACTGCTTTTCAGTCACAAATTGATCGCAGGATGAACAAAAAGGATAGACCTACATGCAACCATTGCCAAAAGATTGGACATGTCAAGGAAGAATGTTGGGAAATTGTTGGCTACCCTCAATATTGGAGAAAGCCACCTAGAGAAAGAAGAGAAAAGAATGGATCTTGGACCAACAAAAGGCCAGGATCTAAGGCATCTCAGGTGAGCACAGAAGAAAGTCCTATGCCAGGGCTCTCATTGAAGCAGTATGACAAGCTGATGCTGCAACTGCAAGCAGATACAGAACCAATCACTGGAAAGCAGAAATCTGCACCAACAGTAAACATGGCAGGTAATCTTAATAATGACAAGCCCTGGATCATTGATACTGGGGCAACTGAGCATATTGCTTGTGATAAAACTATGTTGAAAGATATTTTGAATTGCAATGAACAATCTGTCAAAATCCCAAATGGCATTAGTGTGCCAGTCAAGGGAGTGGGAAAGACTGTTCTTCCCAATGGCATGAGTGTTAGTAATGTTTTGTATATCCCTGAGTTCCATTGCAATCTCCTTTCTGTTAGTAAACTCACAAAAGAGTATAATTGTGCCATAACCTTTGTGAGTGAATCTTGTTCTATACAGGACTTACCCTCGAAGAAGCAGATTGGGAAGGGTAGGCATCAACATGGTCTTTACTTCCTAGATTCCACTGATGATGAAGGAATGGCCATGAAGGTTGGAAAACCAATTAATTCAAAACTGTGGCATTCTAGGCTAGGTCACACTTCTACTGCCAAAATGATTAGTATAGGATCCATACCAATTGTAGTTAGTAATAATGATAGCATTCCTTGTAATTCTTGTATAAGGGCCAAACAAACAAGGCTACCTTTTCCTTTAAGTTCTATAAAAACTAGTTCTTTCTTTGAATTACTGCACTGTGATATATGGGGAAGGTATGCAACTAGTTCCACTATAGGGGCTCATTATTTCCTAACTATAGTTGATGATTTTAGTAGAGGGGTATGGGTGTACCTCATGAAACACAAGTCTGAGGTAGAACATTGCCTACAAACTTTTATATGCATGATTGAAACTCAATTCCATGAGAAAGTTAAGAGGATAGATCAGATAATGGCCTTGAATTTACTACAAACAGTATGCAAAAGTTTTATGAGGAGAAGGGAATCTTAATGGAACTCTCATGTACCTATACTCCACAACAAAATGGAGTTGTGGAGAGAAAACATAGACATATCCTAGAAATAGCTAGAGCTATTAGATTCCACTCTGGACTTCCCATTCAATTTTGGGGTGAATGTTTGCAAACTGCTGTACACATCATCAATAGACTTCCCTCTAAGGTCATTGGTGGCAAAACACCTTATGAGATCATTTTTGGAATAAAGCCAAGTTATGATCACTTAAGAGTATTTGGTTTCCTTGTTTATGCTCTAAAAACTAGGAGGGAAGGGAAGTTTGATGAGAGGGGGAGAACTTGTGTGTTTCTAGGATACCCCACTGGACAGAAAGGCTACAAGGTTTATTATGATCTCATAACCAAGGAAGTCTTTGTGTCCAGAGATGTCATCTTTCTGAAACTGAATTTCCTTTTTAAGACAGTGCATGAGACCAATGAAAACTTAAATGAAAACAATGTGTTTTGGGAAGATAATATGGATTACATAAAAGACAGTCATAACAGTGAAACAGATCAGAAACAGGATCTGCAGGTTACTGATACTATAGATCTAACTACTAATAATGATGAGATTGAGAGTTCAGAAAATAGGACTCAGAACAATCAAAGGCATAGTGAAAGGATGAGACACTTACCTTGGCATTTAAATGCCTATAAATTTGCCATCTTCCATTATGCCCTCTACATCCAATTGTTCCTCAGGTAACTCAACTCTGTATCCTATCTCTAACTATATTGCTTATAATAAATTGTCTCATTCTCACCAAGCTTTTCTAGCTGCCATCTCTGCAAAAGATGAGCCAAAATCTTTTAGACAGGCTGTGACACAGAAACATTGGAGGGATGCAATGTAGAGAGAAGTTGAAGCCTTAGAAAGCAATGGAACCTGGACTTTGGAGTCTCTTCCAACAGGCAAAAATACAGTGGATTCAAAGTGGATTTACAAGATAAAGTATAAGCCAAATGGAGAAATATAGAGGTACAAGGCCAGATTAGTTGCAAGAGGTTTCACTCAGAAAGAGGGGAAGATTTTCATGAGACTTATGCTCCAGTTGCTAAGCTTGTTACAGTAAGATGCTTGTTAGCAATTGCAGCCAAGAAAGGATGGATTATTCACCAATTAGATATGAATAATGCATTCCTTCATGGAGACTTGAAAGAAGACATCTACATGAAGATTCCTCAAGGTTTTGCAAAGAAAGGAGATACAAGAGTTTTGCAAGTTAAGAAAGTCCCTCTATGGCTTGAAACAAGCCTCTAGGAACTGGTATCAAAAGTTCACCCACTAGTGCGAAATAATGCTTTTAACATCAGGGTTTTAACATCGGTTTACTGAAAACTGATGTGAAAAAGGAGGCGGTGGCATTTTTTAAATTAAATTGAAGACTTTTAACATCGGTTCTAAAATAAACCGATGTTATAAAAGTTATCACATCGGTTTTGTATAAACCCGATGTTGAAAATTGAACCAAAAATAAAATTTTAAAAATGCGTAATTTTAACACATCGGTTTCTTTAATAACCGATGTGAAAATCTTTATATTTTAACATCGGTTTTTTATAAACCGATGTGGAAAACAGAATTAAAAAAATAGGGAAAATACTAATATAAATATTAACATCGGTTTTTCTGTATAAACCGATGTGGTAAATTTTTAACATCGGTTGGTTTCTGAAACCGATGTGGAAAAAGTAAAGAAACAACATCGGTTTTCATAATAACCGATGTGTAAATTCTATCTGCTTTCTATTCCTTCCCTCCCTTCTTCCAAAACCATCTCACCCGCGCCTTTCTCTTCACTTTCAAGACCGAAACCCTCGCCGTCATCTGCTGAACACCAAGTGCATGTGGGAACGCCAACTCCATATACTTTCCTCCACCCCTTTCATTCAACATTCTCTTCACGGCATTCCCTTACTCTCTTTCTCACTCTGTTCTCACTCTCCCCGTGCCATTTTCACTGTCATCGTCACGGCATTCCAATCGTCGTAGTGGGATTCTTCCCCTTTTCTCCCATCCGCGAGCCACCACCACTGTCGTGCCACTCCCTACACCGCGGCATTCCAGTTGAGTTTGAAGAAGTTTGCAATAACATCAGAAAACAAAAACCCAGCTCTCACTGTGAAGCTAGCAGGTTGGTTATTCTTCTCTTTCCTCTACCCCACTTTCACTGGTTAGCTATATATAGCGAGTAAACTATATATATATATATATATATATATATATATATATATATATATATATATGTGTGTGTGTGGTGTGTGTGTGAAATAATAGTGGCTTTGAAACCTTTATTGAGTAGAAAAGGTTAAACTCTCTGTGATTGAAACGAGCATTTTGGGGATTGAAAAGTAAAAGTGTTTAATTTGGTGCTTAAAGAACAATCTGTACAGTGATATTATATTTCCGAATCAGATTTCTTGTTCTAAACACATTTGTCATGGTTTGTCCAATTGCATGGAAAACTGCAGTTTGAATAATGAAACTCGTGGCACTACCTTGATTTCAATAGCAGACACATCATCTAATTCCCCACGAAACAGGTTTGGCCCTCTTCTCTCCCTCTCAAACATTTTCATTTTCCTTCCTATTCCTTTAGGCTAAGTTGCTAAGTTTATATTGGAGGAAATGGGGGAGTGGAATGAAATGAGATAGTACTAGGATCCAAAATTTAGATTATTTAAAATAGGATAGAATGGAGTGTATTATATGAATCATAACAAGGGCATCAAATAGATCAGCATACTAGGATTATTTAAAACTCCTTATACTAGAGCACCAAAAAAATTATAATAAAAGAAAACTCCTTATACTAATCAGTGTCTTGAGAAATTATCCTCGGACTACATAAATACTTTGATTCTAATGTTACTATGCATTTTCTTAACATAAATTAAGGATGCTATGATGTATGTTTGGTGTGTGTGTGATTGATTTGCAATTCATTGGTTGGACACATGAGGAAAGGGGGAAGCCATTTTTTTTTTATATACTTATAGCATGGTATTGCATAATTTGCTGTTAACAATGCATCTCTGGAATGTGAAAGCACACTTATCATCGTTGGGTTTTATTCATTTTTGTTTTCCCTTTAACTTTTGGATTTGTGCAATTAGTTTTAGCTTCTTTCTCTTTCTCTTTCAGGGTTTCTTGATTATTTGAAACTTAGGATTTCGTTTCCACACTTGTTGTGTTTCTTCCCACACCCGGTAAGCTTTCTCATCTCTATTTTTCTAGTTTGATTTTTGTTTACTTTAACTTGGGGATTGGAGTGTTTTATTACTTTTTTAGTGTTAATTAATTAGTAAAGCCTTAGTTTCCCGTTTGAGATGCAATATTAATGAGCACATGCACGTGTACGTGCTTAAGGTACAGCTCATTATATTGGATCTTGAATTGTCCCAAGTTGGACAGTTTGAGAAAAAACTGTTTCTTCATTCAGTTAAAATAGTTATTCGTTGATTCTCATGTTATATACCTGATGAAAGTTCGGATTGGTACATTTCCTTTCGTTCTCCGAGTGCATACTTTATCGTGGTGGATGGCATCGCGTTCAAGTCGTGTACGTCGGAGACCGAAGGGAAATGCTGCCGAAATTTCGTCGAGTATGAGCATGAGAATTAAGGACTAATTGTTAACCGAATGTTGAAAAAGTTTCTTCTCGAATGGGATAGGGCCATACCCTATCATAAGAAGTAGTTGATGAAGATGTTGGACTAAGTATGAAGTTAATGTTTTAGTCATGGATCGCGATTGGATGAATGCTAGACGGACAAGTGATGAGTATGAGAATGGAGTGGAAGATTTTCTACAATTTGCAAAAACAAATGCTCCTGATAGTAGTGACGGAAGGTTTTGTTGTCCTTGTGTTAACTGTTTGAATGAGAGACGACTAGAAGCTGACGAGATACGGGATCATCTTATTTGTGAGGGGATTTGCAAGAGTTATACAATATGGATATGTCATGGTGAATCGTTAGACAGGTCAAGGGTGCCAGATAGAGAGGAAGTTGATGATGTAGATATGGACGATGGACTAGAGGACATGATCCGTGATATTGGGCAAGAGTCCTTTCGGCGAGCACATGTGTATGATACTTTGTGCAGTGATGCGGAAGTGGCTTTGTATCCGGGGTGCACTAATTTCACACGGTTGTCAGCGGTGTTAAGATTGTTCAATATGAAGGCGAGAAATGGGTGGAGCGATAAAAGCTTTACCGAATTGCTTGAGTTGTTGAAAGACATGCTTCCAGAAGGTAACACATTACCATCCCGAAACTATCAGGCGAAGAAGATATTGTGTCCGATGGGTATGGAGTATAAGAAAATACACGCTTGCCAATGATTGCATATTGTATAGGAAATAGTTTGAAGAGATGCACGAGTGCCCCAGGTGTGGGGTATCACGATACAAAGTGAAGGATGATGATTCTAGTTGTGATGCGGTCACCAAGGGTCCTCCTGCGAAGGTGTTATGGTATCTTCCAGTAATTCCGCGGTTCAAAGCGATTGTTTGCTAATGAAAAGGATGCAAATAATATTAGATGGCATGCAAATGAGAGGAAATGTGATGGACAGCTTCGTCATTTCGGCTGATTCTTTGCAGTGGAAGAGAATTGATAGTTTGTTTCCGGAGTTTGGCAATGAGCCCAGAAACCTCAGGCTTGGACTTGCTACCGATGGAATGAATCCATATGGAAACTTAAGTATTATTCATAGTTCATGGCCTGTTCTCCTGGTTATTTACAACCTATCTCCTTGGTTGTGCATGAAGCGCAAATACATTATGTTAAGTATGATGATTTCGGGTCCAAAACAGCCAGGAAATGATATTGATGTTTATCTGAGTCCCATTGATTGAAGACTTGAGAAAGTTGTGGGATGAAGACATTGATGTGATCGACGGGTATTGCCGTGAGACTTTCAGATTGCATGCCATGTTTTATTTTGCACCATCAATGACTTTCCAGCATCGGGAACTTGTGCGGGTATAGTGTTAAGGGGCATAAAGCATGTCCAATATGTGAAGAAGGCACATGTTACCATCAACTGCAACATGGAAGGAAGACAGTCTACCTTGGGCATCAGAGATTTCTCCAGCGTAATCATCTTTATCGTAGGTTGAGAAAAGCTTTCAATGGACCTTCCGGAGAATGCAATTGCTCCGGTGGCCTTGACTGGAGACCAAGTTTATGAACGGGTGAAGAACACTATGGGAAGTCCCAAAAGAAGGCTACTGAGAAGAATATATGGAAGAAGAGGTCGATCTTCTTTGATCTTCCATATTGGTGCAAGCTTGATGTAAGACATTGTATTGATGTGATGCATGTGGAGAAAAATGTGTGTGACAGTTTAATCGGAACGCTTCTCAACATTCAAGGCAAGACAAAGGATGGTGTAAATGCTCGTCTGGATCTAGTTGCGATGGGTATACGAGAGCAGTTAGCTCCACATAAAGTGGGGGATAAGAAGACTTATTTGCCCCCAGCATGTCATACTTTATCAAAGGAAGAGAAAATAAGTTTCTGTGAATGTCTACGGGGAGTCAAAGTGCCACAGGGTTACTCTTCAAATATCAAGAGACTTGTCTCAATGAAAGATCTCAAATTAGTTGGCTTAAAGTCTCATGATTGCCATGTCTTGATGCAACAACTACTACCGGTGGCCATTCGTGACATCTTGCCTAAAAAAGTCAGACATGCCATTACTAGGTTAATGCTTATTCTTCAATGCTATATGTAGCAAGGTCATTGACACTAAAAAGTTGGATGACTTGGAAAATGAGGCAGCCATTATCTTGTGCCAATTGGAGATGTATTTTCCACCTTCATTTTTTGACATTATGGTTCATTTGATTGTTCATCTAGTGAGGGAGATTAGATTGTGTGGCCCCGTTTATTTAAGGTGGATGTACCCGATTGAGCGATACATGAAGATCTTGAAAGGATATATGAAGAATCCACACCGTCCCAAAGCATCTATTGTTTGAAAGGTATGTTGCAGAAGAAGCTATTGAGTTTTGTACAAACTACATGTCAGAAGCGGAACCTGTAGGGCTTCCGAAGTCTCGTCATGAAGGAAGATATGATGGGAAGGGTACACGAGGTATCACTGTTAAGAGCATGGATCGGGAGGAAGTGCTTCAAGCACATTTGTATATATTGAATAACACTGATGAGGTTGAACCATACTTATGTGAGCACAAAAGCATCATCAACGAAACTGACCCTAGAATGAATGAAAAATGGTGTTTGAACAAGCATAATAAGACTTTCTTGAACTGGTTTAAAGAAAAAATTGCAAAGGATGGTACTGCTTCTGAAACATTAAAATGGCTAGCACAGGGACCTAACTTTGATGTCATATGCTAGAGTGGGTACGATATCAATAAGTTTTCCTTCTATACAAAGTCCCAGGATGACAAAAGTACTATGCAAAACAGTGGGGTTATGGTCGTCGTTGAGTCCATGCATTTCTCTAGTTCGAAAGATAAAAACCCTGTTATGGCATCCGTTTCATACTTTGGGATCATTGAAGAGATCTGGGAGGTTGATTACACGAAGTTTAGAGTGCCTGTTTTTAAATGTCAGTGGTTCGACAGTAACAATGGTGTGCAAACCGATGAGTTAGGATTCAAATTGGTGGACCTTAATAAGGTAGGTAATAAAGACGAGCCTTTCATCATGGCATCCCAAGCAAAACAAGTGTTTTATATCCGTGATCCTTCTAACAAAAGGTGGTCAGTGGTTCTCCAGGGAAAAAACATGTATAATAGTAGTGAGGGAAATCAAGATTCAACTCTTGATATTTCTGACACTCCTTCTTTCTCAACACGGGTGCCTAATTTCAATGAGGAAAATGAAGTGGACGATGTACATGCTACTCGTAATGATCACCAAGAAGGGTTATGGGAGAACGTTACTACTTGACCACAGTGTAAGTTTAGTTTGAGTTATGTTTAAAGTCATATTATATGTTTACGTTGATATTTATAAGTTATGCTTGATATTTATCCAGACATACTGACTTTTTGTTTTTGTCTAAACAGGTATACATGGCTGATTCCGAGGATATCCCTCCTTTATGCAGTGGGTCGGATACCCCGTCTTCGGTAGAAAGGGTAGACGTTGCCACACGAATGAGGAATTTGACTGCCAACCGTGGTTCAAATCAAAAGATAACAATCGACTTTGATTGTAACCTCAATCCTATTGGGCCAATGGCAGAGCAGTTTATTAGTTTTGTGGCGACCCTTGCTCGAAGCAGGCCTAGCATACTTATTGAGCGTTGGAAAGATGTACCTCAGGGCGTGAAGGATCATCTATGGGAGAGTATTCTGGTATCTATACTTTTTCGTCCTGTGTTTGTATCTACTTTATTTTAATCTTATCAATATCATACAGTAATTCGTTGATTCTTTTGTTGTTAATGTAGCTCACCTTTGACCTGCCGGATACGACGGATATGAAGAAGCGTTGGATAAAGTATGCTGGTGAGCGTTGGAGGGGTTTTAAGGTGGACCTGGGCAGATACTATGTATTCAATCCACGCTGTGAAAAGAACCCACTTGAGGTGTACCCGTTTCTTGACCAGGCGACGTGGGATCGCTTTGTTCAGAGCCGACATGATCCCAGCTTTCAGGTTAACTTATTTGAGTTGTCTCTAAATTTATGTAATTTCATTAATTTTATTAATTTACTGATGTAATTTAATTGTCTTCTATTTATAACAGGAGAAGAGGAAAAAGGGGCAGGAAAACTAAAGCAAGAATGTCTACCCCCATGTATTGTCTCGTGGGGGATATAAAAAGCTTGCTCAGACCATGGTGGAAGAGGAAAAGAAATCATGTCAGGAAGCAGCATCTCAGGCAGATCCTAATGCTGAAAATCATCCTGAAGTTGTTGATCCACCTCCACCCCCACGCCATCGTAAATGGAAGAGGGCCCGACAAAGAAAAACGGGACAATATACATCTGAGGAGGCATGTCAAGTAGCTGAGAAGATTGTATGTGTAGTTTGAATTGTAATTGTGATTTTAACAATGTTACTGAATTGTAATGTGACCTAATATTTTATATGTTGCAGGATGCCTTGGACGAGCAGGCCACTCAAGGAACCTTTGTTCCTAGAGGACGCGAGGATATCTTAGCTGCTGCCATCGGTAAACCAGACCACCCGGGCCATGTCATTGGTGTTGGATGGGGCGTTGGCATTCGCCAATACCATGGTTCATCTTCACACCAACGCATAGGGATGTTGCTGCAGATAGAGAACGGCTAAAACAGGAGATTGCAGCTGAGCTTAGACAGGAGATGACCCAGCAGTTTTAACCAGCAGGTGGCAATAATGGCTGCTATATCCCAACAATTCACAAGTGTCCAACCCTCTGTCCAACCCTCTGTCCATGTGAGCACTAAGGGCTCATGTGATCCTCCTCATCAGCCTGATGATGATGATGATGATGATGATGATGATGACGCCCCTGATAGGTGTGAGCTGAATGTTGATGATCATCATGATATTCCGCCTAAAAGGTCAGATCCAGGAAGACCAGAGAAATATGCTCCTGCCAAGGTATTCATTTGACCATTCAATTAATTACGAATGGAATAACTTAACTGTGATTACTAATGTATATCTTTTTTGTTGTTTAGGGGAACGACAAAGGGGATCCTGGTGATGTTTTTCAACGTCTTGCTATAAAGCTTGTCACCATGGAGGTTGATGCAGCTTTGGTAAGGTTGGAACATGATGGCAGGGCGGATGACGATCTGTATATCCCAAAGAAGGAACTTATGGAGATGGCGCTCGACCA
Organism: Echinosophora koreensis; assembly: GCA_035048595.1. NCBI lineage: Eukaryota > Viridiplantae > Streptophyta > Magnoliopsida > Fabales > Fabaceae > Echinosophora > Echinosophora koreensis. Next base: position 126,459 of record JAPCYP010000189.1, read on the forward strand.
TGAAATGGCTAGTGCTCACCACATCTCGTTATGGTGCACGTAAGTATATTTTATTTATAAGTTAAATAATTAAATTTTAAATTCTATGATAATTAACATGTTTTATCAATATATTAGGTATCTACATCGCATGCTAGCTAATCAGGGCAACCTCACCCTTTATGGGTTCATTGACCCCATGCTCATTCAGGGTGATGTTCTCCTAGCATCAGAAGACCCGGTCGCCACCATACGTGATATAGTTGCCCGAGACCATCATCAGTTCTATCTCTATAAGTACCAGTTATTTAATTATAACTATATATGACTTAGTCACTAATTGTTCCGCAAATGCAGACGACATTGGCAGTTGTTGATCTTGTGCCCTCGTGTGAATGTCATGGTCTTCTTCTGCTCGATGGGCCATAGGCCGGCGAATGAACTGAAGAACATCATGGAAACGTAAGCATTAAAATAAGTTAGAATCAGTAATGAAGTTGTTTTAATTATCTGAAATCTATTAGATATACTTTAATTAATGTTTATTTTCTTATGATAGGTCTATTGATGCAAGCCGCATGCTGTGTGGTGAAAGGCGTCGGCCTATTAGATGGATTATTCCTAACGTAAGATATTTATTAGTTCAAACGCTTCAAGCGCAGTGGGTATAATTATTGATTTCTATTTAATTTCTCATATTCTAACTGGATTTCATTTGTACGTAGTCTCATAGACAACGTGGATCATGGGAATGTGGATACTATGTGATGAAGTGGATGGTCGAAATTATCTCCTCCGGTATCACTGAAAGATGGCAGGAGGTAAATGCTAATTGGTAACAATTAGTTGTAACAATTATATATAGATTCGTTATATGTTTAATTTTAGTTTATTACTTAAAAGATATAATCTAATTATGTCCAATTAAACTTGCAGATATTCAACAATCCGACTCCACTCTCTGATGCCGACATAAAAAACATAAGGATACTTTGGGCAACTTTCTTTCTTGAAGTGTACCAACAGTAGTTTGTATGTAGTTAGTATATAAACGCATCATGTACTAGCTATAGTGTACTTTTGACTGATATATGTTTTGACATGAAATCTATAATATATCATATGTAGCTTTTTGGTTTCTAATTATCTTTGTTGTCTGAATGTAATTGAATATATTTATTGTTAGTAATCTTTTAATTTAGTGTGTTTTTGATTGTACAAAAATGATTCTGTTGACAATATAGATTCTGTATTGATCTGGATTACTGGATTACTGAAACAGGGGAAAGGACTGTCAATACTGAAAGGATGATTTTAAAAAAAAAAAACTAAAATTCACATCGGTTTTCAGAAAAACCGATGTGGTAACCAAAATTTTCCACATCAGTTTTCATAAAAACCGATGTGGTAACCCAACTTTCCACATCGGTTTTCATAAAAACCGATGTGGAAAATTGCTGAAAAGGAAATGTGGCTTTCTGAAACAGACTTTTTTACATCGGTTTTAAAACCAATGTGAAAAGTGGTAATAAACCACATCGGCCTTTTCAACATCAGTTTGAAAACCGATGTGAAAAGCCAAAAAAAACCGATGTGAAATCCCTTTTCTGCACTAGTGACCTCAGCTCTCCATAGCATAGGCTTTACACAATCAAAGGCAGATCACTCCTTCTTCATCTACAAGGCCAATGGAATTTTCCTCACTGCACTCATCTATGTAGATGATGTCATTTTAGCAGGAGATAATTTTCAGTTTATGACAGAAGTTAAAAGCTATCTTGATCAATCATTCAGCATCAAAGATCTAGGAACTTTGAAGTACTTTCTAGGCATAGAAGTTGCAAGATCAGTAAATGGGATTGTTCTAAGTCAAAGAAAATATACTTTGGACATTCTCCATGAGACTAAGATGGAGAATAGCAAACCAAGTAAGTTCCCTATGGAACAAAATTGCAACCTCAGGGTGAATGAAAAGGATCCTGACACTGATGCAACAAGGTATAGAAGACTATTGGGAAAACTGCTGTATTTGACTATTACTAGGCCGGATATCACCTATGCAGTGAATACTTTGTGCCAATTCATGAATACACCCAAGCAAATTCACAAGGATGCTGTCGAGAGAATCCTTAGGTACCTTAAAACTACACTTGGATAGGGAATTTTGCTGACAAGCAAAGATGATTTGAGATTGCAAGCCTACTGTGATGCAGACTGGGGAGGCTGCCCCCTCACTCGAAGATCATGCACTGGATACTTCATCATGTTGGGAGACTCACCCATTTCCTGGAGGACTAAAAGGCAATCAGTTGTGGCAAAGTCATCAGCAGAGGCAAAGTACAGGTCCATGGCATCATCAGTAAGTGAACTGATCTGGCTCAGGTGGCTGCTGAGTGAGTTAGGATCAACACAAGCAGAACCAACTCGATTGTTCTGTGACAACCAAGCTGCATTGCATATAGCAATGAATCTAGTTTACCATGAAAGAACAAAACATGTGGAAATGGATTGCTATTTTGTGAGAGAAAGGATTCAATCGGGTGACATAGAAGCTTTGAAAATTGGAACAAAGGATCAAGTGGCAGATGTATTTACTAAGCCACTAGGCAGAGAGAGATTTGAATTTCTAGTTAACAAGTTGGGCATTAAGAACATACATACACCAACTTGAGGGAGAGTGAAGGAATGTTAATTATAGTTAGTTATAGTATTATTCTGTTATTGTAGTTATAATTAGATATAGCTGTTATTGATTGTAACTAACAGCTCCTATTAGTTAGTCTGTTCTTTGTTATATATAGAGGATAGGCCACCATGTATATTGATCAACATATATGAAATTCAATGAGAAGTAATTCAGTTAGCAAGGGTCTAGTTTCTTTGTAGGAGGCAGTACATTCGTACATCCACAAATATACATAGTTTGTACTTTGTACACATTGTTGCACTGCTGTATAAAAGCACAACTAATTTATAACAAACAAAAAAGTAAATTAAGGTGATTAAGTTCTTACATTTCCCATAAAATTGCAGCTATGACCATATCCCTAGATGACCCAAAAAATAAAAGACCGTCAGTTGTTTTTTTTTTTTTTTTTGGGGGAGGGGGGGGTGTTTTTTTTTTAAAACTTACGAGATAAAGAAGACTATTTCCGTAATTTCATAAATATTATAGAAAATTAGTTAATATTCTCTTCCTTACCACAGATTTCCCTACGACCTGCAAGAAAACGGCAGAAGCGAGTGGAGCATTCAATTTTCTCGTTAGTATAGTCGAAGTAACAGTCGCCTGGAGCTCCACAATGATATTCACAAACACCCTGCAACCATGAAACCTGAAATCCGAAGTGTAGGAAATGTTGGAAAATATATTATTGTCATCCGAACCCCACCAAGATGTGGGGCAACCAGCTTCACATGGCAATCGACTTTAAACGTCTTAGCCCGTAGGTCACCAGTGATAGCATAAATATAGCCTTTGGAATTCCAATTGACGCAGGGAGCAGTATCCACATACTCAGGATCGATCACTGGATGGCGACAGTTCATGTAAACTATGTGCTGAAATAGATGATCAGCTTGGTATGGGTCAAAGCTATTAAAATCAAGGGCGGTGTCATTATAAGTATCACTGAAATTAGATCGAGACAAAAAATAACGAGGAATGGATGAGCAATTAGACTCTTGAACTCAGGGATCAACCAAAGATGCCACTGTCATATTATTTTCACATGTTAGCTCATACCTGCTCTCGCCAGAGTGTTCTGGATCATTTCTCAAACGAAATGGATGACTTATGTTAGATATTTTGCCACAGGAAGAAGGGACACATGACTGATCAGCGGTACTACTTTGCTGGAGTAGAAGCGTAAATAGCAAGGAAGCCAGTAAGGCACTCTGTCTGCACCACATGAGGCCGAAGTTGTTTGAGTTTCTTACAGAAATTGAATGAGGAGGGTGAGATACATGCGCTTTCTGTATCTTTTGATTTGGGTGAGAAATAATGGTTATTTATAATTATTTTAATACAAACTACAAAGACCGTTGTTTCTTTAGTGACTACCAGTCAACACCAACCATTGTTTGAATAAAAAATCTGCTTTGACCCTTTCTCTTGTTGTTCGGACTCTTCGAACCTACCGTGATATTACCACTCGGAGTGCCTCGCTTTCCCCCTTTGTTTCTCCTTGAGTGTTTATTAAAGAACCTCTCTCCATACTCTGGATGACAGAGTGTAGTGTACCGAGAATGATGTTTTCTCATCCCAATCATTCCTTATTGCTCATACTGTTCCTCTTTCTTATCACAAGAGGAAGCGGTCACGCCCAATGTGGGCCGTACGATGTATTTAAGCTCCCCATCAGATTCCCCTTCCAACTCGTCAAGGGGATGAAAGACCGATGGTGTTATTCTGGGTTGTGCCTATATCGTACTGATGAAAATCAGATAATGCTTGAGCTCCCTACCTTTTCAGGTCCACTAAAATTCCATGTCGAAAATATACTTTACAACCGTCAGGAGATTTGGTTTTCTGACTCTGAAAATTGCCTACCAGAAAAGTTTCTAAAATTGTACAATTCCTCAATTCACCCTTTTGGGGCTGGTGCTTATTGGAATCTTTCATGTCTACCGCTATTTTAGAAGGAAAGAAGAAGACAACGCAAGAGTTGAAAAATTTATAGAGGACTATAGGGCACAAAAGCCTGCTAGATTCTCCTATGCTGATATAAAAAGAATCACAAGTGGTTTTAAGGAAAAGTTAGGGGAAGGAGCTCATGGAGCAGTATTCAAAGGCAAACTCTCCAATGAAATTCTGGTGGCCGTTATTATAATTGTGCAATGAAAGAAGTGAAGAGAGAGAATCATTCTCATTCAATTGAAATGTGAAATGTACACTACTGGCCAATATATAGCTCAGCTGGAAATGAACTTCCCTATGATAGTTATAACTAATTGATAACTAATTTAGCTAACTGATACTAACTGTATCTAACTGAAATGATAATTACAAAGTGTGAAACTCCCCCTCAAGGTGGGTCATAGATGCTGAATATGCCCATCTTGGATAATAATGAGTTGAATAATGGAGTTGGAACGGCTTTTGTGAGCACATTTGCTAGTTGACGTTTTGAATTAACATGGACAAGTCTTAACATGCCATCAGAAACTTTGTCCCTTACAAAGTGACGATGTCCCTTACAAAGTGACAATCTATTTCAATATGCTTGGACCTTTCATGAAATGTGGGATTAGAGGCAATGTGAATGGCAGCCTGATTATCATAGAATAATAAGGTAGGACCAATGTTGATTTCGAAATCCATGAGTAACTGAGTGAGCCAAGTAACTTCACTGGCTGCTGAGGCAAGGGCCTTATACTCTGCTTCTGCCGAGGACTTAGAAACCACATGCTGTTTCTTGGATTTCCAAGATACTAGAGAGTCACCAAGGAACACACAAACTCCTGTAGTTGATCTCCTTGAGTCAGGGCAACTACCCCAATCAGCATCAGCATAAGCTTTGAGGGTGATTTGGGAGGAGGAGGAAAAGAGAATGCCCTGTCCAGGAGTGGCCTTGAGGTACCTCAGGAGATGATGCACAGCATCTAGGTGTGTGGTACTTGGGGCAGACATGTATTGACTTAGTTTATTCACTGCAAAACTAATGTCAGGTCTTAAAATTGTTAAGTACAATAGTCTGCCAATCAATCTTCGATATTGAGAGGAATTAGGCAAAGGGTCTCCATCTGATGCACTGAGTTTTAAATTTGCATCCATTGGGGAAGTTGCAGGTTTAGAATCCAGGAATCCAGTGTCATCTAATAGTGAAAGAATATACTTCCTTTGTGAAAGAAAAATGCCTTTGGATGATTGTGCAATTTCCAATCCAAGAAAGTATTTCAAGTTGCCAAGGATTTTCAGTTTGAACAATGACTGAAGTTTGGATTGAACTTGATGAGTGCTTGATGGAGAAGGACCTGCTATGATGATATCATCAACATAGACTAGGAGTGCAACAAAACTTGAACCAGAACCCATAGTGAAAAGAGAGTAATCACTGCGAGACTGTTTGAAACCAGCTTGTACTAAAGCTGTGGAGAAATTGGTGGACCACTGTCTAGATGCTTGTTTGAGTCCATAGATGGATTTATTCAGCCTGCATACTAGGTTCTCCCCCTGAACCTTATAGCCAAGAGGAAGTGTCATGTATACTTCCTCAAATAAGTCTCCATTGAGAAATGCATTATTCACATCCATTTGCAAGAATTTCCACCCTTTGATAGTTGCCAAAGACAAAAGGACCCTGACTGTTGTGAGTTTTGCCACGGGTGAGAAGGTGTCATTGAAGTCAATTCCTGCTTGTTATGTGTAACCTTTGGCTACTAATCTAGCTTTAAGCCTATCTATGCTGCCATCTGCCTTGGTTTTTACTTTGTAGATCCATCTACAACCGATGGTGTGCTTGCCCGGAGGAAGAGGAACTATAGTCCATCTGTTGTTTGACTCCATGGCTTGCAGCTCTTCATTCATGGCTTCCTGTCATTTTGGGAATTTAGCAGCTTGGTGGTAAATCATAAAAGCAGAGATTTGGTTTATGTACTCTCTGTAAGAGGGTGACAGTCTGTGATAAGAAATGTGATTTGCTAAAGGGTATTGTGAAATGGAATTACATTGGTAATGTTCAAGGTATGTAGGTGGTCTAGATGATCTTGTTGACCTTCTAATGGGAGGAACAGGTAAAGGTGGGATTGGGTTTGGCTCACTGATAGGAGCAGGATTGGGAATCAGATTTGGTGCAGGATTTGGGTTTGGTGCAGGAAGTTGGTTTGGATAAGTATCTGGTATTGGTTTAGGACAAACTATGTTAGGGAAAAGGTCAGGTATAGGCAAGGTTGGAGAAATGGTATGGAAAGGGTATATGTGTTCTTGGAAATTTACATCTTGGGATACAAAAAAGGTATGTGTGGGCAGGTTGTACAACTTGTAACCTTTATATCCTACTGGATAACCAACAAAAACAGTAGGTATGGCTCTTGCAGTGAATTTATCTCTCTTTGATGGCAAGGTGGATGCAAATGCTAGACATCCAAAGACTTTTAAGTCATTTATGTTTGGAAGCTTCCTAAACAGCAACTCAAAAGGGGATTTCTGCTTCAAATTTGGTGTAGGAATTCTGTTTATCAGAAAGGTAGCTGCATTTAAACACTCTCCCCAAAAGGCTATAGGAACTCTAGACTAAAAATAGAGTGATCGAGCCACATTAAGTAAGTGTTGATGCTTTCTTTCAACAACTGAATTCTGTTGAGGTCTTTCCACACAGCTGAATTGGTGCAATGTGCCTTTTGACTGCAAGAAGTCTGTTAAAGCCAGTTCTTTGGCATTATCAGATCTTATTTGTTTAATGATAGTCTTGAACTGAGTTTCTACCATGGCAAAGAACTGCTTAATCATTTTAGGAGCTTCTGATTTATGCTGCATAAGATAGGTCCAAGTGAACCTGCTATGATCATCAACAATGGTCAAAAAAACCTTTTGCCATCATGTGTATTAGTGTGATAGGGACCCCAGACATCACAGTGAACAAGATCAAATATTGAATCTAAAAAAGAGTTGTGTGACACAAAAGGGAGTCTTCTTTGTTTAGCTAATGGACAGATATTACAATCATGTACAAATTCAGAATTGTGTAAAGACAATTGACATTTATCATTGACTAATTGTAAAGTTTTATTAGACAAGGGTCCTAATCTAGCATGCCAAGTGGCTGCTGAAACTTTATTTGCTAAAGGAACTATAGGTGTACAAAGTGTGGTGTTTATAGACTGAGGCACAGAAGCTGTAATGCTGATGGGAGCCAACTTAAAGACATAGAGCCCTTGGAGCAAGTCACCTTTCCCAATCATCATCGAGCTGCTGTTGTCCTGAAAAGAAAAGGAATCAGCCAGGAATTTTATAGAAATATCACTAACTGAAAGAAGTGCACTAACTGAAATGAGGTTAACATGAAAAACTAGGGATGTAAAGAACATTGTTAAGAGTAATCTTGCTATTCAAGATAACAGATCCAACCGAATGTACAGATATAGAAGAGTTATCAGGCAATGTGACAAATGAATTGTGCACTGGAATGTGATGACTAAAGAAGTGCAGATAACATGCTATATGACAAGTGGCTCCTGAATCTAAAATCCAAGAAGTTTTAGAATCATAACTAGGATGAATTCTAGAAGAGGAAGCAGACAAGACCAAACCTGAGGACTCTGGGATAGCAGCACTAGGTGTTTGTGTGTGTGATGACAAAAGAGAGATCAACCATTGGCACTGATCAGAGGAAAGAGGCACTGATGATTGTGTATTTGGCTGAGTCATGACTTGATTGACCACAGCTTGAGCAGGATTCTTGGATCTGCTCTTGTTGTATCCTGGAGGATATCCATGGATTTTGTAGCATCGATCCATTGTATGACCAATAAGGCCACAGTGAGTGTAAGTAGGTCTCTCCTTCTTTTCATTACCAGAAGTTTTGGAATTGTTGAATTGTTGCTTGACAGCAAAAGCAACTTGAGACTCGCTAGAGGTTATAGCAGTAACTGATCGATGTTGTTCATCTTGGAGAACAAGTGCAAAGACTTTTTCAATTGATGGAAAAGGATCCATAGCAAGGATCTGACCTCTAACATTTGAGAAATGTTCATTGAGTCCCATCAAGAATGTGAGGACTTCTTCATGTTGAATAAATGCCAAGATTTCTTGAGCTCCTCCACACACACAATTACAAACAGGTCTAAAATCAAAAATTTCCTCCCAAATTGTTTTGTGTTTGGTGAAATATGCATGAACAGAAAGATCACCATGAGAGACATTACTGAGTTCCTTCAATAACTTGTAGATTTTAGGTCCATTTTGTTGAGCAAAACGGTTTCGAAGATTGGTCCAGATTGCTGCAGCTGAAGGACAATACAGTAGAGTTGCAACCATGTCCTTCGAGACTAAATTGAGAATCCAAGAACTGACAATACTGTTGTTGCGAATCCAACAAGCAAGAATATGAGGATCTTGACCATCAGGTCTAGGCAAAGAACCATCAATAAACATGAATTTGTTCTTTGCATTGAGAGCCATAATCATGCATCGGCTCCAAGAATTGTAATTGTCAACCGTGAGGGGTTGAGACACCAGAGTCATGCCTGGGTTATCAGAAGGATGAATGAAGTAGGGATTCCAAGGATCGTCATGGTTTGGATTCGCCATGAGAGAATCAGAAAGAAGTAAAAGGAAGAAGGAAATGAGCAAGGACTTGAACACAGTGAAGGTGTGTTAATGGAGTATTCTTGCAGAGGAAGAAAAAGATGCGGAAGTGAGTTTTACAACTGATACCATATTATAATTGTGCAATGAAATAAGTGAAGAGAGAGAATCATTCTCATTCAATTGAAATGTGAAATATACATTACTGGCCAATATATAGCTCAGCTGGAAATGAACTTCCCTATGACAGCTATAACTAATTGATAACTAATTTAGCTAATTGACACTAAATGTATCTAACTGAAATGATAATTAAAAAGTGTGAAAGCCGTGAAGATTCTCAATAATGCTGAGGGAGAAGGGAAGGAGTTCATTAATGAAGTTGGAATTATGGGCAAAATCCATCATATCAACGTGGTTCGTTTGCTTGGCTTCTGTGCAGAAGGAGTCCATCGTGTCCTTGTCTACAATTTCTTTCCAAATGGTTCCTTACAAAACTTCATATCTTCACCTGATAACAACGATCGTTTCCTCGGTTGGGAGAAGCTCCAACAAATTGCACTTGGCATAGCTAAAGGGATTGAGTATCTTCACCAAGGTTGTAGTCATCCAATCCTTCACTTTGACATCAATCCTCACAATGTGTTACTTGATGACAACTTCACTACGAAAATTTCAGATTTTGGTCTGGCCAAATTGTGCTCCAAGAATTTTAGTGCAGTGTCCTTAACTGCTGCTAGGGGAACCTTGGGATACATTGCACCTGAAGTTTTCTCTAGAAACTTCGGGAATGTGTCTTATAAGTCTGATATTTACAGTTATGGAATGTTGTTGCTAGAAATGGTTGGAGGAATGAAGAATATAGACATGTCATCTGGGCAAACATTCCAAGTGCTATACCCAGAATAGATCCATAACTTACTTGAAGGTGGAGACATACATATCCATATTGAGGATGAAGGTGATAATCAAATTGTAAGAAAACTTGCAATTGTTGGACTTTGGTGCATTCAGTGGCAGCCAATGAACCGTCCATCCATAAAAACTGTTATACAAATGTTGGAAACCGAAGAGGAAAACCTGTTAAAGGTGCCCCCTAATCCATTTGGCTCAACCACTTCAACTGGTACTAGTGAAATCAATTTGGCCAGACGACCTTTGGAGTTGGAAGTGATTCAAGAATGAAGATAATCATTGATACACTTTGCAAAATAAGAGTTTTGTATCTTTTGAAAAGAGAAAATGAATATTCTAATTTGTTGAAAATGAATATGTTGAACCTGTCTATTTAAGATTCTTTCTAACATGGTATGGAATTCAAGACATATTGTATGGCTTAGATTAAATAATACGCACCCCATAACATTCATTGGAAGCAACAATATATTCCTTTCTCTCGATATTTGTTAACATTTAGCACATAAATTAAAATGAACATGTACAAAATCATGCAACTTAAGTGTCAAGTGTTGACAACATCTTGATTGAAAACCAAGTAACTACGGCTCAACTGGATGTAAGTGTCAAAATGTTTAATTGTTATCAGGATTGTTTATTTGTGTTTGTAAAGATTTCTGATTTGGGAAATATTAAATGCTAAAGTATCATTGATTATAATTCAACCAATTTGATTGTGAGTTGATATGGTGACTTACACTTCCATTGTAGGATTTAATCAATAGTGACAATTTTCTTCTGTTTAGTAATTTATTGTCAATGCATCAAATGGGATCAATAGAAAGAACATTGTGTTCGTGCAGGTCTAAATCTATGTTTATCAAGAAAATTGTTAAAGACACCTCCATCTGTGAACTTCCGGTTAACATTTTTCTTCTATTATTATCTATCAATGGCTTTGGTCCATGGTAAAAGTTAGCTTTGATTTCAATTGTTCATTGCTTACATGTACATGATGGTTGAGGTGGGGAAAATACTACACATGGTGGTGCTGGACTAAGGTGAGAAGAATGAGAAGGGGAAGGAGATATTTTAGAATACTGTATGTATTGGTGAGCAAAGTTTAGTGACAAATGTGCCTATTTTGTCTGATTGAATTATAATGACATATTTGGTTGAAGGATATGCATTTGTTACAATGGAGAGCCTTGAAGATGCAAAATCTTGTAAATCTTATATGCTGATAAAATTCTTATGATGTTGATTTTCAGATAAGTGATTCATTGCACTTTATTAGAAATAAAAGTTACTGCTATATTATGGTTAGTAGTCATTATATCATGACATATGTCAATTTACTTTTACTGATTAATGTCTTGAATGTCGAAACTAGCTTTTGATTGAAAGTTCTTTCAGTTTTAATATACATGATTTTTCTTGACTTTTTGTGTTAAATTATTTTGAATATGTATTCCTCTCAACCAAAGAGTTTTTCTTACCTTCTAAGGATGCTAATATCAACTTTATAGGGGGAAAAAAGAAAGGATGTTAATATCAATGAGATAATATCATCTAAAGGTGCCATTCTCCCATTCCTTTAAGTGACTGAGTTTTTGGCTATATCCGTGTTTTCTTGTGTTCAACTAATCGTTGGGAGTAACTGCTAATTAAAAGGTCTTCTATTTTTTCTTCTTCATATAGGTGACTCTGGTTTCTTTTCTTTAAATAGCAAACAATAAGGCACAAACAACCAAAGATGAAACTATTTGGAGAGGTATGGGAATTATATCAATGCATTATATATTTGGACTTAGAATTTACTGGCTGAATTTATTTGCTCATCTTCAGTATGGTTTCCTCCATGAAACTCTTATGACACCTATGTGCTTTAAGTTGTCATTGTCATTTTCTAGATCTGTACTCTTTGGTAATCCTACAAAGTTTCCCAATTCTATAATATTTAGCATGTTTCTTTTCTTTGAGGCAGATTTTATGTACTTTATTTTGCTTGCTACCTTAGCACCAGTGGTAATGTAACATCCTGCTTTTTAAGCTACGATGTATTACCGGTAACAATAAAATTATTTATATTTGTATCTGAGACCAAGAAAATGATTTTGGATAAAACAAAATCATATTCATACTCTACCTTATGGTAGAAGGTTACAGTAAAATTTTGGATTGAAAATTCAGATGCAACCCGGTCTGCGTTTTCACTGACAGTAAAATGTTACTGAGCAAAAAAACCTAATTTTGACCCGAGAACAAAACAGTTTAGTTTTATATCATACTAGTGTATGGACCCGTGCCATGCACGGGGAATATGTTAATTTCTTAGGATTTCATAAAAAAATATGTAATTGTTGATTTCATGTTTTTTGTTTAAATTTTTTTGTTGGGAGTTATATAAAAAAAATTGTTGATTTATAAGGTTAATTGTGCATAAATATTTGAAAATATTGTTATGTAAAATATAAAAGATAAATCTTGTCATCTTTATTATTAAAAGGAAGGTGGTGGCTGGGGTATTTATGTAAAACCACTTGGGTAGTGATGGGGTAAATTTGTAAAATCAGTTATGTTAATAAATTAGTATTATTATTTTTGGTTAAACGATTTAATGGAGAATAAACATTTGACTATGTCTCTTGGTTTCTTTCAGTTGAGTATTAACCACAATGTATGAAGAAGCTTCTTTATTCCTTCTTTTCGTGGCATCTGTCTTCACCATTTTTCGGTTTATATATTTGGGAGTATAGAGAAGGAGAAAGAGACAGTGGTGGGAGAAGGACGCGAAGGTGGTGGATGGGAGAGGAAACGGCTCGGAGACCGCTGTAATGGCGGACTGCTTCGCGAAGCTGCGGTTCACGGTGGAGGAGCCATTGGGGCACTGGGCTGTAACAAACAAGAATGAAGAGGTTGGGTGAAGCTGCTGGAGAGGTACTAGTTGCATTTGTGGTGATATCAAATTGTTATACCGGCACAACCGAGAATGAAATTAAATAGTTTATCTCCAAACATGTATTTCTTTCTTTTCTTTTTTTAAAGAAAAATATAATCTATTTCCAGAATCTTTATTATTAAAAGGGAGGTGGTGGCTGGGGTATTTATGTAAAACCACTTGGGTAGTGATGGGGTAAAATTGTAAAATCAGTTATGTTAATAAATTAGTATTATTATTTTTGGTTAAACGATTTAATGGAGAATAAACACTTGACTATGTCTCTTGGTTTCTTTCAGTTGAGCATTAATCACAATGTATGAAGAAACTTCTTTATTCCTTCTTTTTGTGGCATCTGTCTTCATCATTTTTTGGTTTATGTATTTGGGAGTATAGAGAAGGAGAAAGAGATAGCGGTGGGAGAAGGGGGCCAAGGCGGCGGATGGGAGAGGAAACGGCTCGGAGTCTGCTGCAATGGCGGACTGCTTCGTGAAGCTGCGGTTCACGGTGGAGGAGCCACTAGGGCACTGGGCTGTAACCAATAAGAATGAAGAGGTTGGGTGAAGCAACTGGAGAGGTACTGGTTGCATTTGTGATGATATCAAATTGTTATACCGACACAACCGAGGATGAAATTAAGTAGTTTATCTCCAAATAGGTATTTCTTTCTTTTTTTTTAAAGAAAAATATAATCTATTTCCATAATTCAGAGTGAAAACTGGCCTCTAGGTGAGTTTGTTGAGTTTTCTTTCTTAGGTTCTTTCAATACCCGCACCTTATGAGTTATATTATTGTTATTCTCAAATGGAACTATAAAATTTGTTTTTTTTTCTTTTTTGGCATTTATTGTACTATTATCATGTCTTTTGTGCATCATATGCAATTTTTTTTTTATAAGAAGGGTAGCCTGATCTGCTGAAGGTTTAGACACACACCAAGTTTTCTGTGATTCCAGATAAATTCAAATTTTAGTAAAAAGACTATATCTAATTTCATTTTAAGGCATTTGGTTATAGTTACCTATCTATTAACCATGATCAGATGCTTTCCTGCATATGCCAAAACAGGGGGTGGAAATGTAAGTGTTGTTAGTTTGTAATTGGAACACTTGAATGAATGGAAACTCAACTCTCATGGCAATGCACTATTGTTAACATTAGAGCAATGTGCTAGCCTAATAGCCTGTTGCTGAGACTTAATATTATTAACTGAAAGGAAAAAGATTAACTTCCATCATCATAAAGTTATAAAACACAATGGATTTTGGTTTATTTGTGACTTGCAGGTTACATCCCAGGAAAAGGATCATAGAGTTTAAGTTACCAAATAATCCATGCAACTATCATTTGACCCGAGGGACAGTGTCCCAAAAAATCTGTTGCAAATGCAAATGCATTTGTATGTTGAAGGGGTTATGGGTTGATCACCTGCATTTTTCAAAAATGTGTCTCACATTGGTGATTATTGGAGGTCTCTTATGTAGTTCTGTTCATCTGCTATGTAGTGAGAAAAAAAGAAGAAGATGATTCTTGAAGTCTCTTTGTGCATTTTGTTACTATAGAGTTTTTGTGCTTTACATATTAGTATGTTTGTTTGTAGCAATTGACTATTTCTCTATATGTGATAAATATTAATATGATAGCATTCAATTATACGCTTTAAATAAATAATCTTTTCAATAGCATTTCTGTTCAATCACAATCCAATGTTGTATCTTAAAACTTTCACCTTTGTTTTTTAATGATATTTTCCATATTAAAAATGCCTTAATGATAGTCAAAATATTAAATTTTTACTCTTTTCATTATGTCAGTGTTTTCAAATTCAAAAGTCTCAGACACAAAACAACCATGAGATGATTTTTGAAGAAAAAAAATATAACACAAATACTTATTTCATGGTCTTTTAATTTGTTATTTTCTATATTTAAATGTGAACATTATTTCAAAAGAGTGTAAAATTGTCTTCCTCACACATGATACTCCGTGCATCGCACAGGTACAAGATCTAGTAAGTTTAACTATAAGGTTTTTCCTAACTGTATACAATTCTTGAAAATATATTTTATTTATTTTCCTTTTTTTTACCATGAAAGTTAAATATTTTTAGAAAATATATTTACCTATCGTATTATTTTTCTTCTTATTAGTTTGAAAAAATATTCGATTTATTTATCCTCTTTTCCCTTGCAACTTAACAATTTTTAGAATCAATATTTATCTATCATAATATATTTTTATTTTTTCTTCAAAATCTATTTGATTTATTTCTACTTGTTTCCTATGCAAGTTAACATTTTAGAAAATATATTTATCTGTTAAATTATTTATTTTCTTCTCTCTTCGAAATCTATTTTATTTATTTTCCCTCTTTTCCCATGCAAGTTAATCATTTTGAGAAAATACAATTATCTATCTCCTCTTTTCCCATGCAATTTAACCATTTTTAGAATCGATATTTATCAATCATATTTTTTTTCTTTATTCAAAATATATTTGATTTATTTCTATTCTTTCCCTGCAAATTAACCATTTTTAGAAAATATATTTATCCATCATTTTTTTATTCTCTCTAAAAAATTTATTTGATTTATTTTTCATATTTTCTCGTGCAATTTAACCATTTTTAGAAAATATATTTATCTATCATATTATATGAAGAATATGTTAAGAAAATACATCAAAACTCTATAAATAAATAAATAAAATACCCAAGAGAAGAATAATAACAAAAGGAAAATAAACTTTGTATGGTTACGGGAAAAATGGCTAGATTATTCCAGCATACCCCAATCTCTAGTGATCATAAACATTAAAATGTGAAGAAATAACATGTCCAAGTTACCCAATTTGGCTTTGCTATAAATTCCAAATTGAACTCCCTAATTTTGTAGCAGACTTAAATGCATTTTTATCACTTAAAATATGCTATTTTATTAAATGTGGGATTAAACATAAGAAAAATAGGGAGAGACCACTTTTAAAAAAAAAACTTAATTTTAGAAACCAAAAGTATAGCCTTTAGTTGCCTCGAAAGTAGTGCTGCCATGCACATTATGATTGACCATGGAGAAAACTAATCTATCCGGGGATTAGTTATCAAGTTTTCCTCCATTTACAGAACAAATCAACATTATTATCACCTGCATTTCCTGTTTTCAATATGATTTGAACTTGCGCTTTCTCTTCAAGACATCAGAAGTTGAAGGATTGCGGTTCCAATTCCTCTTCCCTTGATTGATAAACCAATTATTATTTTGCTTTAAATACAAACCCATTTTTTGCATCAAATGTGCCAAGTGGTATAATATCTTGATAAAAAATATCCGAAAAAGTACTAATAGTTTCTTTACCAAAAACCCTATATCAAAGGACAATACTCAGATTCTCTAAAAGTTATTTTTCATTTCTAAATTAATAAAATTATGAAATGCTTTATATAAATTGAATAAATGGTGATTGAAAGGTTATATGATTATTTGTTATTTTATTCTTTCATTTTTTTTAAATTCAAATATAGATCCACCTATAAATTAGAAAGAATTAATCTTCATCTCCCTTCCTTTCCAAAATCCGAGTCGCAAAGAAAAACTCCCCAATAAATTAAATACTACAAAAGTTCATAAATAACATTTAAATATCAAATAAAATTGTGAAAGTCTACCTTGTCAGTTGGTTTTTTTTCTGATTATACTCAATTTTCTCTGACTGAGGAGTATTGTTAGAAGTAAACAAAGGAAAAGAAAATAGTTATAATGTTAGAATTTAAAAACAAGAAAAGAAAGAAAAGAAAGAAAATGGAGAAATGTAGTTTCAGAAAGTTATAGAGTCAAATGGCACACTAACATGACTTTTTTTTTTTACAGTGGCACACTACATTGACATTGAAAGAGTATGAGAATCTGGTTTTAGTTTTAGATTGTTGAGTAGTTGTAGCAATGCCTTTCTATCAAAATCATTGAAATCATTGTAGGACTCATCATCATGTTGCTTGAAGGAAGTGACGGCTATCTTCAACTGTGCCGCTTTCTGAGGAGGAAAAAATCTAGTGAGGAACTTCTGAGCCATTTGTTCCCAAGTAGTGATGCTAGCACGATCCAAGTGCAAGTCTAACCAATCGCGTGCTTTATCCCGAAGAGAGAAAGGGAATAGTCGCAAACGAAAGGCGTCATCTGAAACTCCTGGAGTTTTGAACATGTGGCAAATCTCCAAGAAGTGAGTAATATGCCTATGAGGATCTTGGTATGCACTTCCATCAAATTGATTGTCTTGCACTCCACGAAGAGCACCTTCCCTCATTTCAAAAGAATTGGCCGTGATGGGAGGCCTAACAAAACTTGAAGCACAATCATCCAAGTGAGGAAGATTGTACTCATAAAGAGGCTTGTAGGGTGGAGGATCTCCTTCTGCCATCCCTTCAAGATTGATGAGTTATTTTGCTTCAAGCCTCTTTTCTCTCTAAGTTCCTTCCTGTACCTCTTCTCGATCCTGGCAATCTCTGGATCGTATAGCAAGTCTTTCTGTGAAAGGGTACCTCGCATACACAAAAACAAGACAAGACCAAGTGGGATCAAAGAAGTAAAAAGAGATAAAAATTGCAGAAAAATAAAAATAAAATTAAAAATTGCTCAAGTGTACCGTTTCGTTGCAAGTAATAAAACAGGGTAAGTAGATACCAAGGTCAAACACAAGGATTGGAAGACCAATTTAACCAATTAATCGAGGTAATTCAAATCGTTTGACTAAGTAAATAACAAGCGGTTGAGAAGAGAGAGAAAATCAGTTAAGAAAAGATAACAAAATCAATTATCTAAATTGCGCTAACAGATAACAACAAGAATTAATTAATGACTAAGGCTCTAAGGTCACGAATCCACCTACCCTATCAAGAAAGTTACCCAAGCATTTATCTCCTTATCCCTATGTTCAATTTAATTTCTTTGTCAACCAGGAACCCTCAGTTATCCTAATGTCACAGCCGATTTTCAAAAGAAATTATCTACAATTGCAAGTTGTCAATCTGCCAATATATTCAACCCACAATTAGTTTTTATTAAGTTCTTGGTTCCCTATAGTGATTACACCACTTTCCTATTCTATGCCTAGCAATATTTAAACGGTGTTCTTAATTCAAGTCCTAAGTACGAATTGCCTGCCAGTATCATCGCACTAGACTAGTTAACCATGCGCGCATATGATTAACACAAACAAATCAGAGTTAAGCAACAAGAAAAGAGACAAGGGTATAAGAAAATATTACTTGGATTCACTATGCCATCAAAGGTGGTTTCATTGTTCCCTTAGAATAGAGGATTAGTTCCTCATAGAGACGAAAACAACGATCAAAGTATGGAAAACATTCATCCTCAAAGAAACTGAAATAAAACTCATTACACAGCCCTAAGCAAACTAGGATTACAATCACAATTCAAAAACTTCCTTCAATTGACCTAAAACAAGCTACTTATACTGTTTGGGATCTGCGCGTGCTCGCGGGGCGAACAGGGATTCGGGAGGCGAATCTTAAGTTGGCGCCAGTTTAAATTTGGATCTTTCGCGAGGCGAGATAGAATGATCTTCAATTCTCTGAGTCTGGCTCACGAGGCGAGCACTGCCTCGTGAGGCGAGGCTGAATGGCTGCCTGGTCCTGCTTCATCTGCTCCTTTGGCTCGCGAGGCGAGCTTTTGTTCGCAAGGCGAATGGCCAATTTTGTCTTGTTGCTTGTTTTCTTCATTTTTCCTAGCTTCCTCGAGCTTCACTTTTAACCTGGAATACAAAATAGCAATTAATGCTTTATTGACTCAAATTTAACTAAAATATCCTAAAAACTACTTTAAGAGACTAAAAACCTTGCTTAGGGACAAAAGAAGCCCAATTTGGGTGTTTAGCGAGGTTAAATCACTCAATTTACATCAGAACCTTTTCCTTTTTAGCTGTAAAACTAGATAAGCTGGAGGCTTATCAACGGGCAATGTCATTTCAGATAATGTTGAAAAAAGATAAGATGCAGAGGTCATGTGGTTACAACAGTAAGAGTCTAAATACCATTTAGTATTACCTGGTGTGGTGGAAAGGGCTGCAGGAGTATTACCTTTATCAGAGGAAGTAAGAAGCTTCTGAAGGAGAGGCGCAAGGCCACTGATAGAAAACACTGCCAAAAGGTGGCAAGAACCTGGAGATTCATTGGCAATAACAGGAGGAGCTACAGACCCGGATGAACTGGAGCTGAGACAGTGTTGATTCATGTTCTGGTAAGATCGTGGAGGACAAGTGGGACAATTTTGAATCAAGTGTTATGATTGTTTGCAGTATCGACAACAATTTGAAGCAATATGACCATTTTTCCTGCAATTGTAACATTTAATAGTAGGGTAGTCAGAGAAGGAATGCCTAAACATACGACACTAACGACATAATTTTTTCCATTGCAAGCCAATAAATTCAAGCAACAGTGCTATCGGAGCAGAATTGACAAAAACAGAGTGAAAAAATGAAAAGATCTCACCAAAATACTTTGAGAAGGGTCAACTTGCGCCAAATTACCAAGAAAAAGTGCTAAACCAAGCTGGTCAACACAGTCAACAAAAAGTCATCGGACCAAACGTGCTGGTCAACAGGTCAAAGAGCACGGGTCAAGCTTGCGGGTCGGTGCGCAAATGGGTCTGAAGCTAGGCGTGTGGTTTACACACGCCGTAGGTTGCAGCCGTGCATGGAGGCGAGTGAGACGGTGGACAACGACGATTTTTCACCTGAAAGCAGATCGGCGGATGGTGGTTACGATGGTAGGTGCTGTGAGATGAAAACATCACCAGAATGTGCGAAACGAGACAACACCGACGGAGAGGATTTTGAACCAACCGAGGATAAAGCAGTCGATGAACTGGAAAACCATGGGAGAAGGAAAAAAAAAGAAGAAGCTGAGAAATCGTAAGCCTAAGCTCTTGATACCATATAGAAACTAAACGCAATAAGATGGAAAAGGTTATGTATATTCATGTATTGTGTAAATGTTACAAGAGAGTGCACCTATTTATAGAGCAGAAAAAAGGACAAAGAAATCAAGGCTAATCAATCCTAATATCCTAATATGATTACACAATATCAATCACAATAATTACATAATCAAATCATATCATATCATATCAAATCATATCGTAACACATTGAATAATACTCTCCAAACACAAAATGTAACTCACGGGAAACAACAAATAAGAACTCTCCAAATTTTTAGCACTTCAATATTTCGTTGTGTTTTTGAATTTTTGATTTCTTATCTCTCTCTTTTTTCCTTCTAAAGTCCAACCTCAAATTATTATTTCTTTCCTACCTCCTCTGGAGTCCCATCAACTTCGTATTTATAGAGAAATTGAGTTGTTCCTTGTTGCTTGATTTCAGAGGCGGTGGTGACAAGGACGTAAACCTTTGGGCAAGGCCGGAAGGTATTGGGTTATGAAAGAGCTGAAATGTTGTTGGTGTGAAGATAGGAGCAAAATATCTATCAGAATAGCTACCCAAACCCAATCTTTGTGAATAACATATAAGATAAAATGACCTTCATTAAAACAGGTAAATATCTACCATATATATTCAAATAGAATGAGTTCATACAGTGGTTACATCTTTAGGGATGTGAACAGAGAAATCTTAAATTTGGTCATGCATTATTATCATGCATTGTCAAGTAACATTCTGTCGGAGGATTAGTTGAGATTTCCATAGGATCACTTTCAGAACTAATGAAGTCACTCAATATTGTCTGGCTAGAGTTGATTCTTTGATCATCTGCAATTGTTTCATGTGGATATAGAGAAGGCTTTGGAGGCATTTCCAAGCTTTGAAATTCTCCTTCAAGCATCTCCACTACTTTGGTCATTGAGGGACGATCATGGGGCTTCAATTGTATACACCAAAGTGCGACTATAACCATCCTTTTGGCTATTTCCTTTTCCTCCTCTGTTAGATCTTCCATTTCTATATCTTTATCTTTATCAAGTTGATCATAAATCCAGAAGGGAAAGTAAAGCTGGCTTGAATGCTCTGCATGGGGATTCAAGTTTTTCCTTCTACCTGCCATCTCCATCAAAAGCATTCCATAGCTATAGACATCAGCCTTATAAGATACTCCCCCAATATTTTTGTAGAACAATTCTGGAGCCATATACCCAATTGCTCCTCTTGCTGCAGTCATGGTGACAATGCTATTGTCTACTGGATATAGCTTTGCAAGTCCAAAATCAGATACCTTTGGGGTGAAGTTCTCATCAAGAAGGATGTTATGGGGCTTAATATCAAAATGCAGAATCTGCATCTCACATCCCTGGTGGAGATATGCAATCCCACGAGCTATTCCAAGTGATATATCATATATTTTGGCATAACTTAAGGGGACACTTCCTTCTTTGGAGAAAATATATTTTTCAAGAGATCCATTAGGCATGAATTCATAGACAAGAGCACGTTTTGATCCTTCAACACAGAATCCGATAAGTTTTACCACATTCACATGATGAATCCTTCCAATAGTTGATACTTCACTTATAAAGTCTTGGCCGTTAGTTTTTGATTTACCCAATAACTTTATTGCCACATCAGGGCCGCTACGTAGCTTCCCCTTAAACACTGAGCCATAGCCTCCTTCACCCAACTTGTCCTTGAAACCTCTAGTCATCATCTTAATTTCTTTGTATGAATATCCAATGGGTATCATGGTATTTCCTTGTAGATACATTTCAATATGTTCATACATAGACAGATGCCTTCTTCGCCATTTGTATATCAAAAGTGCAATAAATAACATCATCCCAAATAAATATCTAGCTGCCACGAACAATGGTAGAACATAATGTCCTATAGTTAATCCTAGTATATAGACATGGGAACCCTCAAATTGATTGTTTTGTCCTTTTACTATTTCGAGCAATCCTGTATTGAAATATCACTATATAACCAAGTTCCCAAGTAGTGAAAGAAAGAAATATGTATAATCAATGGTGGACCAACTCACCTATCAAGATTCCATGGAATGTAGTTGCAAGAAATTTTACTGAAGTGAATAAACCATCAAGTGATAAATGATTTAATTACATGCCAATATCATGCATTGAGTAAGAAATTGGTTAAAATACTATAATATATGAGAAAATCATCTTTTCTTTTTCCAACTTACAAGTTTTCTTAAGGATATTGAGGTCATTCTTATATATAATTGACATAAATGTTGAAATCAAATTAAGGATTTGAATAGCTCAAAACACTTCCAAATTCACGTTTAAATAGCTAAGCAAAATAATCATATTAATGGGCTTGACATTCTTTTCTGATTTAAAATCATAAGATATTAGACCTAAAAGAGTTTTTTTTTCTTACTTATATATCTTTTAATTTGTCTATTTTTATTAATATATGACGTGTTGTCCCACATTTCATATTTTCACTCATATATGAATTCTGAATGTATCCTACCTAGCTAATATATATATATATATATATATAAAGCTTGTTTATCAGTTATATAGACTATCCTTTTTTATCAATATAATTGTTTTAAATTCCCAATTTCTGCTTGCAATTAACTAACACTTTTTTTTCCCCATATTAAATACATTCGCACATGCCCAAATATACATTGTTACAACGCTGGATAAAAGCACACCTAATTTATAACAAACAAAAAAAGTAAATTAAGGTGATTAAGTTCTTACCTTTCCCATAAAATTGCAGCTGTGACCATATCCCTGTATGACCCAAAAAATGGAAGACCGAACCGTCAGCTTTTAATTATTTGTTTTTTTGTCAAACTAATAAGGAAGACTATTTCCGTAATTTTATAAATTTTATAGAAGATTAGTTAATATTCTCTTCCTTACCACAGATATTGCCTCTACCTCCCCATAATAGATCGCAGAAGCGCCTGGAGCATTGAATCTTCTCGTTTGTATAGTCGAAGTAGCAGTCGCCTGGAGCTCCACAATGATATTCACAAACAACCTGCAACCATGAAACCTGAAATAGTGAAATCCGAACGCTAGAGCCCTGTGAATAGAAATGTAGGAAACATTGGAAAATATATTATTGTCATCCGAACTCTGCAACCCAGATGTGGGAGCCGAACCCCACAAAGATGTGGGAGCAACCAGCTTCACATTGCAATCCACTTTAAGCGTCTCAGCCAGTAAGTCACCAGCGATAGCATAAATATGGCCCTTGGAATTCCAATTGACGCAGGAAGCAGTATCCACATACTCAGCATCGATCACTGGATGGCTGCAGTTTATATAAACTATGTGCTGAAATAAAGTATGATGAGAATATTCATCACTAGAGTATGCATCTGAAGTGGCTTGGTATGGATCAAAGTTATTAAGATCAACGGCAGTGAAACTATATGTATCACTGAAATTAGATCGAGACAAAAAATAGCGAGGAATGGATGAGCAGTTAGACTCTTCAACTCCGGGATCAACCAGCCGGATCGTGAAATTGTTGTAGTTGATGGCCTGCACATAGTATTTTCCAGAGTACAAAGATGTCACTGTCACATTATTTTCACATGTTAGCTCAAACCTGCTGTCGCCACAGTGTTCTGGATCATTTTTCAAACGAAATGGATGACTTATGTTGGAGATTTTGCCACAGGAAGAAGGGACACATGACTGATCAGCGGTACTACTACTTTGCTGGAGTTGAAGCACAAATAACAAGGAAACCAATAAGGTACTCCGTCTGCACATGATACCGAAATTGTTTCTTACAGAAACTGAACGAGGAAGGTGAGAGAAACTTGACTTCTCTATCTTTTGTGTTGGTATAAGCAATAAAGGTAATGTTGTTCCCTGTCTATTTATATTGAAAAAATAAAATATGTTTGTGATATAATGACTTATGATTATTAATTAATAATACAAACCACATTTATTTGAATAAGAAAAAACCTGCTTTGACTCTTTCTCTTGTTCTTGGGATTCTTAGAAACTGCCGAGATATTACCACTCGGAGAACTGAAGTTGTTTTTAGTTGATTTTAACTACTGTTCACTGTCTTCAATTATGAGGCCGAAGTTGTTTAAGTTTCTAACAGAAATTGAATGAGGAGGGTAAGATGCTTGCGCTTTCTGTATCTTTTGATTTGGTGTGAGCAATAATAGTTGTTTATAATTATAATGGAACCATTATTTTAATACAGACT
Source organism: Echinosophora koreensis (assembly GCA_035048595.1). Lineage (NCBI taxonomy): Eukaryota > Viridiplantae > Streptophyta > Magnoliopsida > Fabales > Fabaceae > Echinosophora > Echinosophora koreensis. The sequence continues at coordinate 150,708 of JAPCYP010000189.1, forward strand.
ACAAAGACCGTTGTTTCTTTTTGTATCAAGAAAAAGACCGTTGTTTCTTTAATGACTAGTCAACACCAACCATTATTATTTGAATAAAAAACCTGCTTTGACCCTTTCTCTTGTTCTTCGGGGGTTCTTAGAACCTGCCGTGAGATTACCACTCGTAGTGCCTCGCTTTCTCGCTTTGTTTTTCTGGAACTTGAGTGCTTATAAAAAAGAACGTCTCTCCATACCTTGGATGGCAAATGTACCTCCAGCGATGTTTTCTTATCCCAAACTTTCCTTATTAACCACACTCTTCCTCTTTCTTATCACAAGTGGAAGCGGTGACAATCAATGCAAGGAATTATCTTGCGGGCCATACAATCCATTTTCGTCTATTAGATTTCCCTTCCAACTCGTCAACGGGACGAAACACCGATGCTCTAATCCTGGGTTCTGTCTGTATTGTACTGATAAAAATCTGACCATGCTTGAGCTCCCTACCATTTCAGGTCCACTAAAATTCCTTGTCAATTATATATCTTACGACAGTCAGGAGATTGGGGTTTCTGACCCTGAAAATTGCCTACCAGAAAAGTTTCTAAAATTGTACCATTCCTCAATTCACCCGTTCCAGTTAGGATCAGTTTTTGATGGATCACAAACGAACAGAATCAGCTTCTTCGATTGTTCTTCACTTGGGCAACACCACCTGAGAAATGAGTACCAGTCATACCCAGATTCACAAGATATGATCTCCTGTCCAATTTACGCTGCTAGCTCCTCCGACAGTGTCCTCGAATTGGACTTAGTATCCTGCACCAAGAAGTTTGATGTCGTTTCGTTACAGTATCCAAATGGTCTGCAGAATAATTATTTACGTTTAAGCTGGTCCGAACCAAATTGTACCATGTGCGAAGCCAAAGGCAAGAAGTGTAAATGGAAGAACAGCACAGAAGGCGTCATTGAATGTCTTGACTGCACCAGTAAACGGAAACAAATTCATATTCCGAAATCTTTCATTTTTGCTGCTTCAGGTGAGACTCGATCACTGAAGGTTTTGCTCTTTCTTTTCCCCTTTTAAAAAATTGGGAGATAATTCTATTTAACTATGAATTGTAATTGTAGGTTCAATTCTTTTAGGGCTGGTGCTTACTGGACTCTTTCATGTCTACAGCTATTTTAGAAAGAAAGAAGAAGACAACATAAGAGTTGAAAAATTTCTAGAGGACTACAGGGCACAAAAGCCTGCTAGATTCTCCTATGCTGATATAAAAAGAATCACAAGTGGTTTTAAGGAAAAGCTAGGAGAAGGAGCTCATGGAGAAGTATTCAAAGGCAAACTCTCCAATGAAATTCTGGTGGCTGTGAAGATTCTCAATAATGCTGAGGGAGAAGGGAAAGAGTTCATTAATGAAGTTGGAATTATGGGCAAAATCCATCATATCAACGTGGTTCATTTGCTTGGCTTCTGTGCAGAAGGAGTCCATCGTGTCCTTGTCTACAATTTCTTTCCAAATGGTTCCTTACAAAACTTCATATCTTTCCCTGATAACAACGATCGTTTCCTCGACTGGGAGAAGCTCCAGCAAATTGCACTTGGCATCGCTAAAGGGATTGAGTATCTTCACCAAGGTTGTAATCATCCAATCCTTCACTTTGACATCAATCCTCACAATGTGTTACTTGATGACAACTTCACTCCGAAAATTTCAGATTTTGGTCTGGCCAAATTGTGCTCCAAGAATTTTAGTGCAGTGTCCTTAACTGCTGCTAGGGGAACCTTGGGATACATTGCACCTGAAGTTTTCTCTAGAAACTTCGGGAATGTGTCTTATAAGTCTGATATTTACAGTTATGGAATGTTGTTGCTAGAAATGGTTGGAGGAAGGAAGAATATAGACATGTCATCTGGGCAAACATTCCAAGTGTTATACCCAGAATGGATCCATAACTTACTTGAAGGTGGAGACATACATATCCATATTGAGGATGAAGGTGATAATCAAATTGTAAGAAAACTTGCAATTGTTGGACTTTGGTGCATTCAGTGGCAGCCAGTGAACCGTCCATCCATAAAAACTGTTGTACAAATGTTGGAAACCAGAGAGGAAAACCTGTTAAAGTTGCCCCCTAATCCATTTGGCTCAACCATTTCAACTGGTACTAGTGAAATCAATTTGGCCAGACGACCTTTGGAGTTGGAAGTGATTCAAGAATGAAGATAATCATTGAATCTGTTGAAAATGAGTATTCTAATTTGTTGAAAATGAATATGTTGAATCTGTCTATTTAAGATTCTTTCTTTCTAACATGGTATGGAATTCAAGACATATTGTATGGCTTAGATTAAATAATACGCACCCCATAACATTCGTTGGAAGCAACAATATATTCATTTCTCTCGGTATTTGTTAACATTTAGCACATAAATTAAAATGAACATGTACAAAATCATGCAACTTATGTGTCAAGTGTTGACAACATCTTGATTGAAAACCAAGTAACTACGGCTCAACTGGATGTAAGTGTCAACATGTTTAATTGTTATCAGGATTGTTTATTTGTGTTTGTAAAGATTCCTGATTTGGGAAATATTAAATGCTAAAGTATCATTTGATTATAATTCAACCAATTTGATTGTGAGTTGATATGGTGACTTACTTGTAGGATTTAATCATTAGTGACAATTTTCTTCTGTTTAGTAATTTATTGTCAATTCATCAAATGGGATCAATAGAAAGAACATTGTGTTCGTGCAGGTCTAAATCTATGTTTATCAAGAAAATTGTTAAAGACACCTCCGTCTGTGAACTTCCGGTTAACATTTTTCTTCTATTATTATCTATCAATGGCTTTGGTCCATGGTAAAAGTTAGCTTTGATTTCAATTGTTCATTGCTTACATGTACATGATGGTTGAGGTGGGGAAAATACTACACATGGTGGTGCTGGACTAAGGTGAGAAGAATGAGAAGGGGAAGGAGATATTTTAGAATACTGTATGTACTGATGAGCAAAGTTTAGTGACAAATGTGCCTATTTTGTCTGATTGAATTATAATGACATATTTGGTTGAAGGATATGCATTTGTTACAATGGAGAGCATTGAAGATGCAAAATCTTGTAAATCTTATATACTGATAAAATTCGTATGATGTTGATTTTCAGATTAGTGATTCATTGTACTTTATTAGAAATAAAAGTTACTGCTATATTATGGTTAGTAGTCAATATATCATGACATATGTCAATTTACTTTTACTGATTAATGTCTTGAATGTCGAAACCAGCTTTTGATTGAAAGTTCTTTAAGTTTTGATATACATGATTTTTCTTGGCTTTTTGTGTTAAATTATTTTGAATATGTATTCCTCTCAGCCAAAGAGTTTTTCTTACCTTCCAAGGATGCTAATATCAACTTTATAGGGGGGAAAAAGAAAGGATGTTAATATCAATGAGATAATATCATATAAAGGTGCCATTCTCCCATTCCTTTAAGTGACTGAGTTTTTGGCTATATCCGTGTTTTATTGGGTTCAACTAATCATTTGGAGTAACTGCTAATTAAAAGGTCTTCTATTTTTTCTTCTTCATATAGCCGACTCTGGTTTCTTTTCTTTAAATAGCAAACAAAAAGGCACAAACAACCAAAGATGAAACTATTTGGAGAGGTATTATATCAATGCATTATATATTTGGACTTAGAATTTGCTGACTATGAATTTATTTGCTCATCTTCAGTATGGTTTCCTCCATGAAACTCTTATGACACCTATGTGCTTTAAGTTGTCATTTTCATTTTCTAGATCTGTACTCTTTGGTAATCCTACAAAGTTTCCCAATTCTATAATACTTAGCATGTTTCTTTTCTTTGAGGCAGATTTTATGTACTTTATTTTGCTTGCAACCTTAGCACCAGGAGTAATGTAACATCCTGCTTTTTAAGCTACGCTGTATTACCGATAACAATATAATTATTTATTTTTTTATCTGAGACCAAGAAAATTATTTTGGATAAAACAAAATCATATTCATACTCTACATTATGGTAGAAGGTTACGGTAAAATTTTGGGTTGAAAATTCAGACGCAACCCGGTCTGCGTTTTCACTGACAGTAAAATGTTACTAAGCAGAAAACTTAATTTTGACCCGAGAACGAAACAGTTTAGTTTTATATCATATTTCTAACAATATAGGCTATTTTGAAATTATTACTCAAAAATATATTATTATACTTTTATGGGCGAAATTTTAAAGAAAACGCGCGTAAACCTAAGTCAGGAAAACGACGGAGCCGGATACGAAAATGCAGAGACCCGCCAAGAGATCGGGACAAGGAGTCATACATGATGACTCATGGCGGATGATGTCATCCATGAGGTCACCATGTAATCATGACAAAAATAATAACTAGATATTTTTTTAGGTGAAAAGACTAAATTGCCCTTGGACTTTCTATGTAATTCCAAGTCTGTCCCAAATTGTTTTGGACCACTTTACCCCCCACACTACATGGTTGCCCCCTTGTAACACTTAGGCACTTCATTAATTCATTTCATCACATGCTTCAAGTCCATTTTCTCAAAAACACTTAAGAACACCATTCTTGAAAACTTGGGATCTTGATCAATTTCCTTCAAGTTCTTCATCAAATTTCTTCATTCCAAGGTGAGGATCCTCTTTCTCAGCATCTTAGCTCCATTAATCATCCACAAATTTCCATTTTCATCAAGTTTTTCTCAAATCTCAAGTTCTAGATCTAGTTTTTCAAAAATTCATGAAAAATCATAGAAAAATGTTTTAAGTGTTATGACACTTGATCGTACCTCTCTAATATATCTAGTTGTTAGATCTAGAAGCTTGAAATCAAAAGAAATTCCTAACTCATTTTTGTCATGTTGGCCGAATCTAGCTATATGTAGGCTAGATGAGTTTTCTTCAAATTTTTACATAGATGATGATGGTTATAAGCTATCTAAGGTTTCTATGTTCTAGATCCAAGAGTATGTGAGCAAAAGAAATTTCTACCTAATTTTACTCCATTTGGCCGAAACCCTAACCAATTGGTTAGATGAGTTTTATTTCAAATTCTTGACTTGTAACAATTGATCTATACTAGTTAAGACTCTAGTAACTAGGATCCAAACGATAGAATTGAGAAAATAACCCTAACCCTATTTTGGTGTCTTGGCCGAACCTAACCTAATGTTGTCATAGTTGGATTTTTTTTATTAATATATTTTTATGTTGATTTGGTTGAAGGTTAAATCGGTAGATTGTGGTGTGGTAATGAGGAGATTCAATTTCACGATTCTGGTGTTAAGCTCAGGTGGGAAAGAATCATCCTGTCATCGGAATGGATAAGTAGTATATATTATAATAATGGTGTAGGGCGACTGATAATCCGCTAGATTATGTGTATGTGTATAATATCATTATGGTGTGGTGTGTTACCTTTCCGAAGTTGGATGCGTTTATAAATAGGTTTTTAATATTTTTGTATTTTCGGGTTACGTTTAACGTTAAGAACACGAGTAAGTTTAAATAAATATTTAATGGCACAACGGGGCACAACAGGGTGTCTCAATCAAGTAATATATTGGTATGTGTATTAGGTTTTTTGGTTTTATTTTTTATTTTTATTTTATGATTTTGGATTTTTTTGTTGATAAGTAAATTACGTTATTAGTCTTGGAAACAAATGGGAGAAGCTGCAGTTAGCACCTAGGATATTGAAAAAAAACTGAAGCAAGCATTTTAGATTTTAGTTTTGAAGAAACAATCAACAAAATTGTCTCCTTATGAGCCACAGAGGGAGAGACCAAAGAGTTTTAGGCAATAGGTAGTTTCTCATTCATATGTTAATATGGTATACTTTTAGTACATGGGATAAATTACCAATCATGAATTGTGTTTATTTTATTCAAGTAGGTTGAACTTGGTATATAATGATTTAATTTTTGGCCACGGAATGAGAAACAACTGGCTACTGGGACAGATGCTGCTCACAACGCACTCTTGAAGGATGCAGATAAATATTGTAAGTTGATATTAGGAAGAGTTTCATTGTGTTTGGTTTTGTTTCTCTTTAAATATGTGTTATCCTTTATACTTTTGCAAATCTGCAAAATATATGATAGATCCGTTAATTAGTCTTACACAAAATGGTTTTTTTTCAAAGAGAAATTTCATACTTTAGCATTGGAAGCCTTACCAGTTTTTGGGCTATCCAATAAATCACCTACGTATAGATTTGTCATTGTAAGTCCTTTCCATGTCTTGAATGTGTTGCTCATGCTTAAACTTTGTCTGCTGCAAGTTTGATTAATAATTTTTGTCAAACCTTTTGTATTTTAAAAGTTCATTCTTCAAGTTAAATCCTAACTATAAGTCAGACAAAACCTTGTGGGTTAAGAAGAGTACACATGTATATCTAGAATAGTCATCCACCATGGCAAAACCATATTTCTTTCCTTCTTTACTAGTAATGTGACACCCTCTACCCCGCATGTATTCAAAAGCGATAACACAGATATAAAAAGAGAGAGAACACATGCAAATATATATAATATTAAAACTGGGCAGAGACTGCCGCATTGTAACATAATGCGGAAATAACTGAAACATGTTTATAAAAGAAACATAACATAACTGAAAACATAAACGAACCCAACCCCGATCGATGTCACACTACAGAGCTGGTATAACCAATCCGATAAAACAACTCGGATACAACTGGAAACAAATTAAACAACTACTAAAAAACGGGAAATCCTATCTACGAGTCGCGGCTCCTCAGAGTCACTCCTCAACTGGATGTACATCGATCTCTGCATAAATGATACATGCCACAAAACAAGAAACATAGAGATAGGGAGTAAGAAACATATATATATGAATATAACAGCAAGGAAGCAGTTAGCAAGACGAGCATACATCAAACAATCATGTTATAGCAGACAACAATATAACATATACAATTATCATCATACAAACGTGTAGGCTATGCAATGCAACTCTACGTCACTACTCTGTTATGCATGTGGATCCAAACTATCTCAGGAAGCCAACTTCAGAGTTAGATCTCCACATTGGCCAAAAAGCACCAACGCGGGGCCAGACCACCAACCATGGGTGGACCTCTAGGATAGCCAACACACCTTATTCACGGGTGCGCCACCGCGGGGGTACCTGATCTCCTCATTCTCGGATGAATCACTGCGGATGGCCAGATCGTCTTACACGCGGACGACCTCCCCTATGTTGTACAACCTCCACTAACATCTCTGATGCGTGCATGCATGCTCAACAGAAACACACAACAACATCCACCACCTGTGCTTGGGCCACTAGGCTACCAAAGTTTATCACCATCAACACCTCGACCACTCGGCTATCGAGGATTATCGTTATCATTTCGTATTCATTATTAAACACTCTAGTCGTTCTTCACTAGAGATTTTCACCTTGACCATCAAGCATCAAGGCCCCCTTGGCCACTAGGCTACCAAGGTACATCATCATCAACACCTTGACCATTAAGCATCAAGGCTCAACATCATCTTTTCGCTTGTCTTTGGTTTTCATGCTTCGTTGGTATTTTATTAAGTCTTTTAGAGCATTTGGGGTGAAACCCCTGCTTTTGCACTGTTCTGCGTTTTGTTCTGCATAGGTGAGCACGGGCGTGCTCACCCCTCAGCACGGTCATGCTGAGCTCACAGTCAAGCACGGTCGTGCTGACTGTTGAGCACGGGTGTATTTAGGCAGCGCGCCCGGTTTTGGGTTTGAATGGGAGCACGGGCGTGCTCAAGTGCGCGCCCTGCTGTTCTTAGTAGAAAGGTCACAGACCCTTTGCTAATGTTATTAGGACCCTCTCTGATTCAATTCCTAAAGGCTCTTCTAATCCATAAATCATCAGTTCCGTTAATATTGAATTATTGTTCATGTCTTACAAATTAAGGAGAATTAGTCCTTTAATTTCAGTTCATTAATTTGTCCCTAATCACTCATAAATCAGTCCCTAAGGTTCTTGACTACACCGTTGGCATCACCTCACTCATTACTAATATACAGTTTTATGGATAAATGGGAACAACCTCCCTTAACGTGTTTAACAGTTTTATTATATTTACGCCACGCGTTCACTATACCGAACAATAGTCAATAAATCACAATATCATCATCATGGTAAAAGCACTCAATCATGGCATCGTACATCAACATGAACATACAGTCATCAATAAACAATTTATAACAGTCATGCCAATATCATAACAACAAACAGTTTAACATCAGATAACAATTAGGCATATAGGCATACGACATGTTATCAAACATAAAGGGTTATGGGAACCCTTCGTCTTACGCTACCCTCAAGCCCACATACTCATACAATTCCTTCTCCCCATACCTGGTATGAAGATCAGACTCCTGATAGCAAACCGGTCGCGTTCCCTCAAGCGGCTCGACGAACGAATCAAGCCTTGGCCAACAAAAAGGTTAACCAATTAGTTCCCAATTCAACAAAAGGAAAAGGAAACAAAAGAGGGATAACCGGCTTACCTTAAAAGACACTAACATGCACGTTCCTCTCCCAAAAATGAAGCAAGAACACCAATAACTTCAAGGGGTTCAAGGAAAGGAAGAGACAAGAGGTTTCTACCACACTAGGATTGCCCAATGTGTCAAAATAGGGTTTAACATGGTAACCCTCGTGCTACTGCCTTCGATGTATAAACTCTGCACCGAGCATAGCTATGCACCCCCTTAAGCACGGTCCTGCTTACTTCAGGGTCACCGAGATGTGTTTATGCTTGAGCACGGTCGTGCTCCTTGTTGAGCACGGGCATGCTCAACTTAGCGTCAGCGAGACGCGGTCTTGCGCTGAGCACGGTCGTGCTCCCTAATGAGCACGGTCGTTCTTGTGACTCGGATAGTCACAAGACGCGCCTTCAAAGCACATGCATGCTGGACATGAGCATGACCGTGCTCATGTACCAGAAAGGGATTTTAAGCCTAGAAATCCCACTTAGCCCTCAACAACAACTCTAAGCTAGGCCCTAAGGCTTAACCAAACAAACAAGGCACACACAAAAGCATTTATATGAAAAACGGGGTGTTACAAGCAACACTTACTGGACCAAACAGATCCATGTGCAACAACTGTAGTGGTCTACATGAAGATACCAGATTTTTAGATTTGAAGCTAGACTTAACTTGCTTGCCTCTCTGACAAGAGTCGCATATGACATCCTTTTTGAAACTAATGTCAGGTAGACCTTTCTCAAGGCTATTTTTCAGAAGCTTGGATATTAGTTTCATACTTGCATGTCCCAGCTTCTTATGCTAGTTCCATCTTTCATCTTCCCTTGACACAAAACAGGTTACACTTTGATCTGACAGTTCAGTTAGATCAATCTTATACATATTTTTTTTGCCTGTGTGCTGAAAATAGAACTTTTGCAATCTGTATCCTTGACTATACAAGCATTCTTGGTAAAGGAGACATTGTATCCATTATCACATAATTGATTCATGATAAGCAGATTATGTCTTAATTCTTTAACCAGAAGAACATTAGAGATAGATGGTAGAGGAAATCTTCCACCAATTTTACCTATCCTTATAACTTCCCCTTTTGGTTTCCTCCAAAGGTGACATGTCCTCCTTCTTTAGGCTGGAGGTCTGGGAACATAGACCTTTCTCCAGTCGTGTGTCATGAGCAGCCATTGTCCAGGCACCATGATAGGTGTGCTCTTTGTCACAATATTAGAGCTGGTTTGTCCTACAGGCCGAGGTATGTGTTTGTTGTGTTCTTTTCTATGTGCTCTTGTGTGGTTGTCTATGTTTAGTGTAGACAATAATATATGGTACTAAGAGCATCTCCAACGATCGTTCCTTAAGGAGTTCTTAAAGTTAAGGAACCGTTGCTTATTCTGTTTTACCATTGGAGCTATCGTAGCGCTTATTCTGTTTTACCATTGGAGCTATCCTAGCTGTCACGGTTGGTTCCTTAAAATTAAGGACCGTTCCTTATATAAGGAACGATTCCTTAGCAATAAAAAAATATATTTATGTGGAAGTGTGGAACTGAATTGAGTGAAGAGAGAAGAGATATTGAGGGAAGAAAACGATTATGAAAATTGTTTATCTTGTAGAACCAACAACAAAAAAAAGGAAAACTAATATACATCTCAACAGAACAAGCATCCATTGGCATGGAAACCCAGATCCACCTCCATAAAAATAAAAATAATAGAAATAAAATACATGCATCCAAAAAAATGAAAGAGGGGATGAGGGTAAGAGGGGAGAAGAGGGGAAACCAGACCCGGTGGTGGCCGCCCCACCTCCAGATCCATGGCCACCCATGGCCGATGCACCTTCAGATCCGCCGCACCGGAAAACAGAGACATAGCAAACTGGAGGAGGTAGGGGAGAAAAGAGGAAGAGGGAGTGTGGGAAAGGAAAAGGAAATTAAGAAAGGGGCGAATATCCTTCACAAATTGCATTTCAGAGTAATGAAAATTTAGAAGGGTTATTGGGAAATTGTTTCTACCATTTATTGTTCACAAGATAAGTGATATTGATAGCCATTTTGCATCAATTTTTTTTTTTTTACCATTTTGAAATAAGAAAATACGAAGAGAAATGGTGGGAGGAAGCTTCTAGCAGACAACTATAATAAAATTATTATTTTGATATATTCTAGACATGCTTCAAGACAAAAATTACGTATTAAAATTTAACTTAATATTATAAAAATATATTAAATACTTAAAAATATGATATATTTATTTTAGGAAACTTAATTTAACTTAATATTATTAAGCAGAAATCATGCTTAATAATTAATAATCCACTGGGGATATTTCGAGAGTCAAGCCTAAGTAATGAGTTGCGCATTTTGGTATTTATTGTTTACCCCTTTTACTTGTTTTCTTTTATTTTTTGTATATATTTGATCCCTTTTTGCTTTAATAATTATTTTACATTAGGATAGAAGACAATGATATTTGTTGTTTGCTTGTCTTGTAGGTTCAAGTAGTTTTGTTTTAGGATTGTACAGGTTTGTATGCCTCCAACACACACAACACCGACACTCATTTTCACACACTTTCAGCTCTATACCCGAGCTTGTGGGAGCTTAAGGATTAGGCGGTGCCTCAGCATTGTCATCGAAGGCCTAGTGCCTCTCTGATATTTGTTGATTCACCACTCAGATTGTTACTAGTGTCATGGACTAGTCATCCTGGAGGGTTTATCCCTACTTGTGACTAGGTTCATGAACTAGGTCCTTGATAAGGGCAATCTGGGGACCATGACCTTTAGAAGTCTAGACCCGTCCTAAAGTTTGCACTCCTAAATTGACTTAGTGGCCGCTCGACTTAGAAGTTGTCATCATAGGTACCTTTGATTAGGTCCTACCTCTTAAGACAATTGGAGGCATACCATATCTCCCTTGTGTTTTTCTATCTATTTACTTTTTTTTTTCATTTTTTTATATTTTCTTTCCCTTTGTGTTTAACAAATAAATAATAAATGAATAAAAATACAAAGAGGGGGCAATGCTTTTATATGTCCTATCACCTTTGGGTTTATGACCCTACAAGGACAGGACATCCCTTTTTACATAGTTTTTTTTTTGTTGTAAATAATATCATTTTTTTGTAATAGGTAATTCTCTTTTGTGGAGGAAAGACACTATCTGTGTAGCAAGGAATGGAAATGTCTAACTCTAGCAATGCAATTGGCCTGAAGAATAAAATTAGAATTGATGTGAAAATCAATGATGTGAAGCCCTTAATAGAAATCAGTCATTTAATGCCAAAAGAAGTACGTTCTGAGTTTGCAAGCAAGTATGGGAAGATTTTGGACTTGTTACACATACCTGTAGATGCTTTGGGCTTGAGTGCTTTGGCCCAATATTGGAACTTGAATTTGAGATGTTTCGAGTTGCCGAATTTGGATACGACGCCGACTGTAGAAGAATATGCTTACATGCTAAGGATACCTCTTCCAAGGGAGCTTCGTGTTTATTTCTATTATGGCCAGCATGTTAGTGATGGGAAGATAGCAGAGTTGTTGGGAGTTCTACCAAAGCCATCCGACAAAATGGAAAAGGGAGCTGTCAGAGGTCTGAGGCGAAAATTCCTTGAAGTTTATCTCCAGGAATTGGTGCGACAAAAGAATTGGGTTATCTTCAAGCGAGTGTTAGCTTTAACCATTTATTGGTTGGTGTTTTTCCCTTTGATACCAGACATGGTTGATTACGCAGCCATGGATGTCTACCACAAGGTCGAGGAATATAATGTGAATCCCATTCCCGCAATTCTGGCAGAAACTTTCCTCTCATTGCAAGTGTGCCACGAAAATCAACAAGGCAAATTACGATGTTGTGCACAAAAGCTGTATGTTTAGGTCGTGACTCACATGTATGCTCGAAAATATATTAGTGGGATTGATGACCCCTTGAGGAGATTCCATCACATTCCGATAAAGCCGTGTAAACCCAATGAATGGAGGCAAGAATTTGATGAGGTTGATTCGAAAGCTTTTTGCTGGATGTGTCCTTGGTATAGAGGAAATACAGTCATCTTCAGTTGTGGGAATTTCTTGAATATTCCTTTGATGGGACCAAGGGGTTGCGTGTCATATTCTCCGACACTTGTGATTCGACAATTAAAATGGACTCAACAGGAACCACTCGAAGAGGTGTTGGGTGGAATTTCTTTCTTATATCAAGAGTGCGAGGTTGTCAAAAATACAACAATAGCTGTTAGATCCGCCTGGAGCAATATCCGGGTACTAGGATCAAATGAGTTGGGGAAACAAATTATTTCTCATACTAGAAACTATGAGGCATGGAGGAAAGCAAGGAAAGGCAACCCTGTTGTTTCGAAACCAATCCCGTATAAAGATGAAAATCCGCAAACGGAAACAGAAATGTTAAAGAAGATCGAGATTATGATGGCTCAGATGGGAGTGCTAGAGGAAAGGAACGAAACAGACCAGATCACCATCATCATGCTTCAACACCAAGTACAGAAGTTAAACATGAGGATATAACATTTGAAAGATGAACGTGCCAATGCATATGAAGCCGCAAGTCCAGCAAAGAGAGCAAAGAAGTGGAATATGAAAGAATCAGAAGTTCGAGGATTACTAGCAAGGATAGAAGATCAAGAAAAAACGCTGGCACAAATCTTCAAAGAAAAAGAAGACTTGGGGGCAAAAATCGGAGTGCACGTTCAGACAATCAGGATATTGGAGGAAAGCATAGGATCTCTGAAAGAAGCCTTAACTCATACTGAGCACTACTCTGATGAAGGTTGGAATGCAGCTGCAACTATGCGCGAGTCATTGAAAAAAGCACAAGAGAAAGAGCAACAATTGTGGATGAGGGTGCGAATGTTTGAAAGGGAGAGAAAACAGTATGAGGATGAGATCAGACAACATGAAGAATGGCTAGAAAACTGGGGATCTGTGGCAAAAGATTTGAAGGCTGACAGAGATGCTTAGAAGAAAAGATATGAACACCTCTCAGGAAGTTTGCAATACCATACTTATCAGTTCGTGGGTTACCTCGAGGAAGCATTAGTCCAAACTCGCATGAATGACGGATCTACAATACCTCCAAAAATAGCTCGCTTCATGAAGTATTGTAGGGGTCTTGCTAGCGATTCAGAAGGAAGACTTTAAAACTTTTGATGTAATTCTGTTAGATGGGAGACATTGTATTTTCGTTTCAAAGAAATAAAAGCCTTTTTTACGTCCATCAATGAATTCCGCTCTATCTTATGGTGTGTTACAAGTAGGCCTGTATGATTGCATTGCCAGTGAATGATACTGTCTATTGAGGGACAAATGTTCCCATGGATTTGTCATTAACCAGATGTTAACCTAAGGGGGATGTGCCCCTAGAGTTATGTGTCGGGGTGAAGTTGCTTGCTACAAAAGTGGTCTTTCCTTTGCAAAAAAAAGGAATTCATGGGTTTTTGTTTTTCCTTTCGACGCATACTTTTATCTTCTTTTTTTTTTTTTAATAAAATATATATATAAAAAAAAGGGGGTTACTGGTTAGAATAATTGACGATTTTTCACTCAGAGCTGAAAACCATTGCACGATGTAAGAAAGACAACACCAATCAAACCCGAGTTTACAACACTAGATCTCGGACCAGAATGGCTGCCAACAGTCCTGAAACAGGAAGGAACTTGAGTTTAGAAGTAGACGAAGTGAGGGGAAGGGTGACAGAAATCTCTGAAACTCAAGCAAGGTTAGAGGCTATACTATAGGATATGAGGGAATCTCTTAGCAGGCTTGGTGCAAATAGAATTAGAAATGAAGATGGCCCACACATGAGCGTACAACCGGCCCTCTCCATGGTAACGACACCAATGTTTTCAAGCATAAACAATAGTCTCACTCAGGGAATGTCAAGTTACACAGAGCCCATAGTGATCCCCATTGGGGAAGGATATCGCCCCATCTAGAATGTGTATCACGAGGCTGCTGGCTATGCAGGGCTCACATGGGAAAAAACCCCATGTATCCATTCCCGAACAATCCAGGGGAGAGTTCAGTTTGGGCCTGATAAGATGAAGGAAGAGTGGATGGAGAAGGTAAAAGAACAAATAAAAGAGATCAGGGGCTCAAATACTTATGGCCCTCTCAAGATTGAAGAACTTTGTCCTGCCACAAATGTCGTGATTCCTAAGGATTTCAAAATTCCTGATTTTTCCAAGTATGACGGAAGTGGGAACCCACAATTCCACTTGATTAGCTATGCCACCAAAATGGCCATCTGGTCTAAGGATGACAAGTTTCTCACTGGTTTTTTTTCCATGAAAGTGTGACAGGAATCGCACTAGAGTGGTACCTTCAATTAGACCACTCTAAGATCTCGCGGTGGACAGAATTAGCCGACCTGTTCATGGATCAATACAAATTTAATTTGGACGTAGCTCCAACCCGTGAACAGTTGACTATAATGCAGAAGAAGAGTGATGAATCCTTCAAATAGTATGCACAAAGGTGGAGGAGTTTGGCTGCTCAAGTACAGCCACCGCTGATGTTGTCCGAAATGTGCTCATACTTTTTGGGAACCCTGGGATCCCCCTTTATCGGAGCAATGGCAGGAGCAGCTTATAGGGATTTCTCTGATTTGATTGCTGCAGGGGAAAGAATTGAAATCCTAGCCAGAGCCGGGAAGTTACCAATTGACATGGAAGGCAGTGCATCCAAGAAGGGGTTCCAGCCTAAGAAGAAGGAAGCAGAAGCAAATTATGTGCAACACCAGCAGAACTTTGGACCTCGCCATGTCCCTTCATACCCAAGGTACCAAGCATCATATCAAACCCAAACACCATTTTACCCACCTCAATTGGCCTCGCCAACCATCACTCAGCCACAAAACCAAATAAATAACGTCCCTACCCCTCAGCCATACAACCCTACTCGCCCAACATATACTCATTATCCACCTACACCTCAACAAAACCATCCAAGCTACCCTTGACCTCACCCAAATTTTCAAAATCAGGGTCGCTTCCAATCTCAAAATCTGCCACCTTTTACAAGACTGTCTATCTCCAATGCAGATTTGTTCAAACAACTATTCGATCATCACCTAATTACTGGAAACCCTAGTACGACCTATGGAACCACCTTTCCCTGCCTGGTACAATCCAAATTTGACTTGCAAGTATCACATGGATGCCCTGGGGCATTCCATTGAAGAATGTGAGGCCTTCATGACAGCATTAAGAAAATTGATTACTTGTGGAAGATTGGGTTTCGAAGAAGATTCGGGGCCTAACATTGTTAATAACCCAATCCCAAACCATAATGCTGAAAACAGGGTAAATAACTTGGAATTGAAGGGGTCTCAAGTCAAGAGGGTCCTGGAATTGCGAACACCGATGCAAGAAGTCTTTGAAGGGCTCAGGAAAGCAGGATATGATATTGTCGCACTGGGGAAGCCAATCGAAAAAAAAGTGAAGTGTGATGGTGATTTAAGTTGTGACTATCATTATGGGCAGGTAGAGCATGATATTGAAACTTGTTGGGACTTTAAGGTCCGAGTCCAAGGATTGCTTACCTTGGGGGTGATCCAAGCCAGGCAAGGTACGACTGAAGAAGTTAATGTGGTTGAAAAAGTGGTGCTCTGGATACCACCCATGAATGATATCATAAAATTTAACTAAAATAAATATATCATATTTTTAAATATTTAATATATTTTTACTTTTTAATTAAAATAAATGAATTATATTTTAATTGAAACAAAATTGGGTGCAAATAAAAAATTATAAAAGTATGGGTTGCTTAAAGGTTCCTTAAAATTTTGACCATTGGAGCAAAATATATATAAGTTGCTTAAGTATGATGTGGCATAATGGGGACCACTTGGTGGTGGCTATGGAACCCAAACTTGGTTCCTTAAAATTTGACTGTTGGAGATGCTCTAAGAACCAATAACTTTTTCTTACTTGATTCTCTGTATTAAGTGGTTTACCTTAGGCGATGCAAGAATCTATGGCAGGAAGATTTAGGAACTTTGTAGTTGACCTTGTATGCTTACCCCTAAAACAACTGGACATTATTCTTGGTATCGACTGGTTGTCTTCCAACCATGTTCTCTTGAATTGTTTTGATAAAACCATTGTTTTTGGAACTCCTGTGGAGTTTAAGGATCCGAGGTTTCTTTCTGCCAACCAAGTTAAGGCTTCTATGAAAGAAGAGGTCCAAGTTTACATGATGTTATCTTCCTTGAGAGTAGAGAGCAAGTCTAATGTTGGGAATGTATCAATAGTGAGCGTGTTTCCTGAAGTGTTGTTTGAGATGTTTATATCTTATCCCTTGAGAGAGATGTTGAGTTCACCGTAGACTTAGTACCCGAGACTAGACCTATATCCATAGCACCTTATAGGATGTCTCCTCTAGAGCTAGCAGAGTTGAAAAAGCAATTAGAAGAGTTGATCCTAAAACTAATCATTAGGCCTAGTTTGTCCCCGTGGGAAACGCCAATGTTGTTATTAAAGAAGGATGGTAGCATGAGGTCGTCTATTGATTATCGACAACTCAACAAGGTGACCGTTAAGAATAGGTACCCTCTCCCTAGAATTGATAATCTTATGGACTAGTTGGTAGGAGCTTACGTCTTTTCTAATCAGTTTCGGGGCAAGTCTGAGAATATCCCGAAGACTACATTTAGAACATGTTATGGCCACTATGAGTACTTGGTTATGCCTTTTGGTGTGACTAATGCTCTTGTTGTGTTCATGGATTACGTGAAGACCTTTCACCCTTACTTGGATAAGTTTGTGATGGTTTTCATATATGACATCTTAGTATACTCTAAGACTAAAGAAAAGCACGAGGAACACTTGAGGGTAGTCTTTCAGACCTTTAAGGAAAATCAGTTGCATTGTCGTCGACGAAGACAGGAGAGTGTGGGCCCTCACCACTCAAAGCCTCATCCTGTGAGGCACGTGATATGGCATCGTCCTTCTTCTCGTTAAAGTTGACCTGCGAAGTACAATTGAAGAGATTTAGTTACACTTATAATTAATATTAACAAATTAACAAATAATAATAAATTACAAGTTTAACTGAAATTGTTTTTTTACTTACTGCAAAGTTACGGGCCTTGTCGTTTATCCATTCCCCCAACTTTAACTTCTTCATCTTCTTCACCTAGCGGTGGGGGTCGTTGTAACTGTGTAGTCTGCATATACAAAAATAAAGCTAAATTCAGAATAATAGTAATAAATGAAAACTAAGTAGTATACTAAAATAATCAAATTTAAACATACCAGCTCGTCATAGTGAGCGGCGGTAGATTTAGAGTCGCCGGTGTAGGCACATGCGCGACTTTCAGAAACATTTACCACACTCGGTTAATAATGGTTATTCCCTTATTCAAATGCCTTATACTTAATGAAATTTTGGTAGCATTTCCCATCGGTCTCCAAGTACACGACTTGAGCATAGTGAGATCCACCGCGATCAAGTATGTACCCGGAGATCAAAAAGAAATGTATCAGGACGAGGTTTCGTCAAGTATATAAGGCATTTGAACATGGAAATGACTATCATACCAGTGTGACAAAGTTTTTCCCCCAAACTGTCCGACTTGGACAATTCAAGATTCAATATAATGAGCATGCGTACCTTGAGAAGGTACGCATTCTCATTAATATTGAATCTCATACGCAAAACTAAGGCTTTCGTAAATAATTAATAGTCACAAAAAATAAAACTATTAACCTATAAGTATTACAGCATAGTTGAGCTTATATATATGCAGCATAATTCAATACAAACATATATAAAATATTGTAGCATAAGCCATATATATATCACACATCCTATTGAACTCCGCTCTCCACTAACAAGTAACACATAATTGGAAAACACATGCATAACTTCTAAATTATTAGCACACAACCAGTATCCTGCCTTTTAGACAGGATCACATCCTATTGAGCTCATCTCCACTAACAAACAGCACATAATTGGCAAACACATGCATAATTTCTAAATTATCAGCACACAACCAGTATCCTGCCTTTCGGACAGGATCACATCCTATTGAGCTCATATCTCCACTAACAAACAACACATAACACATTATACATACAACACTTATCTAATTTAATTCAATTTGTCAAATAAAAAAAACACTAGCAGTTCAATCCTTGACACAATGCACAAGCTTAAGAGAGAGTATTGAGAGAACTTACCTGAGAGAGGAAACAGAGAGCCGGATACAACAAAGAGCAGAAACTGAAATAATAAAACAAAAAATGCTTAGATATTGAAGACCTTATGGACTATTATGACTTCAATTTAATATCCTAGAGTCACCCTAATTGTATTCAAGTTAATAAAAAAGTTAGAAAAATTCTCATCTACAGTGGGTGCTTACCTGTGGAGATGGAGAGGGGATGTAGGGACACTGCCTCAAATAATCGGAAACAGAACAAGAACCCTATTGTGCAACATAGGTCAGAATTCAGAACTAGATCAAGAACAAAAAACATAAGGCAAAAAATGTTGAGTGTCATGTGTTCAAATTATGTTAAGTGTTCAAAGTTGCCAAACATAAGGCAAAAATCATAATGCAAATTCTCTTAAGTGTTCATTATTCCAATATTAATATATATCCAACACACAACATTTGCACACACAACCTACCCTAATCTCTGCACACACACACAACACACACATAGCAAACATACACAGCACACACATATAGAGCACACAACACACACACTGCTTATTGCTTATAAAAACACACACACAGCACACACATTGCTTATAAACACCCCCCCCCCCCCCCCCCCCACACACACACACACGGAACACACACACAACATAACACCCAACACACATAGAACACAACAAACTCAGAACACACACACACAAAACAGAACACACACACACACACAGAACATGCAACACACACATAACACAGCGAATTTCTAAACAACTGCCATAAAATTATTACAAGAATTTCTACAAAAAAAAACTAAATAGAGAAGAAAGATTACCCTTGCGGTGGCAGGGAGGTTCCTGGGGTAGTTGCAGTGGTCGGAGCGGTGGCCGGAGTGCCTCGGTGGTGGGAGGTTTCTGTACAGAGCAAGGAGAGAAGAAATGATAGGGAGTGAAGAGAAGAGAAGGGGAGAAGAGAAAGGAATAAATGAGAAAGAAAACAAGAGGAACTTACCGTGCGTGTGGTGGTCGGAGTTGTGACACGGTGATCAGAGGTGTGCACGTGGTGGCTGGAGACGAGGAGGTGGTGGCAGGAGGAAGTGAGAAGGAAGAGAGATGAGAAAAAAAGCACAAAAGTGAGGAAGAAATAGGGCTGCTCGCGATTTAGGGATTTTAGTTTTAGCGACCGAATTTGGGTCGCTAATCGGTAGCTATTGAGAAAAAATAAAAGTCGGTCGTAAACACGATCGTTAACTGGTTTAGTATTAATTTCAACCACCACGTCTTAGGGACCGATTTTAAAATCAGTCACTAACTGGCTCAATAATAATTTCAACTAACCACGGGTTAGCGACCGAATTTAAAATCGGTCATTAACTGACTCCAAATACAATCGTTACTATTAAATCGATCACTATAGTTGGTTGCAAAATGGTCAAAATGTTTGAGTTTCATATTTTTTGGTTTAGCAAAGGAAATAGCAACCGAATGAAGTGCGGCCATATAAATCGGTCGCTACACGTATATATACAACTTAATCAGGAATCTTTGGTATCAGTCGCGAGTTCGGTCGCTATTTATACTTTTTTTTTTAGTGATTGTTGAATTCATGTTTTCATGGACCCATGCCACATATTAATTACCAATGCTAGAACGATTAGAGTTCCAATATAGTTGTAAAATGTGAAGAAAGTTATTAATCGTCATTCCAGTAACCTCGAGTATCCCCCCTTAACACCAATCCTCTTTCCAGATTTAAAATTTGGCTAACCTGTGATGGCGTGAATCATAGTCATAATTAATTTAGATTTAGATTAATTAACAAAAAATCAAGTAAATCTAGATTTGTGATAGAAGAAAAAATATATCACAGAGATATAGAATAAAATAAAATAAAAACTTTGGTGAGGTGAGCAATATATCTGACCAATGAAGCAACTAAAAATGAAGAGCAACAGTGAGAGAATCAGTTCTGAAGCAGCATACGAAAATGGAAACCCCAAAACAAACACATACATCCTAAACATAAAAACAACCACAAAAAAGATGGAGAAATATGCAACAACAAAAAAAAAACCAATATGGAGAATATTAAGGCTACCAATTAGTCGCTCAATTTGAATAAAAAGTGTATTAATCCTTGCGAGCACGAAGGAGAAAGAAAGAAAATAGTGTAGAGAGAAAAAAAGAAAAGAGGACACAATGCAAAGAGAAGAGAGGGTATCGTGTTGTTTTGAATCCCAATGTGGGAGAAAGTTTGGTTAATTGTACCAAGAAAATGTATAATTTATTTAAGCATTAAATTGATTTATAATTTATTCAGTGTGTTTGGTACGTTTAAAAATTGCAATATTATATCTGTCGTCCATGATAATGAGGTCTCATATAAATTTGAAAATTGTGTGTTGTTGCTAATGTACCTTTTTTAACATTGTATATTTTGAATGTATTTAATATTGTAATATTTTCTTATATCATACACAAAATTTTCTAAAATTTTAAAGTGCGTTAAAAGTGAATTCAGACTATCATTGGATGCATTAAAATTCAAATCATCTTGTGACTCAAATTTGGATATTTAATAATTTTATTTGATAATATGATATGATATCATGTATATTTGTATTTGAGAAGATTTGAATTAAATGATGTTTTTCTCAAAGGCTGACACATGGAAGAACATTCAATGAGATTATTCCTAAATATATATAGTATAGATAGATAAATTGGGAGCATTAAAATCCGAATCATGCACTCAAATTTCTTGTAACTCAAATTTGGATATTTAATAATTTCATTTGATAATATGATATCATGTATATTTGAGAAGATTTTAATTAAAAGATGTTTTTGTCAAAGGCTGACATGTGGAAGAGCATTCAATGGGGCTATTCCTAAATGTATATAGTATAGATAGATAGATAGATAGATAGATAGATAGATTGGGATGAGTGCATTAAAATTCAAATCAAATCTCTTTGGTGACTCAATTTTGGATATTTAATAATTTTATTTTATAATATGATATCGAGTGTATTTAAGAATATTTGAATTAAATGATGTTTTTCTCAGATGCTAACATGTGAAAGGGCATTCAATGAAATTATTTCTAAATGTATATAGTATAGATAGATAGATATCATATATGTATTAAAACTAATAAGAAATTAAAAATAATTTTATAATGTGAAATTTATTTTTCGCAACCTTGAGTGACAAACCATTTATGATATGAATTAAAAATTTAAATGTAATATATACTGTTATTTTAAATATATTCAAAAGGTAAACAAATCCAAAACTAAACTAGGGGTGTTCACGGATTGGATCAGATTGGTTTTGAGTTAAAAAGTCATCCGATCCAATGATGAAAGCAATGTGCGCTTTGGATTGGATCTGTTTGCTTCCTTAAAAAATCCGATCCAATCCAATCCAATCAAATGCTGTTTGGATTGGATTAGATATTTCGGTTTTTGTCATGCTTTATTTTTTTCTTATGTCAAGTGTCATTTTTACTTATTTAATATTGGACAAAAGATAATTTTCATTTAAGGGAGCTGGTTTAGGGTACCCAATACCTATTTTAACCTCTCTCTATACTATAACAATAGAATTTTTATAAAAGCCATAAACTATTTGTTCCTTATTAACCGTTATTTGATTTGATAAAGAGTGAGGAAAATTTTAGAGAATTCTTGACAAAATATTGGAAGTTTGAGAAAAAATAAATTATTGATATTTTTAACATGTTCTTTTATGCTAAATATTCTTTTATGTTAATTCTCTATATCCACTCTCATTTATCCTATTTTTCCCCTGAATCAACTACAAATAAATTGTAACCAATTATTTTTCAAACTATTTAATTGATTTCCTATTTTTCATGTTTACTAAATCAAGTATATATGTTATGCATCAAAACTTTTAGCAAAATATAACTTCAAAACATTAACATTTATTCTAAATAATATCATATATGTCATTCCAACAAAAAATATTAAAGAGAATGATGGTCATAAAAGTATGAAAAACAATGTTTAAGTATGAGTAATACTATAATTAAAAAAATAATAGAATATGTCTATAGTACTTCCGTTTGGATTGGGTTGGATTTCACTAGAGGATCCAAAATTCGATACATTCCAATGAAAAAAAAAAGTTTTTCGGTTTTTTTTGGTTTTCGATTTATTCGGTTTTCGGTTTTTGGGCTCGATTTTTGCATTTTGAATCGGTTTGCAAACGGTAACCAAAAGTGACCAAGTTGAGACTCGAATAGGGGACATCTTCACGTCATCACAAAAGCTCAGGACGTGGACCATCACGCTATGCAGCCAATGGATTGTAGTCTGTGACACTCATTTAAATTTAAAGTATAAAACGAACGTTCAGGAATTACGGAACTTCTTCCTTGACCGGCTGCTGAAAATTGGGTCTTATGACCCGTGAAAATGACCCAGACATATATATCTCTCCATTTAGACCACTAAATTCTTTGATTTTCAGTATAATATTCGCATAATACCAAGGAAAGGAAGCATCATTCCTGTTTCAACTATATGAGACATGTTTTTCAGCAAATCTGAATCACTGTGAGCAAAGTAAAGCTATTCATCTTGGTTTATCAATGGACCAAAATGATACCCTTCAATTCTACCATAGTTCAAAATGTATTCCGGTGGTTTATCAAAAAAGAAGAGAAACTTGGTTCATTAATGGACATCAAGAAACCCACTTACCAACTCACTGACTGTTGATCTCCCATGGAGCAGAATGACGTGAGAATAGGTGAAGGAGGAGAGGAGAGGAATTAGAATGAAAATCAAAAATAAATTATTTTGCTTTTACAATCATGCCCTTCAGAAGGATTGACCAAGATATATTATAGATAGCTGTAAAATTTTAAATGATGTAACATTAGTTGTCATGATCTGATTGGGCCATATGAACATGGTAAAAGTTACTCAAAATATTGCCTTGATACCGAAGAATTCACCTTACTCTTATTTTAGTTTTCATGGGTGATTGGTTTCACAACAAACCATAAAATGAATGCAATGTCTTTTGGTCTTAGTCTTCGGGAGGAAGTTTCCCTACCATTTGCCAAGAGGAAAAACAGAAGGAAAAAAAAATTACAAGGAAATTAATATGAGGAATAAAACTTGTGTTATCCCAATAAATTTCACACCTCTATAGATTAGTATAGACTGAATGAAACAACTAGTATAAATTTTAACATGACTCTCAAACTGTGGATATATAAATCTTCCTATCTAAGTCTCTCCTTTTGATGTCATTACCTCAGTTTTCAAATAAACGTTGGAAGCAATGTGATTAATTATCCCGCTAAGAAAATTTGTTCCCTTTTTTGCCTTGGACAGGGAAATCAATATACATTCACTTAAACAAATATTTTTATTATTCCTATATGCATTTATATATAATTTTTGTCTTGCAAAGTAAAAATAGAAGCATAGTCTTTGCTTAGAAATAGTTGTGTTAGGGAACCCAACGAATGAAACAAAATAAGAATACTTTCTATCATTATATTTTTATTTTTTATTTTTTATTTTTTGCAACTTTTCGGATTTGTTATCATTTTAGCAAATTTCAATATAAGTACAATTTACATAAAATTTTAATAGGATTTATTATAAATTAAGTTAAATTGAATTGAAGTGATCAATACTCATATTTCGAACAAATCTAAATGCGTCAAAAAAAAAAAAAACAAATCTAAAGTAATTTAATGATATAAATTGATTTTCTAGCCTGAAGAGAAATTATGTGTTGCTTCTATCACATTTGGTCCCAATTTTTTTTTTTTAATTTTTTTTTTACAATACGTTGTTGCAGTGGCAAATGTACAGACAAACACAATTGAACTGAGACACGTACAAATTAAACAAGGTGGAATTGCACTTATAGTTCACCTAACGAGAATCCTGTTCATGATCGTGTACAGTGTACTTTATATTCGCCACAAATAAAGGTTTAAATAAGTTTTTAATCCATACAAAGTTTTTTGATTTTGATTTTAGTCCCTATAAAATAATTTCTTAGGAATCCATCCCTATAATTTCAAAAACTTTGTAAATAGTCCCTGCCATTATCTCTGAGCACTAGAAATCATACCAGAAGAAAAAATTTGTCAATTTTAACCATGTGGCCCTAATGTATGATTTTTTAAATTTTCTAGCCAAATTTTGGAGCAAATTAGACCGAAACAAAAAATTACCTCGGTACCCCTGAGTACTAGATATCATACAAAATGAAAGAATTTAACAATTTTAACCATGTGGTCTTTAATGTATGCTTTTTTTTTCTGACAAATTTTATAGCTAGTCGAATAATAAAATGAAATTACTTTGGTACTCCTAAGTACTAGATAACGGAAAAAGATGACAGTAGAGACTATTTACAAAATTTTTGAGATTACAGGAACGAAATCCTAAGTAAATTTTTTATAGGGACTAAAATCAAAATTGATGAACTTTGCAGGGACCAAAAACTTATTTAAACCACAAATAAATTTACACAATGTCTTGGTCGTCCCTCAACTAGCCAGTTACCGTAGCTAGTGATGGCAAAATGGGTTGGACCCAACTAGCCAACCCGTTTAACCCGTCATTTTTGGTGGGTTGGGTTGAGGTTCTCAACCTATCAACCCATTTTGACCCGTCCCGCCTAACCTACCAAGAAAACGTGTAGGTGTCGGGGCGGGACGGGTTGGAGGGGGGTTGGCCCTCCAACCCGCTTTTCTTTTCTTTTATTGAAAAAAATATTTTTTTTTATGCTATAAATATTTTTTAGTTTGCCCACTCATAAGATCATTAGTTAGTCCATCACATTCAATTATTATTTATATATACATTTATATACTTTAATTTACAATTGCTCATTAGAGCTATATATATTCATATATTACCAATTCCATTCACTAATATATTTATATATTAGTCTATTATCGAAAAGTAATTATTAATATTTTGTGATATTTTAGATGATATTTATATGTTAATAACTTTCTTTTTATCATTTTTTATATAACTTTTTAAATATTAATAAATTTTGGCGGACGAACCCGTTAACCCGCCAACCCACCGCTAAATGGGGTGGGTTGGGAGATTCAACCCACTTAATTAAAGTGGATCAACCCTTCCCGTCCTGTTTTCGATGGGTCAATAATGGGGCGGGCCAAACGAGGTGGGTTAGCCCGTTTTACCATCTTTAGCTGTAGCAATAGGGCACTTGAGTTGACTATTCAAGAAGAAAAACAGTAAAAAGTCTCATGATGTTATTATTATCCAAGTAATTTTTAAGCATCAATATATTATTTAATTTTCCTGCAAGTACCCCATCGCACTTTTGACTCCTATTTTCCCTGTTGTCGCTTTCAATTACTCTAATTTTCATTTTCAATTTCATTGCTCAGTGACTCATTAATACTCATTAATATTGTTTTGTAAATTATATATACAGTTATACCAGCGCAATATATATAGAGTTTAATTGATATGTATTGTTAGTATACAGTTTTTTATACTATCAATCAATCATAAATCAAGGTATGAATGACTTTTAAAGTGATTTGAGTAAGAATTAAAGATTTTCAATGATGTAGTGATTTATTATTGGTTGACAGTATAAAAAGTATTTACACTAACAATATATAACAATTAAACTCATGTATACCTAAAACAATTATACTAGGGCATATCAAACATCTTTTTGAGCAAGTGTTTGACTGTTCACCCAACGATGGTTCATCGACATTGACAAGGAAATAATATCAAGTATTTAGGAGTGACCATACGTAACATCCCGATTTTTCGGCTTTCTAAAATCGGTAATAATTATTTAAATGATTATATTCTTATCCGAGATTTAGAAAATGATTTTGGATAAACTAAGGTCATTTCCTTGTCATACTTATTTTTATAAGGTGACGAGGAAGTTTTGGAATGAAAATTCAGATGGAAACCGGTCTGCGTTTTCTGCATTTTCACTGACAGTAAGTTTTTATTGATCAGAAACCCTAATTTCGACTCGTGAACGAAACAATTAAGGTTTTCATTTTATTTCTTACGATTGTGCATTTTTAGAATTATTTCACAAAACGTGAAATAATATACGTTTTACGTACGTTATGTTCAATCGGGTAAATGACGGAGCCGATTACGGGAGTTTTGAGACTCGATAAGTGGACAAATCCTATATTCTCTTAGGAATAGGTCATCCATGTGAGAGGTTTAATGTGGCTTAGGGTTATGTTAGCAATTTTTAACAATTGCATTTTTATCCTTAAACTTTCTATTAATGGCATTTTGGTCCCTAAACTAATTTCTTTGATACACTAAGTGAAGTGGGCCAAATTCTTGCCATTCAAACCCAATAAGGGCTGCACCCAAAAGTCTCAATTTCATGTCTAAGGATTCATTTCCATGTAGGAATTCTAGTCTTAAATTTTCCTATGTCTTCATTATGTCTTAAATGATTTTCAAGTGCAAAATTAATTGGGCTTGGGCTTTCTAGGCCCAAAATTTCGAAAGGCCCATGGCCTTGGAGGCTTTCTCTTCAAATTCTAGAGCTCACTTGGTGACTCTAGTTCATTCCACAATCTTCCACACTATTCCTCCATCTTCTCCAATTCTCTTTTCTCTCTTAAACTCCATAAGCTAGATTTGTGAAGGAGCTTGGTGATTCCTTGCCCATTTTCAAATTCCAAGAGGTGATTCATGTTTCTTATCATCTCTAAGCTATTGTTCTTTCATTTCATTTCTTGTTTTAGAGACTTTTTCATATTGTTCATCTTAGATACTCTTAACTTTGATAAATCATAGAAAATCATAGAAAAATCCTAAAAATGTGAAACCAATTTCTATGTTCCTATTATCATCTCTACTATCATAATCCAAGAGTTTGTTGCAAACAAAATTTTCCTCCCCATTTAATTTGTCAAAACCGAATTCTATAAAAAAAATGGGTGGAGGAACTTTTGTTCAATTTTTAGAAAATGATCTTATATACTATCCTTCTAGTATGTCTACATGCTTTAATCCATGTTAGTCTATCAAAATGAAAATTCCAACCCTAAATCCTTGTATTGGCCGAACCTAAGTGGGTGAGGTTTGATGAGTTTTTGTTCAAATTTTTCCTAAATGATCTTGGTCATCATCCTATTAGTATGTATGTTTATTGAATCCAAGTTGATTTGTCAAACTAAAAACCCTTACCCCATGATCAAGTCTTGACCGAATTCTAGGGTTGGTGAGTTAGGAATTTTTAATTCTTAACCTAGTTGTTTAGTTACTAATCTATGATCTTAAGTAGTTAAGGATCATTAATCCATGACTTGGGCAATTCTAGAAATTTTTAGCCACTAAACCTAAGGGAGGCCGTGACCTATTATAGAGAATTAGGAGATTTTAATTGTTTGATTAGTGATTAGTTGATTGTGGTTGATGAAGGTTTAGCAAGTTCGTTGTGTATGCGAACCCGGACTTCCGACAAGTTACCTATTACACCACGGAGAAGTCTTCGAGAGGTAAGGGGAGCTTACCTGAGGGATTTTTCCCAATACCTATGTGTGTGACTAATGTGTGGTCTGTAATTATTTATTTGTTGGTGGTTGTTTAAGTGTTCAAGTTGTGTTATTTTATCCGTGTTGTTTATCTGCTCATAAGTGGTTATCTGCAGTTATTTATTATAATGCTGTTATGCATGATCTGTCTGGAAATATTATTGTGATAATGTTGTGGATGTTGTTTGAGAAGCCTGACAGTGGTCAGTGCCCAATCAATTAATCAGATAAAAGCTTTGAAAAGCTTCGTAAATTATATTCAATGTTTTAACGGTAAAATATTGAAATATAATATCAATGGAAAATATTTATTTGGGAAAAATAAAGAGTTTTGGAAAATATCATTATTTTAATGATTTATCGCTATAAGAGTGATTTATGAGTCACTGTGAGGACGTAACCGTGAAAATATTTTTGTACTGCTGATTTTTACGTAATAAATTCCGGAATATTATAAAAAGTTATTTTATGAAATTAATTTTCGAAAATAACTTAATAATGATTTTAGAAAAATGTTTAAGTGGAAAAAGCTAAAATTTGGCTTAAATGGCTAATTTGACGTCAACTTGGAAAAATACCGACGGCAAGAAATCCTAAAGCAGCAGTACGTAGTTTAAACAACTTTGAGCCTCAAGTGACCATATTTTATAAAAAGTTAAATGTTTAACTTATAATTTATTTCCCATTTGAAAAGATTTTCCGAAAACAAGTTGAACTCAACTGTGTTAAAAGTGGTTTTGAACTTAGTAACCGAGACGTCGGGGTACTAAGGTTCGTGTTGTGTTATGGACTTGGTGTCCTTTGGACTTTGAGGTACTGTAGACTTGGTGTCTACTGTAGACTTGGTGTCTACTGTAGACTTGGTGTCTACTGAGTTAAAAACATTTAAGATGTTTTCTATTACCACGAACCTATGGCTGGTGCATCGGTCTAGAGGTGTCGTGATTGAGCACTCAGACTTTGAGGTCCTGTGTTATTAATAAAGTTTTAAAGATGTTTAAAACTATGGTTAGTCGTAAGCCATTTTGAGCTTCGGCAAAGGGAGATTGAACACAAAGAAAAGTGCCAAGAACAAGGTGTTTTTGTTGCATGCATTTGGCAAACGTGCCCCGGTTTATGTGTGAGTACCTTGCGGCGTCAGGTGTCTCATGCTACGATTTTCTTCATTGTGCCAGGGTTGGACAATGAAACCCCATTTACGTTGTTATCACTGTGCCTTGGGTTTGGACAGTGTGCAATGGGTTTTGGCTGCGTGCCAATGGCTGCGTGCCTGTTTGCCTAGTGTGGCAATTGAGCTTGATCAACTCACTACGGTTGGGATATCTCATGAGATTAAGTGTGAAGTTAGACGATGTATTGGAAGTGTTCATGCATAAGTTTTCAAACGATGATGTTTGGGGTGTGAAACCCATTGATTAACTACTATCTTGTTATGAACGCTTCTGTTTTTTTTATGAAAATGTATATGTGTATGTGTTGTTGTGTTATGTCTCACATGTAGCTATTGTGTTAAATCCATATATTGGCGTCTCACCCTTACAAATATATCAGGTTTTCTGGTTTGACTTTTGTGTCTTGGTACACGAAAGTAGATGGTGCAGAAAAGTCCTTAGCTTCACTCAGGAACTTTGGTCCTGAAGGTTGAAGAGATGTTCGAGTGTGGGAATGACCACGGGGTCTTTCCAGTAGATGTCTTGTAAGGCGACCAGCTTAGGATTTTCTTTGGGTTGGGTATTGTGGGAAAGTTGTTATAAATGGTTTGAAACACCTTGTAAGGTGTATGAAAAACAATTTTTAGAAAAGCTTATATGTTGCAATGTTTTAGTTTACGAATAAATTTTGTTTGTATGTAAGTATAAAGTAATTCTACTATTGTGATGGATATATCTTTTTCTGATGTATTTCACAGAAAGAAAAAAAAAATTTATCACTATATTTTGAAAGGATAAGCGTTGAGAAATTAATATTTTCCGAAAGCAACCAGCGAAATTATAATTTTATTTTCTGCATTTGGGTAACTATGTGATGACCCCAAGAAGGGGTGTCGCACCATACCATGGCAATATTAATCAATGACTGAAGTTCAACTCATTCCACACATGAATAATTCAAACAAAAATGCTATTTGAACACATAAAATCGACATTATACGAGCGACATCATATCTGCCGCATTGTAGCGGGGGGTTTTTTTTTTTTAATTTTAGTTTTTTTTAAATGTTTTTTTTATAAATAAATTTTTTGGTTAAGTATGTGGAAAAATCTGGTGAATCAGGTACATATATCTGGTGAATTCAGTTCATTATCTGGTGAATGAGTTTTTTTGAGAAATAAATTTTTTGATTAAGTATGTGCAAATATCTGGTGAATCAGGTACAAATATCTGGCGAATTCAGTTCATTATTTGGTGAATGAGTTTTTTGAGAAATAATTTTTTTTGGTTAAGTATGTGCAAATATCTGGTGAATCAGGTACAAATATTTGGTGAATTCAGTTCATTATCTGGTGAATAGGTTTTTTTTGAGAAATAAAATTTTTCGTTAAGTATGTGCAAATATCTGGTGAATCAGGTACAAATATCTGGTGAATTCAGTTCTTTATCTGGTGAATGGGTTTTTTTTGAGATAAAATTTTTGGTTAAGTATGTGTAAATATCTGGTGAATCAGGTACAAATATCTGGTGAATTCAGTTTATTATCTGGTGAATTGGTTTTTTTGAGAAATAAATTTTTTGGTTAAGTATATGCAAATATCTGGTGAATCAGATACAAATATCTGGTGAATTCAGTTCATTATTTGGTGAATGAGTTTTTTTTGAGAAATAAATTTTTTGGTTAAGTATGTGCAAATATCTGGTGAATCAGGTACAAATATCTGGTAAATTCAGTTTATTATCTGGTGAATAGGTTTTTTTTGAGAAATATATTTTTCGTTAAGTATGTGCAAATATCTGGTGAATCAGGTACAAATATCTGGTGAATTCAGTTCATTATCTGGTGGATGAGTTTTTTTTTAGAAATAAAATTTTTCGTTAAGTATGTGCAAATATCTGGCGAATCAGGTACAAATATCTGGTGAATTCATTTCTTTATCTAGTGAATGGGTTTTTTGAGATAAAATTTTTGGTTAAGTATGTGCAAATATCTGTTGAATTCAGTTTATTATCTAGTGAATGAATTTTTTTGAGAAATAAAATTTTATTTTTTAAAAAAAGGCAAAATTAAAAAAAAAAAAAATGTAACGTTATAGTGGCTGGTGCTTTGTTCAAATAGGAGGCCTGTAATTCAAATTCTGAAAATAATAATAGTTGAATGGAAAATTTAAGCCATCCCAAATTTTCTTCAAGTCCACATTAGTTGTCATGTCTATATGATGATGATGGATTTTAAAAGTAATAGAATAAGCTTAAAAATAAAACTTTAGAGAAAACTTATTTTAATTTATCAAAATAATAGCTTATGATAAAATGATTATGAAAATAGTTTAAAATCCTCCGGTATAAATTTTTATAAGCTTATTATATATATTTTAATAAATTTAAAAAAAATGAGAGATTTTTTTAACTTATTTTAAAACAACTTATTGAATAGCTGTTTAATTAAACTATATACTCCAATGCCTCCTAAATGTTTATCTACTATTGAGTACCGACTATAAATTTTTTGTTGACTGTTCTACTATGGACTATAATTGATTGACATTGACAAGAAAATAAAATCAAGTATTAAGAAGTGGCCACTAAATATCAATCAATACACTTTAACAATTGTGAAATGTTTTATTATTGTTTCTGTAATAGTCATTGGTGGTGTTGAGCCGTAAATTTTTTGTATTATTATATTATTTACTTTTTAATACTTATATCTTTTATTAGTTTTAAATTATTTTTGAGTTAGCAAAACATGAAGTGCACGTAGGGAGAGTTAGTTCTATCCATGACTCATTCCATACATGAATGATATATACAAATTCTG
Organism: Echinosophora koreensis; assembly: GCA_035048595.1. NCBI lineage: Eukaryota > Viridiplantae > Streptophyta > Magnoliopsida > Fabales > Fabaceae > Echinosophora > Echinosophora koreensis. The sequence continues at coordinate 182,958 of JAPCYP010000189.1, forward strand.
AAAATAAAAATGGTTGAATGGATTCACTGGTAGGTGGGACTCCTTCAATTGTATTTCTTGGTGTCTGATATGGCGTGCAAGCTTTAGTAATGCTCCCCGTTTGTTTCTTCCTGATTGTATATAAATACTGATTGTTAAAAATCATGATGCATGTGCTGCTCTCTATATGTTCGCTTCTAGCATATCCAAAGACGAAGTCAAGTATGAGTGAGAGTGAGAATACGTACATTGTTTGCACACTCGCACTAATGGGATGAGAGGTATTAGATCAGGTTTATGTATGCAGCCAAAGTACAAAGTTCACTCAAATGCAATATGATCACTCTCAGGCAAATTGGATAATGAAATCTTTGAGACAAGACAAAATCCACCGTATTAGAACTTATCCAAACATGTTGCAAAGATAAAAATCTGATTCTATATTATTATTACCACAACTTGTGTTGGGCCAAAAGCCATCAGGAGTGACCTGTGTTTCATAACCTTTGCACTCATTATTCCTCAATCATGTTAATTTTTTATTTAATATTACTATATATATTATATTAAAAAATTTAAAAATATTATTTAATTAATACCGGTTCAACCTCGGTTCAACCATTAAACCTTGAACCGGTACTTTCACCGGTTCCATGACCGGTCCGGTTTTAAAAACCTTGAAAAAAATAAATTAATCATTTAGTCCCTCAAATTTTCAAAGCGGGACACATTAGTCCACAGATTAGTTTCAATGTCTATTTACTTGCCTATGTGTCCCATTAACCAACCTACTTGGCCCGTTAGTGGTCCTGCATGGCTATGACAAATTTTTGCAGTGAAAAACAAAATAAAAGTGAAAAACGTACATAATTTTCAGGTATTCGAATTTTAAAATTGTGCATATTTTTCACCTTTCATTCGTTTTTCACAGACGAAATTTGTCATAAGTCGTGCAGGACCTCAAACTGGTCAAGTAGGATGGTTAATGGGACATATAGACAAGTAAATAAACGTCGGAACTAAATCTAGGGACTAATGTTTCTCTCTTTAAAAATTTGAGAGACTAAATGATTAATTTATTTTTTTCAGGTATTAAAAGTGGGTCCCAGAAAATTTTTAGGGACCAATTTGAGTCTTCATTCTATTTATAAATGATTATTCAGGTTGAAAGTAGTAGTTGCTTTGAAAATGTATATTTACTATTAAATGGTTAGAAAAGTGTGATACTAAAGTAGTGAAAGATATAAATTGTTAGTGTTAACATTTTGCTTTGAAAAAACATCACAATAAAAATTTAATGGCTATTTTCAAATATTATAAATTTTATATTCTTCATACAATTTACATAAATTTTAATAGGATTTTATTATGAATTAAATTAAATTGAATTGAAGTGACCAATACTCATATTTCGAACAAATCTAAAGTAATTTAAGGATATAAATTGACTTTCTAGCCTGCAGAGAAATTATGTGTTTCTTCTATCACATTTGGTCCATTTTTTTATTATTTTTTTTACAATACGTTGTTTCAGTGGCAAATGTACAGACAAACACAATTGAACCGAGACACGTACAAATTAAAAGAGGTGGAATTGCAATTATAGTTCACATAACGAGAATCCTATTCATGATCGTGTACTTTATATTGACCAGTGACCACAAATAAATTTACAAAATGTCTTGGTCGTCCCTCAACGAGCCAGTTGCCGTAGCAATGGGGCACTTGACTTGACTATTCAAGAAGAAAAACGGTAAAAGTCTCATGTTATTATCCAAGTAATTTTCAAGCCTCAATATTATTATTTTCCTGCAAGTCCCCATCACACTTTGGACACCTATTTTCCCTGCTGTCGCTTTCAAATATAAGTTGCATATTCTGAACCTTACTCTAATTTCATTTTCATTGCTCAGTAATTAATATTGTTTTGTAAATTATACAGTTATACCAGCGCAATATATATACCTAATTAAAACAATTATACTTATCGAACATCTTTTAGATAAGTGTTTCACTAGCAGTTCACCCAACGGACGTTCATCGACATTGACAAGGAAATAATATCAAGTATTTAGGAGTGACCATACCATGGCAATATTAATCAATTACTAAAGTTTAATGCATGACTCATTCCACACATGAATAATTCAAAATCTGAAAATAATAATGGTTGAATGGAAAATTTAAGCCATCCCGAATTTCCTTCAGGTCCACATTAGTTGTCATGTCTATATGATGATGATGGATTTTAAAAGTAATAGAATAAGCTTAAATTTTTTTTAGAGAAAACTTATTTAAATTTATGAAAATAGCTTATAATAAAATGATTATGAAAATAGTTTAAAATCCTCCTATATATATTTTATTAGCTTATATATATTTTAATAAATTTGTAAAAAAAACTGATAAATGTGAGATTTTTTTTAGCTTATTTTAAAACAACTTATTGAATAACTGTTTAATTAAACTATATACATCATTGCCTCCTAAATGTTTCTCTATTATTGAGTACCGACTATAAATTTTTTGTTGTCTTTTCTACTAATGACTATAATTGATTGACATTGACAAGGAAATAAATTCAAGTATTAAGAAGTGGCCACTAAATATCAATCAATACACTTTAACAATTGTGAAATGTTTTATTATTGTTTCTGTAATAGTCATTGGTGGTGTTGAGCCGTAAATTTTTTGTATTATTATATTATTTACTTTTTAATACTTATATCTTTTATTAGTTTTAAATTATTTTTGAGTTAGCAAAACATGAAGTGCACGTAGGGAGAGTTAGTTCTATCCATGACTCATTCCATACATGAATGATATATACAAATTCTGAAAATAAAAATGGTTGAATGGAAAATTAAGGCCATCCCGAATTTCTTCGAAGGCCACAAGTCCAAAAGCTTGGTGGACCTTAATTTGGTTAGAGTTTGGACCAACATTTAATTGTCATGTGTCGTGTCGTCTATTAGTATGAGCAGTGGCAAACACGACATCTAATAATTGATAAAATTTCCTTCTTGACTGACTTCATATATGAGTAGTGGTATATTTTTCAAAAAAGAACAGTAATAAAAGTATTATATATATATATATTGAAAAAAAATAAAGTTTTGTGAATAATATCATTTATAACATAATAACTAAGAAAACAGTTAATTACTTTTCTGTCGTATCATGCTTTCAATTTAATTAATTTAAAACACCACGGTCAAATTATAAAAGAACATATGCATACAAAGCATATTTAGTTTCAATAGTTTGAGGTCTATTCATACATGAATGATACAAATTCTGAAAATAATAATGATTGAATAGAAAATTAAGGTCAACCTGATTTTCTTCGAAGGCCACAAATCCAAAAGCTTGGTAGACCTTAATTTGGATAGAGTGTGGACCAATGTTTAATTGTTATGTGTCGTCTATTAATATAATTGATAAATATATTTCAAAAATGCTTAACTTGTATGAAAAAAATAGGAGAACTAACTCACATAACTTTCCTAGAGAGAAGAAAAAATAATATGCTAGATATATATTTTCTAAAAATGGTTAATTTGCACCAGGCAAAAAGAATAAAAATTTAAATCGATTTTCAAGAAAGAAAAAAATTCATATCATGACAAAGACCACAACGACAAATTTAATATTAGTGTTTAAATAGATTATATTTATAAGGATGAAGGCCCAAATTGGTCTCTGAAAAAATTTGGGGACCCATTTTTAGTCCTTGAAAAAAATAAATTAATCATTTGGTCCCTCCAATTTTCAAAGCGGGACACATTAGTCCATAGATTAGTTTCAATATCTATTTACTTGCCTACGTGTCCCATTAACCAACCTACTTGGCCCGTTAGTGGTCATGCGTGGCTATGACGAATTTCTGCTGTGAAAAACAAAATAAAATTGAAAAATGTGCATAATTTTCGGGTATTCGAATTTTAAAATTGTGCATATTTTTCACCTTTCATTAATTTTTCACCGACGAAGTTCGTCATAAGTCGTGCAGGACCACAAACGGGCCGAGTATGATGGTTAATGGGACACATAGATGTAACACCCTAACTTGGGCATCACATTGTTACCCATTGCAGAAAATAAAACTTATTAAATTGCCGGTTACTTTCGGAAAATAAAATTCTCTTAGTAAATAAGTATTCTCAAAATGGTAATAATTTTTTTTTTCTTTAGATGAACACTCAGAACATGAATAACATAAGCATATATATATATCATAGAATTTCTCAGAAAATAAGCAAGTACTCCATCAATGGGTTTCATACCCGAGCAATCATCTTCTTTTATAAAAATATGCATGACACTTCAATATTCAGGCTCTAACTTAATATCATGAGATCCCATCATCATTCTATGAGTTGATCAGACTCAATTGTCAGGTATATTAGGCACAACATGATTACCATAGCACACTATCTAGTCCAGGATGCAGTGATCATGCTTATGGATTCCAAAACACACTGTCCAACCCAAGGCGCAGTGAGATGGATTTCATTGTCCATCAAGGCACAATGCTGCAACGTGATGTGAATACCCCGCCCTTCGTGGTATCTCTCCTAACAACGTGTGGCACGTCTGCCAAATCATGCATGAAAAATAATTTGTTCTCAACGTTTTCTTTGTGTTCATTCTTTCCTTGTCGAAGTTCAAAGGCTAACAACTATTCATAAATTTATAACTGTTAAGATTTTTCAACATAAACACGGGACACGAAGTCCGAGTGCTCAGTCACAACGCCTTAAACCGATGCACCAGTCTTAGGCTTGTGGTCATAGAAAAACAACATTCATCTTTAACAACGTTCATCACAACGTGATTAGGACATCAACTCCACCACAACGTGATTAGGACACAAAATTCACAACAACGTGATTAGGACACCAAGTCCACAACAACGTGACACGGATCCAATATCTACGTGTTTATTACAGAACACTAGTATTCCGACGTCTCGTATACTAGATTCACATTTCAACATGTTTATTCTTTTTCGTTCAGTGAAACACAAATACAAAACGAAACCTCCGCAACTTATCCAAGTTTGCCGAAATATTTTTGTTGAATAAAAGTATTTCACAGAAAATTCCTTTTCATTGAAATTCGTTTATAAATGCTAAGTTATAGAGAAATTCATTCTGTTGTTTCAAATCCATTTTCTTTCGAAATTCTTTCATTTTCCGAAACAAAGTTATAACTTTATAAAAAGATCTCTTTTCAAAATTCATTTCCAATCAAATACTACAAAACATTTTTCTCAAAGGTTTTCTTCAATAATTATATTTCTAAAATTGTTTTCGTTTAAACTAAAATTATTTGCAAACAAACATGATCTTCCTCTAACTTTAAAATATTTCGACACCTAGCTCTTAAAATAACTTTCTATCCCATTTTCGAAAATTGATAACGTACCAAAATATATTTTCTTTTTCGATTTCATTCTTAACTTCATTCTTTTATCAAAAGAAGTTCTCCGATAAATACGGTTATGTTCAATGTTTCTCATAAAGCTTTTTAAGACTTTTATCTCAATAATTAATTGAGCACCGACAAATGTCGGGCTTCTCAGACATCAATCAATAACAGTATAATTTTCATTTCAATATCATAACAGATAATACTGTTCATGCCATAGAAATTGGTTTCAAGTCAAACGGATTTTTCTACTAATTTTTAGAGATTTTTGAGTTTATAGATCTAAGAATCATAAATGGATGAACATTGCATAAACTCACAAAATGAATGAAGATGAAGACTTAGATTAGCAAGAGAAAGAAGTATTACCCTTGAAGCTTGAAGAAAATGAATGAGAATGATGAGCTCTTGAAGAAATCAATGAAACTTGTTGGAGTAAGTAAAACTTGGCTTATGGAAATGTGAAGTGTGACACCCTTCTACCCAGCATGTTATAAGGCAATTAATATAAATAATTTAAAATAAAAACATGCAATTGTTTAATAAGTTTAAAAACAATAGTCCATGGGTAGAAAAGTCCCACATGAACCAGTTACAACGCGGAAAATAAACCCAGTTTAAAATCAATAAAACATAACCAAATAAACGACCCAACCCCGATGTCACAATTCAGAGTTGGTATAACCGTTCCGGAAACAAATCTACGGAATACAACTGGAAGCAAACTATCTAACTCATAAACAACCCTACTATGAGTGGCGGCTCCTCAGAGTCACTCCTCTCCGGGCTGCTCGTCATCCTCTGCAAATGCTGATCAGGCCAAACACAAACAATAACAGGGAATAAGATTCATGTAAACATATACAGCATGGGAATAGTAAGCAAGGTAAACATCAACATCCAACAGTATCATAACAACCAAGTATGCTATGCTATGCAATGCATCAACTACTCCGCTACTCCAACTATGCATGTGGATCCAAACTAACTCAGGATGAACGATTTTGGAGTTACATATCCGTATTGGCCATAAAAGCACCAACACCGACAGTTCACCAAACCTTGGGTGAACCCCATGGATAGCCAACGCATCAAACCGTGGATGCCTCATCACGGGGGGCCTCGGTCACCAAACCTTGGGTGACCTACCGTGGATAGCCAAATCACCGTACTCTCGGGCGATCTCCCCTATGTCGAACCTCCCCCATCAACAACTTCAATGCTCTATGCAAATGGCATAACAACAAACAATCTCAACCACCTCCTTGCTTGGGCCATGAAGCTCCCAAGACTTCAACATCAACATTCAACGTAACCTTAGACCCAAACCGTGGGGTCAAGGCTCCCTTGGCCAACAAGCACTAAGGTTCAACTCAACATGCTTGGGTCAATAAGCACCCAAGACTTTCAACTTATAAACTTGCGGTAACCCAACGGATACCGACTTACCATCGTGTTATCTTAATTATCTTATATAATTAATAACCAGGTTGTCTAATCTTTCTCTTTGATTAGTTACCTCAACTTATCATCATAGGGGAATGGGGTTTAAAACCCCTTAAGTCCTTTAATTGTATTACTGTCCAGGAGGGGTCAGCACAGTCGTGCTTAGACCCTAGCACGGTCGTGCTTGGACACGTGAGGGCGTGCTGCCCTTTTAAGTGAAGCACGGTCGTGCTTTTTGACCTGCACGGCCATGCTGAATAGCGCGGTCATTTTCCAGAATTCAAATGGGAGCACGGTCGTGCTCCCTGTTTAGCACGGCCGTGCTCATCGCGCGACAGTGCTGTTCTGGGCAGGAAACAACGTCTAATCTTAACCAATTAATTAGGATCTTTTAGCCATCAACTCATCACGCTTTTAATCCTAATTTATCAGTTTACATCTTAATTTTGAAACTCAACCAATAACATCATCATTCCAACCAAACATCCAACAACATCGTCATAACATAATGTTTATAATAACCATAACAACATAAACATCATATATGTTATGAACTTGAACATATATAACATTAAGAACATATTATCACAACAGTTAATCATTTAACATTTGAAATCATACAATGACACCGGGGTCATGGGGGATCCCTGTACCTTACACTACCCCACTGCGAAATAATTACAATAACCTTCTCCCCATACCTGGAGTGAAGGTTTCTCTACTGACGGTTCCCAACGGTAATCTGGTCCCGAATCCTCAACGGCTCACTCCGAAGTCAAGCCTTAGATAATCAAAAGCAATCTTAGTCAGTTTCTCTAACCAAAAATCATGAACAAAATGAAAAGAGAAAGGGACCATTACCTCTAATCAAGATGGACGTATACGGCTTCCCCAACGGTTCCCAAGACTCCAATATGGCAAGGAATGGAGAGGGAATAGGGAGAGGAACACTGTGAGTTGCAACAGTGGCTGCAACACTCAGAAAATTAGGGTTTTTCGCTAACCCTCGGGTTCTGTGCCAAGCTTATAAAGCTCGGACCTGAGCACGGTCGTGCTCCACTTAGCGTCAGCGAGACGCGGTCAGCACATTGAGCACGGGCGTGCTCACTATTGAGCACGGTCACGCTCAACTTAAAATCAGAAACACGCTTCTGACTTTAAGTACGGGCATGCTGGTTGATGAGCACGGGCGTGCTTGTATACCAGAAAGGGACTTTTAAGCTAAAAATCCCACTTAGCCCTTAACCAAAACTTTTAAAATAATAACACTAGTTTTATAAAAACATTTTATGAAAAACAGGGTGTTACATGAAGAAAGTAAGAAGGAAAAAAAAAAGAGGGTTTATATAGAAGGGAGGGTGTAGCTGTGTGGGGAGAGAAGAAGAAGAACTTGGAGGGCAAGTTTTGAGTTAAGGAGTTGTTTGGTTGATAGGTGAGTGATTATTGGGTTTTTGGATTAAACTAACATATATTCTAAGTCATAATCATGACTTTCCTTGGATATGACATCCAACAAGTCACTTCAACACCATCAAGTCACTTCAGTCTTCTCAGCTCTCCATCCTGCTCTGTCGTGCACCCGGTTAAAGTTTTCGATCGTAATTTTCGAAGATTTCGCCCGGATAAAATATTATACTTTATTCCCGAACGTAAATTTTAAAAAATACCCAAGGTTGAAGGAAATACGATAAAAACACTAACCGTTTTTGTTCACGGGTCAAAATTAGGTTTTCTGCTCAGTAAACTTTTACTGTCAGTGAAAACGCAGACCGGCTTTCGTTTGAATTTTCAACCGAAAATTTAACCATGACTTTCTACGGTAAGGTAGAACAAACAATGATCTTAGTTTATCCAAAATCATTCTCTGGATTTTAACAAAAATAAACACATATACACATGTATTTATTGTTACAAAAAGACAGAGAAATCGGGGCGTTACATTACCACCCCACTAAAAAGAATTTCGTCCTCGAAATTACGCACCTGGAAATAGATCAGGATATTGCAATCTCATTTTGTCCTCGACTTCCCACGTAACTTCTCCGGTTGCATCACTCCAAATAACCTTAACTAAGGAAATTTGTTTACCTCTAAGCTGCTTCGTCATCTTATCCGCGATTCGTACAGGAGAAGTCTCGTAAGACAAGTTTTCTTTTAATTACACATTATCGGGTTCGATTACGTGAGATGGATCAGGAACATATTTCCTCAGTTGTGAAACATGGAAAACATCATGAAGATTGGAAAGAAAAGGTGGCAAAGAAATTTTATAGGCTACTGGACTCACGCGACGAAGAATTTGGTAGGGTCCAATGAACTTAGGAGTGAGTTTTCTGGATTTAATTACCTTGCCAATCCCAGTTGTAGGCGTGACTCTCAAGAACACATGGTCGCCTTCCTCAAACTCAAGATGTCGTCGTCTCTTGTCAGCATAACTTATCTGTCGACTGAGTTGTTCTCATTTTCTCCTGAATCATCTTCACCTTTTCTGTTGTCTGTTGCACGATCTCAGGCTCTCACCATCCTGGTACCAACATAGTGGTGTTCTACACCGTTGACCATATAAAGCCTCATTGGGTGCCATTCCTATGCTCGAGTGGAAACTGTTGTTATAAGTGAATTCTATCAACGGTAGAAATTCATCCCAATTCCCGATGTTTTCCAACACACAAGCTCTCAACAAGTCTTCAAGTGATTGAATTGTCCTCTTTGATTATCCATCGGTTTGTGGATGATAGGCTGAACTCAATCTGAGTTTCGTTCCCAGTGACTCTTGCAGACTTTGCCAAAACCTTGACGTAAACCTCGGATCACGGTCCGAAATGATACTCGAAGGTATACCATGTAATCTGACAATTTCATCAATGTACAACTGAGTTAACCTTTCCATCGGATACTTCATATTGATAGGTAAAAAGTGAGCCGACTTGGTCAGTCGATCAACTATTACCCATATAGCCTCATGTCCTTTCCGAGTCCTTGGTAAACTTGTTACAAAATCCATCGAGATACCATCCCATTTCCATTCTGGAATGTCTAAAGATTGTAGCATTCCCGCTGGCCTTTGATGTTCAATCTTTGCCTTCTGACATACCAAACACGAAGCAACGTATTCCATTACGTCTCTCTTCATCCCATACCACCAATACAATTGCTTGAGATCTTGATACATTTTCGTGGCTCCTGGGTGTAAACTGAATTTACTCTTGTGAGCCTCTTCCAGAATCAATTTTCTAAGCTCGGCATCGTCTGGCACACAGACTCTTTTACCGAATCTCAAGATTCCATCTGTTCCTTCTTTGAATTCCGACATTGCTGCTTGACGCACTAATTCCCTTTCCCCTTGTAGGTATTGATCACCTTCTTGTTTCTCTCTTATCTGGTCCATCAATCCATTTGAAACAGTAATTCTACCTAAACGAAGCTTTCCCGGTGACGTCTCCGCTGTTAAACACATATCTCAGAATTGCTCCAACAACTCTTGCTCTCTGACCATCATTACAGATGCATGTATTGACTTTCTACTCAAGGCATCTGCTACCACATTCGCTTTTCCAGGGTGATCCTGCAATTGGAAATCATAATCCTTCAAGAATTCCAACCAATGTCTCTGTCGCATGTTTAGCTCCTACTGATCGAACAGGTACTTCAAACTTTTATGATCACTAAAAACATTGAATGTACCTCCATGCAGATAATGTCTCCAGATCTTCAAAGCAAAAACCACGGCTGCTAATTCCAAGTCATGTGTAGGATAATTTCTCTCATGAATCTTCAATTGTCTTGAAGCATAAGCTACAACCTTCCGATTTTGCATTAGTACGCAACCTAACCCCTTATGTGAAGCATCACAATAAACCTCAAAAGGTTCCTTAGGATCAGGTAATACTAATACAGGTGAAGTAGTCAACCTTTTCTTTAGCTCTTGAAAACTTTCTTCACATGCTTCAGTCCATGTGAATGCCTGATCCTTCCGAGTTAACTGGGTAAGAGGTCCTACTATCTTGGAGAATCCCTCAATGAATCTCCTATAGTATCCAGCCAAACCCCATGAAACTACGGATCTCTGTTACCGTCTTGGGTCTTTCCCATTCTAAAACAGCTTCAACTTTCGACGGATCCACTGCGATTCCTTCACGTGAAATGACATGACCTAAGAACTAAACTTGGTCTAACCAAAGTTCACACTTTTCTGGCTTCGCGTAAAGTTGCTTCTCCCTCAATATTTGAAGAACTATACTGAGATGTTCAGCATACTTTTCTTTGTTTGGAGAATAGATTAGAATGTCATCGATAAAGACAACGACAAACTGATCTAAGTAAGGACGAAAAATCCTATTCATGTAATCCATGAATATTGTAGGGGCATTCGTCACTCCAAACGGCATCACTAGATACTCATAATGTCCATAGCTTGTTCGAAACGCTGTCTTAGGAATATCCTCTGCCTTCACACGAATTTGATGGTAGCCTGACTGTAAATCTATCTTTGAGAAAACGGTCGCTCCACGTAACTGATCCAATAAATCATCTATCCTCGGAAGCAGATACTTGTTCTTGATCATCACCTTGTTCAACTGACGGAAATCCACACATAACCGAGAAGTTCCATCTTTCTTCTTTACTAACAAGACTGGGGCTCCCCATGGTGATTCACTAGGTCTAATAAACTCCTTCTTCATCAGCTCCACAAGTTGTTCTTTCAAATTCTCTATCTCAGATGGCGACATACGATATGGTGCCATGGATATTGGTCCAGTGCCTGGTACCAGATCAATCGCGAACTCAATGTCTTGAACATACGGTAGTCCAGGTACATCTTCAGGAAAAACTTGGAGAAACTCATTGACGATAGGTATGGACTCTAAGTCTAACTCATTCTTAATGTCTAAGGAAAACAGTAGCATGTATCCTTGAGCTCCCTCTTTCAAAGAAGCTCTTACTTGACTAGCAGATAACAATCCAGAAATCCCATCCTTAGGAAAGACTAAAGTTTTTTTGAGCACAATCTATCAAAACATGGTTGGAAGATAACCAATCCATGCCTAAAATTACATCTAACTGAATTAAAGGCAAACAGATCAGATCTACAAGAAAATGTCTATCCTGAACAATGATAGAATAGTGCAAGCAAACAGAGTTGACAATAATTGGCGTAGCAGTTGGGGTTGAAACAATTAGATCATATGGTAATGAAGAAATAGGCAAGTTTAGAAGTTTTCACACGATCCATCGAAATGAAAGAATATGTCGTACCCGAATAGAAAAGTACAGTTAAAAGATTACCAGCTATGTCGCATCTACCTTGTACGAGACCGTCAGAGTTCGAAGCCTCAGCTCCGCTCATAGTGTCCCTTCCTTTAGCAGTCGGTTTATTGGCTCTGGTGTTATTGACAGCTGGTTCACGCTTTTGTGCTTTGCAATCCTTTGCTAAATGTCCAAAACGGTCGTAGTTGAAACACTTCAATCCTCTCATCGGGCAAGTATCAGCCACGCGACTTGGGTCACCACACTTGTAACATCTCCTCTCTTGGCCTTGCCTTTGGTTCCTCTGACCCCCAGTTCCAGTTCCAGAAGTACCGGAACGATATGATTGCTGACTCTGGTTGTTGCTTGATGGTTGAAAGTATGGTTTCCTCTGGTTCTGCTTTTCTCTTTGGTTTTGATTCTGATTTGAGTTCTTAAAGCGAGAGGGTCCTCCAACATTCCTTCTATTGTCTCTTCCCTTCCGTATTTGCTCAACTTTCCTACACTTCTCCACTAAACCCTGGAAATTCTTGATTTCCCGTGGTAGCACTGACGCCTTGATTTCGAAACGCAATCCTCCTTCAAATCTCTCACACTTCCATTCTTCACTTGGGTTGTTTTGGAAAAAAGCGGAAATACTTGGCAAGTGATTTAAACTTTGTCGTGTATTCCCCAACAGACATGTCTCTCTGATGTAGACGCGGAAATTCTTGCTCTTTTTCAGTTCGAGTACTTTGAGGAAAATACTTGTTCAGAAACCTATTGCGGAATACCTCCCAAGTAATCTCCTGTTATTCAGCTTCCAGTAGTTGCTTGGTGCCTTTCCATCAATATTCGGCATCTTCTACCAGCAGAAAGGTAGCATAAGATACCTTCACCCCCTCTGGTGTGTGGATCAGCTCAAATATTTTCTCCAGCTCTTGAATCCACAGATCGGCCTTTGTAGGATCTACATCTCCATCGAATTGAGATGGATTCTGGCGCCTAAAAGCAGTCAGATTCTTGCCCTCAGCTGCTTGTTCAGCTCTCATCTGCTCTTGTTGGTTCTGAGCAGCCATTGTTGCAGTCAGCAGCAACATCAAGCATTGCCTATGCCACAATGTCCATTCCACCATTGTCTCTTCCGCGACAACGTCCACGTGCATCTCCTGGTTCCATACTGACCAGCAGGACAAAATCAGTAAAATGGTAACCAGAAAATGAAACATAAACTCACTGATTATCACACAATTCTTCTAAGAATTAATTCAAACAAGTCTTAATCAAAGAACACACAACATCAATACAACAGACCTAAACCCAAAGATTCCCGAAAGACTCGACCAGCTCTGATACCACTAATGTAACACCCTAACTTGGGCATCACAGTGTTACCCATTGCGGAAAATAAAACTTATTAAATTGTTGGTTACTTTCGGAAAATAAAATTCTCTTAGTAAATAAGTATTCTCAAAATGGTGATAAATTTTTTTTTCTTTAGATGAACACTCAGAACATGAATAACATAAGCATATATATATATATATATATATATATATATATATATATATATATATATATATATTATATATATATATATATATATATATATATATATATATAAGCATATAAGGTCATATATCATAGAATTTCTCAGAAAATAAGCAAGTACTCCATCAATGGGTTTTATACCCGAGCAATCATCTTCTTTTATAAAAATATGCATGACACTTCAATATTCAGGCTCTAACTTAATCTCATGAGATCCCATCATCATTCTATGAGTTGTACAGACTCAATTGCTAGGTATATTAGACACAACATGATTAGCCAGGCATATTAGCTAAGCACAACATGATTACCATAGCACACTGTCTAGTCCAGGATGTAGTGATCAATGCTTATGGATTCCAAAACACATTGTCCAACCCAAGGCACAATGCTGCAATGTGATGTGAATACCCCGCCCTTCGTGTTATCACTCCTAACAACGTGTGGCACGTCTGCCAAATCATGCAGAAAAAACAATTTGTTCTCAACATTTTCTTTGTGTTCATTCTTTTCTTGTCGAAGCTCAAAGGCTAAAGACTATTCATAAATTTTTAACTGTTAAGATTTTTCAACATAAACACGGGACACGAAGTCCGAGTCCTTAGTCACAACGCCTTAAACCGATGCACCAGTCTTAGGCTTGTGGTCATAGAAAACAACATTCACCTTTAACAACGTTCATCACAACGTGATTAGGACATCAAGTCCACCACAAGGTGATTAGGACACAAAGTCCACAACAACGTGATTAGGACACCAAGTCCATAACAACGTGACACGGATCCAAGATCTACGTGTTTATTACAGAACACTAGTATTCCGACATCTCGTATACTAGATTCACATTTCAACGTGTTTATTCTTTTTCGTTCAGTGAAACACAAATACAAAACAAAACCTCCGCAACTTATCCAAGTTTGCTGAAATATTTTTGTTGAATAAAAGTATTTCACAGAAAATTCATTTTCATTGAAATTCATTTATAAATGCTAAGTTATAGAGAAATTCATTCTTTTGTTTCAAATCCATTTTCTTTCGAAATTCTTTCTTTTTCCGAAACAAAGTTATAACTTTATAAAAAGATCTCTTTTAAAAATTCATTTCCAATCAAATACTACAAAACATTTTTCTCAAAGGTTTTCTTCAATAATTATATTTCTAAAATTGTTTTCGTTTAAACTAAAATTATTTGCAAACAAACATGATTTTCCTCTAGCTTTAAAATATTTCGACACCTAGTTCTTAAAATAACTTTCTATCTCATTTTCGAAAATTGATAACGTACCAAAATATATTTTCTTTTTCGATTTTATCCTTAACTTCATTCTTTTATGAAAAGAAGTTCTCCGATAAATACGGTTATGTTCAACGTTTCTCATAAAGTTTTTTAAGACTTTTATCTCAATAATTAATTGAGCAACGATGAATGTCGGGCTTATCAGACATCAATCAATAATAGTATAATTTTCATTTCAATATCATAACAGATAATACAGTTCATGCCATATAGTAAAGCTGTAACACATCTTCAAATAAGTCATCAAGCTCAGGCATTTAAAAACAGACAGTTCAATCACATCAGATAATTCAGATAAATCACAACAAGACTTAAGACACATCACAAATCAACTAATAGCATACGGCTATTGGAACATCCCTCAGGCAGTCTCCTCTTACCTGATTCCAAAGCAAACAAAATCTCATGTTCTTTGTTGAGTGCTACGATCTTCCTCGTCTTGCTTCGCGACGGAAGTCTAAAGATTCCAACACATAACATAAGTTAAAAACAACCAAAAACATCCAATCCAACCTGGGCATAGGTTCGGCCATGGTGACAAAATAAGGTTAGAGGTTTTCAAAATTTCTTAAACTCATGGATTAATGATCCTTAAGTATTAGAGATTCATAATCAATGATCATTTTACAAGAATTGAACAAAAATTCCTCTAAGCCACAAGCTTAGGGTTTCGGCCAAGACATATAAAATAGGCTAGAGATTTTCAAACTTCTCAAGCTTTTAGATTTGACAACAAAAGATACTAAAGAGCTTAAATCAATGATCATATTTCAAAAATTGAAACAAAACTTCCTTGCTCAACAACACATAGGTTCGGCCTCTTTAAGAAAATAGGGGAGGAAAATTTTGCTTGCTGCATGCTCTTAGATAATGAATATAGAGATCATTGTAAGTCCATAGAAATTTGTTTCAAGTCAAAAGGATTTTTCTACTAATTTCTAGAGATTCTTGAGTTTATAGATCTAAGAATCACAAATGGAGGAACATGGCATAAACTCACAAAATGAATGAAGAAGAAGACTTAGGTTAGCAAGAGAAAGCAGTATTACCCTTGAAGCTTGAAGAAAATGGATAAGAATGATGAGCTCTTGAAGAAATCAATTAAACTTGTTGGAGTAAGTAAAACTTGGCTTATGGAAATGTGAAGAAAGTAAGAATGAAAAAAAAAATGAGGGTTTATATAGAAGGGGAGGGTGTAGCCGTGTGGGGAGAGAAGAAGAAGAACTTGGAGGGCAAGTTTTGAGTTAAGGAGTTGTTTGGTTGATAGGTGAGTGATTAATGAGTTTTTGGATTAAACTAACATATATTCTAAGTCATAATCATGACTTTCCTTGGATGTGACATTTGACATCAATCCATCAAGTCACTTCAACACCATCAAGTCACTTCAGTCTTCTCAGCTCTCCATCCTGCTCCGTCGTGCACCCGGTTAAAGTTTTCGATCATAATTTTCGAAGATTTCGCCGGGATAAAACATTATATTTTATTCCCGAACATAAATTTTCAAAAATACCCAAAGTTGATGGAAATACGATAAAGACACTAACCGTTTCGTTCACGGGTCAAAATTAGGTTTTCTGCTTAGTAAACTTTTACTGTCAGTGAAAACGCAGACCGGCTTTCGTCTGAATTTTCTACCGAAAATTTAACCGTGACTTTTTACGGGAAGGTAGAACAAGACAATGATTTTAGTTTATCCAAAATCATTCTCTGGATTTTAACAAAAATAAACACATATACACATGTATTTACTGTTATAGAAAGACAGAAATCGGGGCGTTACAATAGACAAGTAAATAGACGTCGGAACTAAATCTACGGACTAATGTTTCTCGCTTTGAAAATTTGAGAGACTAAATGGTTAATTTATATTTTTAGGTATTAAAAGTGGGTCCCAGAAAATTTTGAAGGACCAATTTGAGTCTTCACTCTATTTATAAATGACTATTCAGGTTAAAAGTAGTAGTTACTTTGAAAATGTATATTTACTATTAAATATTCAGAAAAATGTGATACTAAAATAGTGAGAGATATAAATTGTTAGTGTTAACATTTTGCTTTAAAAAAAATCACAATAAAAATTTAATGGCTCTTTTCAAATATTATAAATTTATATTCTTCATACAATTTACATAAATTTTAATAGGATTTTATTATGAATTAAATTAAATTGAATTGAAGTGACCAATACTCATATTTCGAACAAATCTAAAGTAATTTAAGGATATAAATTGATTTTCTAGCCTGAAGAGAAATTATGTTTCTTCTATCACATTTGGTCCATTTTTTTTTTTTTTTTACAATACGTTGTTGCAGTGGCAAATGTACAGACAAACACAATTGAACCGAGACACGTACAAATTAAAAGAGGTGGAATTGCAATTATAGTTCACATAACGAGAATCCTATTCATGATCGTGTACTTTATATTGACCAGTGTGACCACAAATAAATTTACAAAATGTCTTGGTCATCCCTCAACTAGCCAGTTGCCGTAGCAATGGGGCACTTGACTTGACTATTCAAGAAGAAAAACAGTAAAAGTCTCATGTTATTATCCAAGTAATTTTCGAGCCTCAATATTATTGTTTTCCTGCAAGTCCCCATCGCACTTTTGACTCCTATTTTCCCTGTTGTCGCTTTCAAATATAAGTTGCATAGTCTGAACCTAACTCTAATGTCATTTTCATTGCTCGGTAACTCATTAAATATTGCTTTGTAAATTATAACTCTACCAGCGCAATGCTCAATATATATATATATATATATATATATATATATATATATATATATACCTAAAACAATTATACTAAGGCATATCAAACATCTTTTTGAAGTTCAATGCATGACTCATTCCACACATGAATAATTCAAAATCTGAAAATAATAATGGTTGAACGGAAAATTTAAGCCAACCCCAATTTCCTCAAGTCCACATTAGTTGTCATGTCTATATGATGATGATGGATTTTAAAAGTGATAGAATAAGCTTAAAAAAAAATACTTTAGAGAAAACTTGTTTTAATTTATGAAATTAGCTTATGATAAAATGATTATGAAAATAGTTAATGAAAATAATTTATAATCCTCCTATATATTTTTATTAGCTTATATATATATTTTAATAAATTTGTCAAAAATTGATAAATGTGAGATTTTTTTTAGCTTATTTTAAAACCGCTTATTGAATAACTGTTTAATTAAACTATATACACCAATGCGTCCTAAATGTTTCTCTACTATTGAGTACGGGCTATAAATTTTTTGTTGACTGTTCTACTATTGACATTGACAAGGAAATAAAATCAAGTATTTAGAAGTGGCCACTAAATATATTACTAAAGTTTTATGCATGACTCATTCCATACGTGAATGATACAAATTCTGAATTTCTTCGAAGGCAACAAGTCCTAAAGCTTGGTGGACCTTAATTTGGATAAAGTGTGGACCAACACTTAATTGTCATGTGTCGTGCCGTCTATTAATATGAGCAGTGGCAAACATGACATCTAATAATTGATAAAATTTCCTTCTTGACTGACTCGTACATGAGTAGTGGTATATATTTCAAAAAAGAACAATAATAAAAATACAATATATATATATATATATTAAAAAAAATACAGTTTCAATAGAACATATGCAGATAAAAGCATATTTAGTTTTCAATAGTTTGAGGCTATTCATACATGAATGATACAAATTCTGAAAATAATAATGGTTGAATAGAAAATTAAGGCCAATCCGATTTTTTTCGAAGGCCACAAATCAAAAGCTTGGTGGACCTTAATTTGGGTAGAGTGTGGACCAACGTTTAGTTGTCATGTGTCATCTATTAATATGAGCGGTAACAAACACAACATTCTAATAATTGATATAATTTCCTTGCTTGACTGACTCGTACAATTTTTTTTTTTTGAAGAAGACTCGTACATGAGTAATGGTATATTTTTCAAAAAATAAAATAATTAAAATACAACATATATAACATATATATTTGTAAGACTCAATGACTTAGAGATTTTGATATATGACAAATATACAATTTAATGTGTGTGCAAGTGTTTTAGTATCATATTGCAAAGACAGGTATCAAGCTCTGTAAGAAATTAAAGGAGAATATCCAAAGAAGAACTTGAAGAGCTCAAGGAGCAACAAGCAAGGACAAACATCAAGGAGTCATCAAGACAAGAGCTTAAAGAAGAAATAGATTTAAGTCTTAGATAATTTGTAAGAGAAGAAATCTCTTATTCACAAATAGCTCAGTTTGAAATGACGCATGAAGAAAATCATTTTGCATAACCTGCATTAAAAAGGAATAAGTTTTAATGAAAATGATTTTTGGAAGTTAAGTAAATTCTCTGTCAGTACAGCCATGTATTAAATGGATTTATACCATTTCCTGTAACTGACAAGTGAATATAAAGTTCTTAATATTCAGTACATAGATGTACTACACCTATGAATAACATGAAATCAGATCAGTTATAAATGGTTAACTGAATACAGGCCTGTACATATGCTATGTATTCGTGTATTCAAGTTTCTGGAAAAATCTGATGTTCATTAATACATAGATGTACTGAATGGGTGTACTGGTGGTACTGATGGATTAACCAAGATCAAGTTTTTAAAGAACTCGTACAGCCATGTATTACACAGGTGTACAGAAACTTTCAGTATGTAGAATGGTTAATACATCCCTGTACTCAACCCCTGTCCAAGAACTTGAATCAGTTCAACTGATTCTGATATCAGACCCAAATCTGTTTGGACTGATCCCAAACGGTTACAACTTGTTTTCTATATAAAGATGGATCAATAGAATACGGAATCATATCAGAAACATACGAAATCAATTTGAGAGATCAATTGTGAAAATCATTCATCATCTTTCTTGAGCTTATTGTGAAAAGAGTGTTTCATTCTTGTTAGAGCTTCAATTTGTGTATTCAACTTTTGAGAGTTAGAAATCAATCTTTCTGTTTTTATTTGATTGTAAGAGAGAGGGACTCTCTCTGTGTGATTAGGGTGAGGAATCCTAAGGAAGAACATTGAGGCTTTTTCACAAGAGGTGTGATATCCTAGAAGTGAAAGAAGTGTTCTGTGGTGTAAAGGTTTTTCAAGCTACCTGGCTAAAGCTTGCTGTGTTAGTGTGTGAAATCCCAAATGTGGAGTGGGGACTGGATGTAGGTCACAGTGGTGGTGACTGAACCAGGATAAATCTGGTTGTGTGGTATTTCTAAACTCAAAGCTCTTTAATTTCTGTCTTGCGCATATAACTGAGTTCTTGAT
Organism: Echinosophora koreensis; assembly: GCA_035048595.1. Lineage (NCBI taxonomy): Eukaryota > Viridiplantae > Streptophyta > Magnoliopsida > Fabales > Fabaceae > Echinosophora > Echinosophora koreensis. The sequence goes on from JAPCYP010000189.1 coordinate 203,185, forward strand.
ATTCATTGTTCAATATTGTTTCTGTTAAAATGTGTGTTGTTCAAATCTAATCTTAAGGCTCAATATCTGAACTGAATCTTGTAATCAAAGTTGAGTTTATTAAATCTGTTCTTGCTCATATAAACTTCTGATCATATTCAAGAATCTGTGATTTTGATGTTCTAAGTTTCAATTGACATTGAATACTCAGTTAACTTCTATTCTTGATCTGTTTAATTTGAATTGAAACCAGAAGTATTATTGCAATCAATCTTGAGTTATTAATTGTTCAAAACTGAGCTTGATTAAAACTGTTCTTGATCACAGAAACAGAAACAGAAACTGATATATTGTAACTTCAGTTCTTGACTGACTAAGGCCTGTATCTAATACCTGTATAACCTGTTCTGAATCTTAAAAAGCTCTTTCTTGATTTGTTAAAGATCCTGTGGCAACTCTGATTTGAAAAGTAAGTTTTTGAAAAGGAAGAATTTTTGAAAACTCAATTCACCCCCCTCTTGAGTCTTTGAAGGCAAAACAACAATTGGCATCAGAGCTAAACTCTTAAGTTTGGCTTAACAGCTATAAGAGTATGGCTTCCAATGACTGCTTAAATGAAGGGGCTTCCCTTGCACGCCCTCCTGCATTCAATGGATCTGAGTATATCTATTGGAAGGAAAGAATGGTAATCTTTCTTGAGGCAGCTGGTGTTGACATATGGGATGTAGTAGAAAATGGACCATTTGTCCCCTCTACTGTGGATGCTAATGGTGCTCCAAGAAATAAGCCTAAAATTGAATGGAATGAGGATGATAAGAAGAGAATTCAATATAATGCACGTGCTAAGAACATTATAACATCTACTTTGAGCCGTGATGAGTTTTTTAGGGTTTCAAATTGCAAGACAGCAAAGGAGATGTGGGACACATTGCAAGTAACACATGAAGGAACCACTGATGTCAAAAGAGCAAGAATGAACACTCTCACACATGAGTATGAGCTGTTCAGAATGAAACAAGGAGAACCAATGAGTGAAATGCAGAAGAGATTTACACATATTGTTAATCTACTTGCTGGTCTTGGTAAAGCTATATCAAATGAGGATCAAATCAACAAAGTAATGAGATGCCTAAGTAGAGAATGGCAGCCTAAAGTCACTGCAATTTCAGAATCTAGAGATCTGTCTTCAATGACAATTGCAACACTGTTTGGCAAGCTGCAAGAACATGAACTAGAGCTGAACAGATTGAATGAAAGTGAAGAAACTGATAAAAATAAAAAGGGATTGGCTCTGAAATCACAAGCCAGAGAAGTAGAAGACAGTGATGATGATGACTCAGTACAAGAGGAAGAATCTGAAGAAGAGATGAGAATGTTAGTCAGAAAATTCAAGAAGTTCCTAAAGAAGAAAGGAAGCTTCAAAAGAAAGCCTTCCACCTTTCCCAAAAGAAACTTCAGCAAAGGTGATAATTCTTCCAATAACATCACATGCTATGAATGTGGAAAGACTGGCCACATGAAGGTTGACTGTCCAAAACTGCAAAAGAACAACAAAACTGAAAAGTTTGATTCAAAGGACAAGATGTGGAGAAAGCCAAGAAAGGCCTATATTGCTTGGGATGATAATGATGTAGATTCCACTGATGAATCTGAATTTGAGGAGGCAAACTTGTGCTTAATGGCCAGCAATGACAGTGACTCAGAATGAGGTAAATTCTGATTCACAACCTACTTTTGAGGAATTGCAAGATGCATTTGATGAGTTGCATGCTAAATATCTTAAAATTGCTAAACAACTTGTCTCATCTAGAAAAATAATTGCTAAACAATGTGATGAATATGCATGCTTGAAAATAAAAGAAAGAGAACTAGGTGCTAGGAATAAAATCTTGATTGCATCTAGCTCTAACTGTTCTAAGTGCTGCTCACTGTCCAAAGAGGTTGAAAAACTGAAAAATGACTTAGCAAGATTCACAAATGGTAGAGATAACTTAGAAGCATTGTTAGGACAGCAAAAATGTGTTTATGATAAAGCTGGAATAGGCTATGAACCTGAGATACATGAGAAATCTTTTAAAAAGTTTTTTGCTGCACCTAAGACATCAAAAACACTATTTGTTAGATGCTATTTTTGTGCTAGGAAAGGTCATACTGCTACAACATGCCATTACAGAATTTCTGCATATAACAAGTCTAAGTATGTGTGGGTTCCAAAAGGAACTTTTGATGGAACTAACCCAAAAGGACCCAAACAGCTTTGGGTACCTAAGACACAAACATGAATTCTGTTTTGTAGGTGTGTTGGAAGGCCAAGAATGTGAAATGGTACCTTGATAGTGGCTGTTCCAAACACATGACAGGAGACAAAAGCAAGTTCATTACATTCACTCCAAAATCAAGTGGAAGTGTTACCTATGGAGACAACAATAAAGGAAGGATACTTGGCATTGGCAACATTGGAAGTGACTCAACAACAATCATTGAGGATGTACTTTATGTTGAGGGACTGAAACACAATCTTCTAAGTATAAGTCAACTATGTGACAAAGGTTTTAAGGTAAAATTCAATTCCAATAGTTGCTTGATAGAAAATCAGAATGATGCAAATCTGAAATTGATTGGACATAGGATAGATAACATCTACATGCTTGATTTAGATAATATCTCTTCAAACACTGCATGCTGTCTTATTTCAAAAGAAGAAGAGAATTGGCTTTGGCATAGAAGAATTGCACACATTCACATGAACCACTTGAATAAACTAATTTCTAAAGATCTTGTAATTGGTTTGCCTAAACTGAAATTTGTGAAAGATGGATTATGTGATGCATGTCAAAAAGGAAAGCAACTTTTAAACCTAAAAACATTGTTTCAACAAATAGACCCTTGCAACTTTTACACATGGATTTATTTGGTCCATCAAGAACCAAGAGCTTTGGTGGAAACTTGTATGCCTTAGTAATAGTAGATGATTACTCTAGATACACATGGACATACTTTCTATCTCATAAGAGTAATGCATTTGCTACATTTAAGAGAATGGATAAAATTGTGCAAAATGAAAAAGACATGAAAATTGTCTCTATAAGAAGTGATCATGGGGGAGAGTTTCAAAATGAAGTGTTTGAAAACTTTTGTGATGAGCATGGCATTCAACATAATTTTTCAGCTCCTAGAACTCCACAACAAAATGGAGTAGTGGAAAGAAAGAATAGATCATTGGAGGAGATTGCTAGAACTATGTTGAATGACTCTAGCCTACCAAAACAATTTTGGGCAGATGCTGTGAACACAGTCTGCTATGTGTTAAATAGAGTTTTGATAAGACCTATTTTGAAGAAAACCCCTTATGAACTTTATAGAGGAAGAAAACCAAACATTGCACATCTTCATGTCTTTGGTTGTAAGTGCTTTGTACTTAATAATGGAAAGGATAACCTTGGAAAATTTGATGCAAAGGCTGATGAAGGAATTCTCCTAGGCTATTCTCTAACTAGTAAAGCATTTAGAATCTATAATAAAAGAACTGAAACCATTGAGGAATCTCTGCATGTTACATTTGATAAGTCTAACCCCAAAAGGTTGGGAAAGGATGTTGTTATTGATGATCTTGCAGATTCAATTGAGAAAACTGTCTTGGAAGAGCAACAAGGCAATGAAGGAAATGAAAGCTCCAAAGCAGAGATGCTGCAGCAGGAGCAAACAGAACAGCAGTCTAACTTACCAAAGGAATGGAGGACTGTCAGAAATCATCCAATTGATAACATCATTGGTGAAATTACAAAGGGGGTAACTACTAGACAATCTCTTAGAAATGCATGTAATCATATGGCATTTGTGTCTCAAGTAGAACCTAAGAATATAGATGATGCTATAACTGATGAACACTGGATGATGGCTATGCATGATGAATTAAACCAGTTTGAGAGAAATCAAGTATGGAACCTAGTGCCTAAACCCAAGAATAGTCAAGTAATAGGTACAAAATGGGTTTTTAGGAATAAACTGGATGAAAATGGCATAATTGTGAGAAACAAAGCTAGGTTGGTAGCCAAAGGGTATAATCAAGAAGAAGGCATAGATTATGATGAAACATATGCACCAGTAGCAAGATTAGAAGCTATAAGAATGCTACTTGCTTATGCTTGCATAATGGGATTTAAATTGTATCAAATGGATGTAAAGAGTGCTTTCTTAAATGGAGTGATTCAAGAAGAGGTATATGTTAGTCAACCACCTGGTTTTGAGAATAATGAATTGCCTAACCATGTTTATAAACTGTCTAAAGCTTTGTATGGCTTAAAACAAGCTCCTAGAGCTTGGTATGAAAGGTTAAGTAATTTTCTAATTGAAAAAGGTTTCAAAAGAGGTAAAGTTGACACAACTTTGTTCACTAAGAAAAAGGCACACAACATTTTACTTGTACAAATTTATGTGGATGACATAATTTTTGGTGCTACTAATGAGCATTTGTGCAATGAGTTTGCAAGTCTTATGCAAAATGAGTTTGAGATGTCAATGATGGGTGAACTGAACTTTTTCCTTGGACTACAAATAAAGCAAACAGAAAATGGAATCTTCATTAGCCAAACCAAATATTGCAAAGAGTTGATCAAGAAGTTTGGCATGGAAAATGCTAAGGAGATGGCAACTCCAATGAGTACTGCTTGTTATCTGGACAAGGATGAACAAGGTAAACCTGTTGATATTTCAAAATACAGAGGTATGATAGGCTCATTACTTTATCTTACTGCTAGTAGACCAGATATCATGTTGAGTGTATGCATGTGTGCTAAGTATCAAGCAAATCCTAAAGAATCACACCTAACAGCAGTTAAGAGGATAATTAAATATCTGTTAGGAACAAAAGACATGGGATTATGGTATCCTCAGGGAGCTACATGTACTTTAATTGGTTACTCAGACTCTGATTTTGCTGGTTGTAAACTAGTTAGAAAGAGTACAAGTGGAACATGCCATTTACTAGGGAATTCATTGGTATCATGGTTTAGTAAAAAGCAATCTAGTGTGGCTCTATCCACTGCTGAGGCTGAATATGTAGCAGCTGGTAGCTGTTGTGCACAGGTTTTATGGATGAAACAACAATTAGTTGATTATGGTGTGCAACTAGACCAAGTTCCCATTAAGTGTGATAACACAAGTGCAATTAACCTAACTAAGAATCCCATAATGCACTCTAGAACCAAACACATAGAAATCAGACATCATTTCATTAGAGATCATGTTCAAAGTGGAGAAATTGTGATTGAATATGTTGATACAACAAAGCAACTTGCTGATATCTTTACTAAGCCTTTGAACAAAGAAAGCTTCTTTTTCATTAGAAGAGAATTAGGCATAATTGACCAATCCTATATCTGATCTCTGTTGAAAGTGTTTGTTTGCTTAAATCTCTGTGTAAATATGCCTTGTGATTGTATGACCTGTCACTGGAATGATCTATCTGTGAATGGTTAGAAGAGAGTTTCAGTTAAAATTAGATTGATCAGGTACACCTATGTACTTAACCCATGTACACGTATAAAAACTGAAAATTTGTTTTAAACATGGGTGTGATCAATAGCTGTATAGAGGATCAGGAATGAATCCCCTGTGTTTTGGGTCTGATACATCCCTGTGATACATAGAAGTATTAAAACACTGAAACACAATTCCTGAATGTCATAAGTATACTGAGGTGTACTACAGGCATGTATGTTAAATCTGAGAAAGTCAGAATGCACAATCTTAAATACTTGGGAGTATCACACCCCTGTACGCGAACGTTATAAAGCTTGATATTTGAATTCATTTTTTATTTCAAAATTTCAAATCCTCTCAAACGAACTCTCTCTTCACCTAATTCGTAACCCTAGCAGAGCTAAACCTCAGGCATTTCTTTTCCCTTTTCTAAACCCTAATATGGCAAGAACCAAGAACACTGGTCCTTAAACCTCTAAGACCTCTGAGAAGAAGAGAAAAGGGATGGAAACCCCAAAGAAGGCTGAAAAGAAGAAAAAGGAAGTAGGGACTTCCAAAGCTGCAAAGAAGAACAAAGGAAAGGAAGTTGAGTCTCACGTAGAGACAGAAGCTGCAGAGAATGACGCTCCAACATCTTTCATGGACAATGATGTTCTTCTCCAAAGGTATTCCCTCACTAATAATCAGAAGGAGTTCTTTAGACAAAATTTCAAAGATAGAGGAATCCTAGAACCTTGGATAATGGACTTTAAGTATTTTGATGATAATGCTTTCAATTTCACTAAGATTTTAATCTGTCAAAAAGTCAAGAAATTTCTAGAAACTCATGTTGATTACTATCCATTTCTGGTCAAGATCTTTTACTCAAATTTTGAGATGAATGCTAATGGAATTACCTCTGAAGTTAAAGGAATTAAGATCAAAATGTCATTAGAGGAATTCAGCCACCTTGCAAATTTACCTTTTTATGGACCTAGTATTGCTGGAAATGGTCCACAAACTGAATGGTATGATGAATATGATAGGGAAATGGCTAGAGTAGACTTAGTTCTCTCTGATGAACCTGAAGGTAGAGTTACCTACACTAGTGTGATGAGTGTAGAGGATAGGCTTTTGCATTATGTGGTTTGCAGAATCATGATTCCAAGAGGAGGAAATCACTCCATACTGCAGAATTATGATTTAATGCTAATGTGGGCAATGCTGAATGAAAAGCAAATCAGTTGGGGATACAGTATTGCTGCACACATGTTAGAATGCAGAAAAAGCAAGATGATGCTTGCATACCCTGCACTAGTCTGCAAAATCCTAGCTCACTTTAATGTTCCTTTTGATGGAGAAGAAAAGAAACTTGGAAGAAAAGGAACTCATAAGTTTGGTGAAGAAATTGTGAGCAAAATGAGACTGAAAAGGGAAGATGGAAGATGGATAAGGAAAACTGGAAACAAGGGAACTACAGCTGAACCATCTGATGCACAAGGAAGTGTTGCATCTGAATTTGCTCAACAGATATTGGTTATGCTAAGAAACATGGATGGCAGACAAATCAAGAGACATACAGTGCAACTGAATGCATTGACAAGTCTGAACTCGAGGATGACTAAACTGGAAAAGAGTGTTGATCAGATCAAAGAAGCATTAGGAATTGACTTTCCTAACCCTGCACCTCCTGCACCTGAACCAGAAAATTTTAACATTGCTGAACTGGCAAGAGTTGCTGTGGAGGAAGCTGAGCAACAAAATGAGGACACCTCTGCTGAACCATCATTTCAAGGCCAAGGAGACAATTAGTTCTAGGAGTTCTTAGGACTTAGAACTTATTTTGATTTGTTTTGAAAGGCTAAATGCCTTGGTCTGTAATGGTTTGATGAATTCTGTTTTAATTCTCCTGCACTATCCCTCTATTATGAACCTGTTTTGTTTAATATGCTATGCTATGTTTGAATTTATTTTCTACTGATTTGAATGGTTATTTCTTTACCTTTTTTATAATGCCAAAAGGGGGAGGAGAATGTATGATATAGAGAAAGGAAACAAATTATAATGCATATGTTGAGGGGGAGCGTACATGATTCAGGGGGAGTTATCATATAAAAATATTCTGATATGTCTGATATGCTTTGATACCATTTGCTATTGAATGTTTTGATACCATGATTTATGAATTGACAAAAACACTTAGCTTCTGCTATACTTACACTCTGATTTAAGAATTTGTTAAAAGGTTTGTCATAATCAAAAAAGGGGAGTTTGTAAGACTCAATGACTTAGAGATTTTGATATATGACAAATATACAATTTAATGTGTGTGCAAGTGTTTTAGTATCAAATTGCAAAGACAGGTATCAAGCTCTGTAAGAAATTAAAGGAGAATATCCAAAGAAGAACTTGAAGAGCTCAAGGAGCAACAAGCAAGGACAAACATCAAGGAGTCATCAAGACAAGAGCTTAAAGAAGAAATAGATTTAAGTCTTAGATGATTTGTAAGAGAAGAAATCTCTTATTCACAAATAGCTCAGTTGAAATGATGCATGAAGAAAATCATTTTTCATAACCTGCATTAAAAAGGAATAAGTTTTAATGAAAATGATTTTTGGAAGTTAAGTAAATTCTCTGTCAGTACAGCCATGTATTAAATGGATTTATACCATTTCCTGTAACTGACAAGTGAATATAAAGTTCTTAATATTCAGTACATAGATGTACTACACCTATGAATAACATGAAATCAGATCAGTTATAAATGGTTAACTGAATACAGGCCTGTACATATGCTATGTATTCGTGTATTCAAGTTTCTGGAAAAATCTGATGTTCATTAATACATAGATGTACTGAATGGGTGTACTGGTGGTACTGATGGATTAACCAAGATCAAGTATTAAAGAACTCGTACAGCCATGTATTACACAGGTGTACAGAAACTTTCAGTATGTAAAATGGTTAATACATCCCTGTACTCAACCCCTGTCCAAGAACTTGAATCAGTTCAACTGATTCTGATATCAGACCCAAATCTGTTTGGACTGATCCCAAACGGTTACAACTTGTTTTCTATATAAAGAAGGATCAATAGAATACTGAATCATATCAGAAACATACGAAATCAATTTGAGAGATCAATTGTGAAAATCATTCATCATCTTTCTTGAGCTTATTGTGAAAAGAGTGCTTCATTCTTGTTAGAGCTTCAATTTGTGTATTCAACTTTTGAGAGTTAGAAATCAATCTTTCTGTTTTTATTTGATTGTAAGAGAGAGGGACTCTCTCTGTGTGATTAGGGTGAGGAATCCTAAGGAAGAACATTGAGGCTTTTTCACAAGAGGTGTGGTATCCTAGAAGTGAAAGAAGTGCTCTGTGGTGTAAAGGTTTTTCAAGCTACTTGGCTAAAGCTTGCTGTGTTAGTGTGTGAAATCCCACATGTGGAGTGGGGACTGGATGTAGGTCACAGTGGTGGTGACTGAACCAGGATAAATCTGGTTGTGTGGTATTTCTAAACTCAAAGCTCTTTAATTTCTGTCTTGCGCATATAACTGAGTTCTTGATATTCATTGTTCAATATTGTTTCTGTTAAAATGTGTGTTGTTCAAATCTAATCTTAAGGCTCAATATCTGAACTGAATCTTGTAATCAAAGTTGAGTTTATTAAATCTGTTCTTGCTCATATAAACTTCTGATCATATTCAAGAATCTGTGATTTTGATGTTCTAAGTTTCAATTGACATTGAATACTCAGTTAACTTCTATTCTTGATCTGTTTAATTTGAATTGAAACCAGAAGTATTATTGCAATCAATCTTGAGTTATTAATTGTTCAAAACTGAGCTTGATTAAAACTGTTCTTGATCACAGAAACAGAAACAGAAACTGATATATTGTAACTTCAGTTCTTGACTGACTAAGGCCTGTATCTAATACCTGTATAACCTGTTCTGAATCTTAAAAAGCTCTTTCTTGATCTGTTAAAGATCCTGTGGCAACTCTGATTTGAAAAGTAAGTTTTTGAAAAGGAAGAATTTTTGAAAACTCAATGCCCCCCCCCCCCCCCCCCCCCCCCTTTGAGTCTTTCAAGTCAAAACAACAATATTTATATATATTTATAATATTAAAAAAATATAGTTACAAAGAAAAAAGTTAATTAATTTTATGTCATATCATGTTATCAATTTAATTTAATTAGAAATACCACGGTTAAATTATAAAAGAACATAATTATACAAAGCATATTTAGTTTCAATAGTTTGAGGTCTATTTCACACGTAAAAAGATATCACTATTTTTTATTATTAGCTTTCGCATAAATAAAAACCTGTTTTCTAAAATAATATGGGGGTTGGTAGTGGTGGAGGAACGAGGTGGACGTGGGGCAGTGGGATGGGATGGTGTGGTGTGGTGTGGTGTAACCGTGTAAGGTAAGGTGGCGGTGACATTTGTCCAAGAAAGGTAGACGGTGAGAAAAGGATGTAACACTCTGTTTTTTCATTGTTTTAAATAACAGAAATAAATATTAATATATTTATATGCTTATTTGAGTTTTAGAAAATTATTTTAAATGAACTAAGTTCATCACTTTATTCTACTTGATTGTAGAAAGCTACAATTAAAATTTAGGTTGAAAAGTCAGGCGAAACCCGGCCTGCGAATTTCACTGACAGTATAATTATACCGATCAGAAGACCTAATTTTAATTCGTGAACGAAAAACTTAAGGTTTTTATTTTATTTTCTACGATTGTGAATTTTTAGAATTATTTCATTAAAAGTGAGATAATATATCTTTTACGGGCGTTATATTCAATCGGGTGAACGACGGAGTCGATTACGGGAGTTTTGAGACTCGATAAGTGGATAAACCCTATGTTCTCTGATGAATGAGTCATTCATGAGAGAGGATTAGTGTGGCATAAGGTTATTTTGGCAATTTTTAATAATTGCATTTTGATCCTTAAACTTCCTCTTAATTTCATTTTGGTCCCTAAACTAGCCTCCATGATACTCTGAGTGAAGTGGATCAATTTTGGTTCTTCCAAACCATAATGGGCTGCAGTTTTTGAGGCCCAATACTATGGCTAAGATGTTGTTGTGCATGAAGCCAATTTCTACTCTTAAACTTTCCTATGTATTCATTATGTCTTAAGCATTTTTATGCTTGAAAATCAAGTAATGGACTTGGACTTCTCAAGCCCAAGGCCCATGAGGATTTGCTTCATCAACTTTATGAGCCAAGCTTCCTCTTCAAGTCTTATTCATTCTACACTCTTCTATCATCTTCTTCATTCTTCACTCTCTCGCTAACTCCATAGCCTTAGTTTGTGAAGCAACTTGGTGATTCTTGGACTTTTCTTCAATTCCAAGAGGTAATCCATGATCCTCATCATCATTTAGCTATATGTTCTTCAATTAATTTCATGATTAGAAGCTTAAATCATCATGCTCTTCACTTATGTTCTTAACTTTGAAAATCCATAGGAAATCATAGAAAAATCCAATAAATATGAAACCAATTTCTATGTTCTTGTTATTCACCCCCCCCCCCCCCCCCCCCCAATTATTTTGTTGAGGCCGAAACCCTCTATATGTGGTGGAACTTTTGTTCAATTTTTAGAAAGTGATCATAGATCTCATCTTTCGAATATGTATCTATGTTGAATCCAAGTTCTTGTATCAAACTAAAATCTCTTGCCTTATTTTTGTGGCTTGCCCGAATTTATACATTGAGGAACTTGGAAGGTTTTGATTCAATCTTTGTTGATTAATCACTAATATATTGTCTTAAGTACTTAGGATCACTAATCCAATGACTTAAGCAATTTTAGAAATTTTTAGCCACAAAATCTCACTAAGGCCGTGACCTATATGAGGTGTATAGGTGATTTTATTTGCTTGTTTTTGATTGGTTGGTTGTGGTTTATTGAAGGATTAAAGACTTGTACCGTGTACGTGTGTCGCCGATTTCTGGATTTGGGTTAAAGTTTTAAATCGGAAGCTTAATTCTTCGAGAGGTAAGAGGGGATTGCTTGAGGGATTTTTCCGATGGCTACGTTCTATCAAGTTGTTGTCTGTATTATTTATCTGTGGTGGTTGTTTAATTTGGTTAAAGTTGTGTTATTTTTATCTGTGATTGTTTATCTGCATTTAAGTATTTATTTGCAGTGATATATTATAGTGTGATGATGCATGATCTGCCTGGGATAAATACTATGATATTGTTGTTTCAGAAGCCTGACAGTGGTCAGTGCCCAATCAATTAACTACATAAAAGCTTTAAGAAGCTTTATAAATTATATTCAATGTTTAACTGTGAAATGTTGGAATAAAATATTGATGGAAAATTCTATTTGGTAAAAATAAGTAATTTTGGAAAATATCATTATTTTAATGATTTATCGGTGTAAGAATGAACTATGAGTCATAGTGAGGACGTAACCGTGAAATTATTTTTGTACTGCTAATTTTTACATAAGAAATTCCGTAATATTATAAAAATTTATTTTATGAAATTAATCTTCGAAAATAACTTAATCATAATTTTAGAAATTTATTTAAGTGGAAAAGGCTAAGAATTGGCTTAAATGACTTTAAAAAGGCTAAACGACGGCAATTTGGAAAAGTATAGACGATAAGTATTCCTAAAGCGGCAGTACATATTTTAATAAGTTTGAACCTCAAGTGACTCTCTTTTCTGAAAACTAAACTTTTAGTTATCGATAATTTTATGAAAGAATTTCCCCATTGAAATGATTTTTTTCTAGAATCAAGTTTAACTTGACTGTGTTAAAAGTGAAATGGAACTTAGTAACCGAGACGTCGGGGTACTAAGGTTCTTACTGTGTTATGCATGTGGTGTCCTTTGGACTTTGAGGTCCTGTAGACGTGGTGTCTACTGTGTTAAAACATTTGAGATGTTTTCTATTACCACGAACCTAAGACTAGTGCATCGGTTTAGGGGTTTCGTGATTGAGCATTCGGACTTTGAGGTCCTGTGTTATTAATGAAAGTTTTAAAGATGTTTAAAACTATGATTGGTCGTAAGCTTTTGAGCTTCGGCAAGGAAAGATTGAACACAAAAAAAAGTGTCAAGAACAAAGTGTTTTTGCATGCATTTGGCAGACGTGCCCACGGTGTTATGTGTGATTACCTTGCGGAATCAGGTATTTCATGCTACGATTTTCTTCATTGTGCCGGGGTTGGACAATGAAACTCCATTTACGGTTTTATCACTGTGCCTTGGGTTTGGACAGTGTGCAGTGGGTTTTGGCTGTGTGCCTATGGCTGTATGCATTTATGCCATGGGATGGCAATTGAGCCTGATCAACTCACCACGGTTGGGATATCTCATGAGATTAAGTGCAAAATTAGATGATTTATTTGAAGTGTTCATGCATAGTTTTTCAAATGATGACGTTTGGGGTGTGAAACCCATTGATAAACTATTTGCTTTGATATGAATGCTTATGTTGATCTAACATGTGTATGTGTATGTATGTGTTTTCTGTTGTATCGCGCATGTAGTTGTCGAGTTAAATCCATATATTGGTTTCTCACTCTTGCGTATTTTATTTGTGGTTCTCTGCTTATGCATATATATTTACATCCGAGATTAGATGGATCCGGATTTGCCTCTAGCACATTTGAGGCTGCGTTCGATCATGTTTGATCATGCACATCATGCTGGGGCTTGAGAGATTGACCCGGGGGCACTGAGAGCCACGTATTTTGGCCCTAGTCGAGAGATCGCCGGCACAGTAGCTGCTGGACTAAAGCGGAGGAAGCATGTCGTGGAGACTGTAGAGGTATCTCTACCTCCATTTTGGCTTTATCTACAGTATTTGACTGAGCACGGGTTACTTGGTATTCCACCTCAGTCGATTCAGCCTCTTCAGGTGGCAGTACCAGTAGCACCTCTGCCGAGGTGGTAGAGGATCCTGAGATCAAGGAGGACCCCTATGAGTACCATGAGGATGATCCTGAGTTACACCCTCCCGCTGTTGATGATGACGATTCTCCCGACGAGGGAGCGGGAGCAGAGGTATCTTCACCGGAAACACCTGCTGTAGGTGGGGGTGATCATCATGATCTCCCCAATGGTTTTCATTAGCTTGACCAGCTATAGGTATAGTCTTTTGGGGTAGCGAGTCTTGTCAGTTTTTGGATCTGGCTACTGAGAGCCATGAGTTTTTGTATGGTTCTAGACTGCTTGTTACTTTATATGTATAGTCTTTATTTTCTTTACTTAGTTTTTATGGGGAATAGCCTCCTGGTATAAGGGCTCTTTTGTGATCTCCTATTAGTTATACAGGTATATTAACTGAAGATGCATATATATACTTATACGTTGGATTATGTTATCGATGTTTTTTTTAAAAAATTTTATCACCATTTCCGCGATAAGACATTTAATTAAATGTTTATTTTCCGAAAGTAATTTATAATTTAATTTCTGCTTTTGGGTAACTATGTGATAACCCTAGAAGGGGTGTCGCATTTGTGGTATCAGAGCTGGTCGAGTCTTTCGGGAACCTTGGGAAATAGGTCTGTTATGTTTTTGTTGTGTGATCTCCAGTTGGATCTTGGTTGAATTGCTTCCCAGTCGAAGTAATGTGTGTTGGCTTATGAGTATATGTTTTCTTGATAGGTTTCCGCTGGTTTTGCCTTGTGGGAAACAATGGTTTGTAGGTTGTGTTTTGGTCCATGTGTGACACATTCGTTTATCCTTTTAGATTGTGTCCGATATTTGAGTAGTATACCTGTTAAGGTAGATTTTCTAGGAATGTTTGCTAAGAATGTTCCAGGTTTACCGTTTGGAAAGGATAGTGATTATTCGATCGATCTAGTTTCTAGATTCGGTTTGTCCTCTATCGCTTCGTGTAGAATGTTGTCTATAAAGTTGGTCGAATTAGACGATTTGACTTAACTGGAAGATCTGTGGTCTAAGCAGTTTGTTAGACCGAGTGTGTTCTAGTAGGAAGCACCAATGTTGTACGAAGGTTCGAGACTCCGCGTGGATTTCTGACAACTCAACGAAGTAGTGATTAAGAACAAGTATTCTCTATCGTGTGTAGTTGATTTGATAGATCAATTGCGAGTAGTCGTAGTCTACGCAAATATTCGACTTGAGGACGAGTTATCACCAGAATTGAATGAGGACCTATCTTAGATTTTGGAGCCATTGACTCAGCCTACGAGGAAAGATCAACTCTTCGTATGTCTGAGAGACTGACCAAGTTGTCCATGATCGTGCCGATTCAGAGTGACCATACTAAGAGTATCTGGAAAGACCTGTGTGCTTGTTGGAACTAAGGTGAATCGATTTGAATCTTCAACCTTTGGTGGGTGTCTCATGATTAAGAAAATCCTTATCTGTACTATTCGTTCTTTTATGAAATTGTAAATTGACAATTTTTCCTCAAATTCCTATGGTTGTATTAGACAATCATTGCGATCAATTTTGCACGTGTTGAATTGATTTTTCTAATCTTGATTTAAAGCTTATCATGATTTATCAATTAGTCATGCTAGCCAGTAATTTTAATTTACTCCAATTGACTCCTTGTATGTGAGAATTTGTGCTCACACCTCTAAATAAACCTCAGTATATTAGACATTTGAGCGGATTAATTAGATAGTATCCATTGGTCTGGATATTTTCACATTTCGTTGAAAAAAAATTGTTATGATTATTTCTTGAGTTGTAACACAGATGACTTGTTGGTAATAGAAGTTTCTTGATGAAACTTACTCTAGTAACTTTTACTTTAGGTAGATGTGATCCAGTTTGAAATTTTGTCAGATTGTTTTCCTTTTAAATTGTTATTTTGTAAATTCCTTATATTAAGAAGGAATCCTCTTGGTGTGAGTGATTAACCATCTTGTGATTTCCTAATTCACTGGAAGTTTTTATGGAATGAGGAACTTTAGTAGAGTCATGTTTGTAAGAATGTACCGGGCATTTTTACACTCACGATCCTATTGAAGAATCTTTTTACATATTGGACACTTCTGTATCTTTCAAAATGATAAAATTCTTCTCTATGCTTTCTTGTGAAAGTGAAACCAAGAAGAAACTCCTTTCTTGATGATTTATTTTCGTAATCTTTAAGGCCAAGTCTTGTTGTAATTCGATAAAACTTATTCCTTTTGGATCAATTTTACCTTGTATCTTTTCCAAACGTCATTGACGTGTGACCTATCTCATAGGTTATGAGGATGGTTACTTTATTCATATCACGATATCATAATTAGTTGAGTACAATAACAATATAATTTGACATTGAGACCTCCCTTGTTAAGATGTTGGCGTCGCCATTAATCTCGTTGTGAGTTTACCGAAGATCTCTAAGAGTTTTCATTCGTTTTGGGTGATCGATGATAGGCCAATGAGGAAGACACCTTTCTTACTTGTTAATATTCGTTAAATAGTGGAAAAGTTAATCAAAGTATGTATAAGAGAACTTATCAAATTTCATGAAATATCATCAATTATCGTTTCAGATGAAGACCCAAAGTTTACCAACGTTTGTCGGTAAAGTCCGCTTTGTGTTGAGGATCAAGTTGAGGCTAAGTTCAGCCTGTTATCTTCAACTAGATGGATAAGTAAGAAAGGAACAGATCTCTAGAAGGTTAGCTAGGAGTAAGTGTAGTACCCAAGTACGATCGTCCCTATAATAGGATAAACAAGAGGTGATAGGAATTTTATTGAGATATAGATGTGACTAGTAAGATGAGAACCCCTAGGGTCAACGTCATTAAGTAAGACTATTACAATAAATCTTATCATGAATTAAGACAGAATGTTACTAAAGGAATTTGGAGTAATGATCAGGTGTTTGTAGTTAAGATTAATTGTATGAGTTTGGAAGATTCAAATGAAAGTATCTATAGTAATTTCACCTAAGTGGATTCTAATTGTAAAAGATAAACTCTTGTGTTATCTAAGTTTGCTAGGGAAATTCAATGTTGATGGGTTAGCTAATCTTATCTTGCTTGATGTATTTTGATTTCAGTTTATCTTGAGAAGTATTATGATGTTTTGATCGGAGACTTGCAATATGTGATTTTGGTATAACTTGGAAAAGTAGACTATGTTTAGAGGGGTTAAGACTACAATTGGATACCTTGAGTAGGAAGTTGATACACGTTGTGATAAAGTTAGTTTTGATCTTGGTGTTAAATTTGAGAGTTAGATGTGTGGGAATCAGTTTTCTAGTGGATCAGTAATTGAAAATAGAAGTGATTAAGTTTTGGTTTTGCTCTTCATGTGGGAGGAACTAAGATACAATGTCATGGATAGTGGATATAATGTGGTGGTATATAATTTCGAGAATGAAAGAGAACGACATAAGAATTGATTGTGTTATGGAGTTAGTAATAAGATGAATGAAGCGACTGGAAATACAATATTGAATCTTGGATAGAAACTGATGCGTGTGCTGTGAAAGAAGTGGAAATCTTAGTTTAAAACTTGGTGTTAACAGTAAGAGTTTAAATCTTAGTTTCAATAGTTTGAGGTCTATTTCACACGTAAAAAGATATCACTATTTTTTATTATTAGCTTTCGCATAAATAAAAACCTGTTTTCTAAAATAATATGGGGGTTGGTAGTGGTGGAGGAACGAGGTGGACGTGGGGCAGTGGGATGGGATGGTGTGGTGTGGTGTGGTGTAACCGTGTAAGGTAAGGTGGCGGTGACATTTGTCCAAGAAAGGTAGACGGTGAGAAAAGGATGTAACACTCTGTTTTTTCATTGTTTTAAATAACAGAAATATATATTAATATATTTATATGCTTATTTGAGTTTTAGAAAATTATTTTAAATGAACTAAGTTCATCACTTTATTCTACTTGATTGTAGAAAGCTACAATTAAAATTTAGTTTGAAAAGTCAGGCGAAACCCGGCCTGCGAATTTCAACGACAGTATAATTATCACTACTAGAAAAAAGGTTTTTAGCGACTGATTTAAATCCGTCACAGTTAGCGACCGAAATTGCGACCGAGTTGTTTTATTAGAGAATTGGTATAGGTTTATCCTCAGCGACCGATTTAGCGACCGAAATATTCAGTCCCAAAATTTCGTCGCTATATCAAAAGTTAAAAAATCAAATCAATTTTCTTAGTCAGCGACCAATTTAGCAACCGATTTTTTTTTTTTTTTTACCTTTTGTGACCGAATATAAATCGGTAGCAGAATAATTTTTAATGATCTACGACCGAATTAGCGACCTAAAATTTTGGTCGCTAATTAAGAACCCTAAATCAGCTACCTGAGCCCATTTCCCCCTCAGTTTTCATTTTTTTCTCTCCCCTCAGCTAACAGCGAGATGCACAGCGACGAGACCATCGAGCCACTCCGGCATTCTCCCCCTCCCTCTCCCCACCACCACTCCGGCATTCTCCCTCTCCGCTCATCTCTCTCCCCCTCTCTGGTCATCTCTCTCTCCCTCTCCGCTCATTTCTTCCTTCGTTTGAACGGTGGCCACCCGTGGAACGCCACCACCGAGGCGCACCACCATCGAGCCGCACCACCACCGAGCCGCACCCTAACCTCTGCGACAACAGTCCTTCAGGTACCCCAATCTCTTCCTTCGTTTTATTCCTCAAAGTCATGAGCATTTCTTCCTTAACTTCTCCCCAATAGTGTAGTTTATATTTTGTCTCTAATAGCTTTAAAGCTTGTCTTCAAAATGTTTGATAAAATGTCTCTTATAGTGTTTGTTAACTTTTTTAGATTTTTTCGTTTTAACTAAGATATTGCGCCGAGAAAGAGAGAAAGACAGAGATAGTAGTGAGAGAGAGAGAGAGAGAGTTAAGGTCTCAGTGATAGTGAGATGAAGATGAATTCTTCTTCATAACATGCTTTGTATCTGTTGTTTGATCTGCCCCATACTTCTATTTTTAATCTATTAAAACTCACCCTCAACACCAGCTAATGACACATCAGTTTATTTTTTGCCACATAGTCCAATTCCTCCCACGTCTCTATGCAATTTTTGGATCAACAGAATCACTCTTATATGCTAATCCTTTTCATTCTTTCAAATCCAAAAGCTATTTGAGACCCACTGTTACATAATGTAGACAAAACACTTATGGCTATAAAACTGCAATCACCGTTACCATTGCCTTCATCATGAAAGGATTCCAAAACTGAAGCATTTAATGGAATCATTGTATCGTCAGCAGCAGTTAGGTATGTATTAACACAATACCAATCCAATGCCTGAAAAAAAAGTAGCGTGAGCACTTTGACCGAAAACAAGCATTAGAAGAGTATATGAGACAACATGAGAAAACCAGCACCTTTTTTTTTTTTATTGAAGGAACATTATGAATGTGGATAAGATGCGGGATTACTGGTGCCATTGTTGCTAAGTCTAATTGTTGGTCTATGCTTTGGCATGTTGATCTTCAATCTGATAGTAAGTCTCTGGATATTCCAGACACTAACTCAAGCATCGGCTACACCCAAAGAACATTTGACAAGAATCCTTTTAAAATGGTGATTGCATGCAATATCTAATTGTTTAAGCACATCCTGATTCTTATTCCTGATTTTTCTTTTTTGGAAGTTGCTCGGAATGATGTCAAGTCCACCAAACTTGCTACTAATTTATTGATGCATTTCAGAATTTATTGATGCAATATTTGCTACTATTTTTTTTTTCATTTGCTTAGTTTTCAGTAATAAGTGTAGAATAGGCTCCATTTTAGGTAAATTTCATCACCTTGGTACTGTTTTGTTTCTTACTGATTTGTAGTTTTGTCTAAGGATTTATACAATCAAGTGGGTGTTTGGTGTCTTATTTTAGGTCTGGTTGGTGCTTGTTCCCATGGCTTAACAAAAGGGTTTTTGGGTTTTCCCAACTACCCTGCATAATCAAATCCACAAAGGTAAGTGACTAAAGCACAATGGAAGGGACTTGAACCCCTATTTAAGGATAGTGGTATGGATCAGTTATAGTTGACACACCTTGAATGTGTTTTATGTTTTTCCAAAATGTAAGTTAGTTATCGGACTTACTTGATATATTCAATTTATCATACCTTTGGCTGAGTGGCTCCAAATTAGATGTCTTGCTCAAGAGACTTGAACCAGTTCCCCTACTAAAATAGATGCAAAGGTGGTAGAATCAGGTTGAGATGGAGAAAGGTTATTCATATCTTAAAGCTTAATATCCATAACTACTTGATAATTTTTCATATATGTAGTTTCCATAATAATTATGGTTATTTTCTCATTGAACATCTATTATCTTACTTCAGGACATTTGCTTACATGGTTTGCTAAAAATCTTATCTTTCTGTACATATTCAAGAATAAAGACATTTCACTGATGAGTGTTCCATAAGTGTAAGCTGATGCTATGATAGCCTTGGTTATATTTTCACAGTAGTCATAAGTTTAAGGTTCATTAGTATTTCTGCTGAGGGAGTTCTTGAAGTCATGGATTGTTCACGGTTGATATTTAAGCGCAACGATATTAAATGTATTTATATACTTAAATTATTCCCATTTCATTTCCATTATGATCTCACTCTCTTATTAATTGAAATGAAATTGAATTAAAAATTCCACATAGAAATTTTTTAATTTAATTCCATTTCAGCTTGGCTGTCATGCTGTTGATGCTGCAAAATGAGTACAACTGAGCCCTAATAATAGATTCAGGAGAGGTTGCCTTACTATTTTCTTGTATGAAGCTGTAAAATACTTCTAAACTACTACCATAATTTTTATTTTTGAGAATTTGGTTGACCTTGACCAACTGTTGTGTCTTGATTCTCTTCAAGATATGCTGCCATGAAATGATTATGTTTTAGTAGTGGTCTTCTTGAAGATTACTGGTAGATTTCCATCTTGTGTTCTAAGGGGTTATAAATATGGAAGCTGGAAGAAAAGAATGACGGATGGCCATACTTGTGGAGGGACTCACACTATAGGCTCAACATTTAATAACCTGGGCATCTTTCCTATGACAATGGCATGTGAGCTATGAATAGCTAAAGTTCTGTGCACGGTTTTCTGTGTTGTTTCTATGGGACTTGCTTCCTTTTTTTATATGGGGATGTTTTTATGATGTTCTTTTGTAGGGGTTTCTGGTTCTTTGTATAGGTGTTGTTCTGTTAGTTAGGGTGGTGAATAGGTTATTTAGAAGCTGTATTTGTGGATGATTATGTTTAAAGCAAAGAATTCATTTTATATTGAACGAAGAAAGTAAAGGCATTAACTTTACTCTACATGGCCTTAGGGGAATAAGATTTTCAAGTTACTCTAGCCTAATTGTCATTATATCCTACTTGTTTTCTTTTCTAATGCCCACTAGTTTTGAAGAATCTGTTGGAATGATAGAGGAAAACCGTAAGAAGCTAAAGATCAATAAATAGTATTCTCAATTGGATGTGTATGTTTTGTATACACAAGCTAAAGAATCTGTCATTGACTTGTGTGTTTGTTTTGTATTTTGATTCTCTTTATTCCATTGCATTGATGATTATGCTTGTGATGTGTATGTTTCAGGTTTCTGTATTCTGTCCCACACTTCGAAGTTCGTATTCCCTTTCTTAGCCTTAACTCTCGGTGAGGTAAGTCAATAGTCCCCTTCTTGTTTGTTAGTGGAGAACAAAGCTCAATAAGTTGTTGGACGTGTACTGATAAATTTAGTCAATTGCTTGCTATTTGTCTCATTTATGTTTTCTTTCTTAGTGGAGAGCGGAGCTCAATAGGTTTGATATTGTATGAGATGCATGACTGCTTGTGTGCTGTTACTTTAAAAACCATGCATGTGTTTGTCAACTTGGTTTGTTGTTTGTTTGTAGAGAGCGGAGCTCAATAGGTTGTGATGTTGTTTGAGATGCATGACTGGTTGTGTGCTGATAATTCAGAAAAGTTTCATGTGTTTATCTATTTGATTTGTTGTTTGTTAGTAGAGAGCGGAGCTCAATAGGTTGTTTGTCAATTATTTAATGTTAATTGTACAGGTCCACTACAATTTTATCTGCCCTGTTAACTTGATTTGTTGTTTGTTAGTAGAGGAGGATAAGGCTAAAGGTTTATTATTTTTAATGTTAATAATTTAGAAAAGCCTTAGTTTCCCGTTTGAGATACAATATCAATGAGCACGTGTACCTTTTCAAGGTACACATGCTCATTGTATTGGATCTTGAATTGTCTAAGTTGGACAGTTTGAGAAAAACATTTTCTTCGCAAAGTTAACAGTTATTCTTTGCATTCTCGTATCTTATACTTGATTGAATTTTGGTTTGTTACATATCCTATTGTTCTCCGGGTGCATATTTGATCGTGGTGGATGTCATCGCGTTCAATTCATGTATATCGGAGACCAATGGGAAATGCTACTGAAATTTCGTCAGGTATGAGGCATGAGAATTAAGGAATAACTGTTAACGGAGTGTTGAAAATGTTTGTTCTCGAATGGGATAGGGCCATACCCTGTGAAAAGAAGAAGACGAGAATTACTCGACTAAGTATTGTTGTTTTAGTTACCAGTCATGGAAGCTCCTGAGCATCGGAGGTGGATGGATAGAAGGAAGGAACAAGGTGGAGTGACAGATGAGTTCATTGAGGGAGTGAATGAATTCATGGAGTTTGCTCGCAACTCTGAGGAATATCTTAGACAAGAAAAACCAAAGATGAGGTGTCCTTGTAAGAGATGTAAGTGCAAACGGTATCATTATGGGGACGACGTGATGGTACATCTCTATGAGAAGGGGTTCAGGCCTAATTACTACTACTGGACCAGCCACGGTGAGAGATTGCCCCCGTTTCCGCCGGTTGTGGTGGATGATGCATACTATGGGGCTGGTGAGCATAGAGAAGACTACAATCCGTTCGAGCAGATGATTATGGATCATGCTAGCCCCGAAGTTGGTAGGGGCATTCAACTGGACGGTGTGATGGGGTCTCAACACATAGAGGAGGATCCTAACCCAGAGTCACAAAGATTTTTTGACATGTTGAGAGCCGCGCAAGCGCCTTTGTGGGATGGTTGTCAGGATTACTCCGAACTATCGGCTTCGTTGGTTGCTCTTAGCCTCAAGTCCGAAGGCAATATGACTGAACATGATTTCGATCGGTGGGTTCAATTTATGGGTGGGGCAATGCCGAGCCACAATCGAATGCCTAGAAATTTCTATCAAGCTAAGAAATCAGTGGCAAACTTGGGTCTGGGTGTTGAGAAGATTGAGTGTTTCCCGAATGGTTGCATGTTGTATCGTAATGAATATTTGGATGAGAGAGTTGATACTTGTAGATTTTGCGGTGCTGATCGTTACAAGATAAGAACTGATAGAAAGGGAGTTATTAAAAAAACCCCCCTAAAAAAGATGTGGTACTTCCCGATTACTCCTAGACTCCAAAGAATGTATTCTTCGATGGCCACTGCAGCTCACATGCGATGGCATGATAACAATCAGAGGGATTCTAGTGTGTTGTGTCATCCATCAGATGGAGAAGCATGGAAACATTTTGATAGGATGTATCCGGAGTTTTCCATAGATTCTCGGAATGTCAGATTGGGGTTATGTACAGATGGATTTAATCCGTTCGGTCAATATGGTAAAGCTTACTCATGTTGGCCAGTTATTCTAACTCCATATAACCTTCCGCCTGGGATGTGCATGAAGAGGGAATTTATGTTCCTTACAATAATAATTCCAGGACCTTCGAATCCGAAAAGTAAGGTTGATGTGTACATGAAACCTAGGGGTGTAACGGGTCGGTTTGGTTCGGTTTTTGGTGAAAAAAATGTCCAAACCAATCAAATTTGATTGGTTCGGTTTGGTTCGGTTTTCTGAATTTTTTAGTACATGACCCGAACCAAACCGAACCGATAGAGTTCGGTTTGGTTCGGTTCGGGTGATCGGGTTACCTGATTAAAATGCATTGGAAACTTTTGTTGGCAAAAAATGCCCTAGAAAGTTACCAAAATACAAAATAGTTCACAAAACCATAGGAATTAACAACAAATCAAGTACAAAATACAAAATAGTCCACAAATAATGTCTATTACAATCCAAAATAGTCTAGAATTGGCAAAATAAATAGAAATGGTCCACAAAATAAATCCATAATCCATAAAACAAGTCCATTATCCACAAATTAAGTCCATCCAAAATAGTTTAGAATTGGCAAAATACATAGAAATAGGTAGTTTAGGTCAGATTATAATTTTTTGGGGATTTTTTTTTTAAATTATATACGATAGGGTCGGGTCATCGGGTCATTGGATTTGGAAGACAAAATCCAATACCCGAACCAATGATAATTGGTTCTCATTGGTTCGGTTCGGTTTTTTACCCGAACCAATCATATTCGGTTTTTTCCGGGTTGGTTCGGTTCGGTTTGGTCGGGTTGGTCGGGTTGACCCGGTCCACTTACACCCCTAATGAAACCTCTCATAGAGGAGTTGACCCATTTGTGGAATGTTGGAGTCTTAACATATGATGTGTCATTGAGGCAGAATTTTATACTGAAGACAGCTTTGATGTGGACAATCAATGACTTTCCGGCGTATGGGATGTTGTCGGCTTGGATGACAGCAGGTAGGATTGGTTGTCCTTGTTGTATGGGGCAGTCGAAGGCATTCACTCTTACCCACAGTCGCAAAACTTCTTATTTTGATTGTCATCGTCAATTCCTTCCCCAAGACCATCCTTACAGGAAGAATAAAAATGCATTCAAAAAGGGTGGTGTTGAGAAAACTCCTCCACCCCGACATTTAACTGGAGAAGAGATTTGGCAGATGATTAGGACGTTCCCATTCATTCATGAATCTGGAGGAGTACAAATACCTGGTTATGGCACAGAACATAATTGGACAAAAAAAAAAAGTATTTTTTGGAGCTTGCCCTATTGGAAAACACATCTCATCCGGCATAACATCGATGTGATGCACACTGAGCGAAATGTATTTATGAATGTGTTTGACACGGTGATGGATGTCAATGGTAAGACAAAGGATACATATAAGGCTCGATTAGATATAGCGGACATATGTAAAAGAAAAGAGCTTGAGTTGATGGACATTGGTGGTGGTAAGATGCGAAAACCGAAGGCAAAATATGCGTTGAGTAAACCCCAAAGGGTAGCTGTTTGTGAATGGGTTAAACAACTGAAGTTACCAGACGGGTATGCTTCGAACTTATCAAGATGTGTCAACTCTAAGGAAGGAAAGTTGCATGGAATGAAAAGTCCTGACTGTCACGTATTCATGCAACGATTGCTTCCGATTGCATTCTCATCTTTGCCGAATGATATTTGGAAGCCGCTTGTTGAGCTCAGTCAGTTTTTCAGAGTCTTGACATCCACAACATTAAAGGTTGATCAACTAAAGGCTATGGAACGCGATATCCCTGTTTTATTATGTAAATTGGAACAAATATTTCCTCTGAGCTTCTTTGATGCGATGGAACATCTTCCCATCCATTTACCATACGAGGCAAAAGTAGGTGGCCCGGTTCAATATCGTTGGATGTATCCATTTGAGAGGTATATACATATATATATATTTTTAAACTATAATCATAATGTTATTTAAATATTTATATATAATCATAAAATCTTGTAACATATCCTAGGTTCTTACGTTCGTTGAAAGAAAAGGTAAAAAACAAGGCTCGGATAGAAGGTTCTATTTGTGAAGCGTATTTAGTTGAGGAGGCCTCCACGTTTGCTTCTTTTTATTATCCATCTGACATAGAAACAATGAGGACTAGAATCCCGCATAATGTCGACGGTGGTGAAGGTTGTTCATATAGTCCTCAGCTATCAATTTTTAATTATCCTGGTCGTGCGTGTGGTGCATACAAAACATGTTGGTTGGATGAACATGATGAAAAAGTTGTTGAGTTGTACGTGCTTCAGAATTGCGAAGAGGTCGAGCCATATATAGAGTAAGTCATTTATATATTGCATGACCATATTTTTTTTTATTAATATATATCCTTGTACGTAATTTGATGACATACTTTCTTAACCCCATGAATGCAGAATATATAGCAATTTGCTAAGAGAGCTCAATGCCGACATTTCAGAGTTGCAAATTCATCAGGAGATTGCCAACCATTTTCCAAAGTGGTTCAAAAAATACGTAAATTAATTACTAACTTATCAACATTCTAATTTATCTGCATAACATGCTTTTTATATCTGCAACTCTATGTGTTATTCATCATGTAGGTTCTAGATCAAGCTAACCAAATTAATGACCCCCTCTTGATAGCTTTGGCATGGGGTCCAAAAAGAAGGGTTCGAACATGCGAAATCTATATTATAAACGGGTATAAGTTCCACACAAGGTCATGGGGTCAGGGATGAAATCTTCTAACTCTGGTGTTTGTGTGCGTGCGATCAATGGTGGATTAGAGGACGACTTTTATGGAATATTGACTGACATTATTGAATTAGAGTATTATGGTCATCCTCACAAAACGTTAGTGTTGTTCAAATGTGAATGGTTCGATAATATTCCCGATAGGGGTACAAAAGTAGACAACAAATATGGAATTGCTGAGGTCAGGCAATCACGGAGATATCAAGTGTATGACCCGTTCATCTTTGCACAGCAAGCGGAGCAAGTTTATTACACATCGTATCCCGAGGGACATCAAGATTGGTTGGGTGTTATTAAGATAAAGGCAAGAAGTGCAATCATAGATAATGTAGTTAGTCAGGGAGAAACAGAGACTTCGTATCAAGATGTTCATGAAATTAATGGAATTCAGATAAACTTGCAGTTTGAGCCGGAAGATTTTAATGATCTTGCGGATCCTGGGGGTGTTGATGAGGTAGTTGACACTGTATTACTAGATCAATATGAATTGAATGAATCTAGCGAGGATATTGAATATATATCATCTGATGATGAGGAGAGTGAAAGTGAATTTAGTGACCGAGACTCTAGCTAGGTAAGTTGTATATAAAAATACCATATTTGTGTTATTTGTTATTTAATTTGTTATTTGTTGTATAATGTACCATTTAATTAATTGCTATTATTCTTGTTGTTATTGTAAACAGATGACGAGCGACATGGGTCGGGGACGTGGCTGTCGTGGTTCTGGCACCTCTCACGGTGGTCGTGTGAGGGGTCATGGTGGGAGAGGTGCTTCCACCCGCCCATCAACTTCGGATCAGGCACCGACGAGTATTGTTGGCTCTCATGGGTCACATGCTGATGATATTCCGCCTCCAGCAGCAGCAGGAGCCTCACCAGCTACACAGCCCTCACCCACGAGCCACCCTACATCATCCACACGACCTACACCATCCTCACGAGCCACAGCATCCACGCCCGCCACACCGGCCACACTGGCCACACCAGCCACACAGGGGTCTGCTGCCGAGTCCGGGATTCACAGTTGGGCCGGGACAAGAGATCCCACGGATGGGAGGGTATGGCTTCGCCCTGCGGCGAAGTTAGAGTAAGTTATTTATTAATTGTTGTTGTTTTCTGTCATTATAATTATACTTGTACATATTTATTAAATACGTTTATTGATAAAATTTATGCATTATTTGTTGTTAATAGCTTTTACCCTGCATACGGGCCTCAGAAGCAGATCTCTCAGTGTATCAAGGGAAAGTATAGTGAGGCCTGGCCATCGTGGAAGAAGATTGATAAGGATGTGCGTGATATGTGGTTTAGGGATGACTTCGGGGTAACGAATAAATTTATTATTGTGTTAAGTATATGTCTACAATATTATTATTTATTAATTTTGTTTCTTGATATTTTACTCTTTCTTGTCAGGCACACTATAAGTGGTTGCCAGCGGATGCAGATCAGATACGTAAGGCCTTTGAGTCGAGAGGCGCAAAGCTGGTTAAGTGGGCAATGGGTACGATTAGGGATGGTTCAGATGATGGGAGTTGGCTTCGACTTGATGTGCTGGAACGCCTCCGTCAATATTGGGCTAGTGATGAGAAGTTCCTGATAAAGAGCGAGATCGGAAAGCAGAATCGGGCTTCTGACACTGGCGCTCCACTATACACCGGTGGCTCAATAACCATTCATGAACATTTTGATAGGATGGTAATAAGTCAACATGAATTTTATTGTTTTTTAATTTAGTGCTTTATATATGTCCTTATTAATAAAAATTGTCTTTTTTTGCTTTTATATATGTAGTCGAAAGAGCAGCAGAGAAAACCCACTGCAATTGAGATCGTGCACAAGACTAAGAAGACCAAGCGTGGGGAGTGGGTTAGCCCGAAGGTTCGGGACCTTGTTGTAAGTACTCTTAACTCACCAATTCATTTTCAATATATTAATTATTTTCATTCTTCTTAATATATAATTACAAATGATAATGTCTGACATATTTTGCAGGACGAATTCCATCACCTCAAAAACGATGCCAGTAGTCAGGGGCAGGAGCCGTCTCCTAAGTCTGACAATGCCCTTTACTTAAGGTGGTTGGCGGGAAAAATAAGAAGGGCCATGTATTTGGCCTCGGTCAGCTTGGGGATCAGTTTGTGGCCATATCAGCGCCATGCGAACATTCTGGCCCTGATTCCAACCCAGATGTCAGAGAGGCCATCATGAACATGAATGCTGAACTTGCGGCGAAGGATAACGAGATACATGAGTTGCGGGAGCACGTACGACAGCAAGACAGTCGCATACGAGAGCAGGATAATCGCATGGAGGAGCTGTTTAGGTACTTGGGATTCCGACCTAGCAGTTTCGGATCTGGCGGTGCCTACGTCGAGGCTACTACTGCGGATGTCGCTGCTGCTGATGCCGCCGCTGTTACCAATGCTGCTGCTATTGATGACGCTACTGCTGCTGTCGTTGCCTCGGATCACTCTGGCATCAACCCACTCCCTTCACCCCCTCATCACATAGATTAGTTTTCCCATCTTTGTATGACACATATTGACTATTACATTTGTATTTCTCCTGGTCTTTTTATATATTTTGCGTGAATATTTATCGAATTATCTGCTTTAATGTGATTGATATTTAATTTTATTTGCTTTAAGTTTATGTTTGCTAATTTTAATTTAATTAATTAAATCTTATTTTAATAATTTGTGGTTTCAAAAAAAAAATAAAAAAATTTAAATCAGCGACCGAAATTTTTTGGTCGCTATTTTAAATATTTCCGTTGACGTTAGCGACCGAATTTCTAAAATTAGGGACCGATTTAGCGACCGATTTTTCGGACGCAATATTTAAATATAGCGACTGATAATTCGGTCGCAAAATTTAAAAAATCGGTCGCTGAATCGGTCATTTTTAATTGTGAACGACCAATCTAAACGACCAAATGAAGGCTATTCTGTGACCGAAAATTCGGTCGCTAATCAGCGACCGAAAATAATTTGGTCGCTATATAATTAGCGACCAAGGTTTTGGCAACCGTTTGTAATCGGTCGCTAATTCGGTCGTTGACTGATTTAGCGACCGAAAATCATGAAATAGCGACCAAAAAATTCGGTCGCTAAATGCCTTTTTTTTTGTAGTGTATACTGATTAGAAGACCTAATTTTAATTAGTGAACGAAAAACTTAAGGTTTTTATTTTATTTTCTACGATTGTGAATTTTAGAATTATTTTATTAAAAGTGAAATAATATATCTTTTACGGGTGTTATATTCAATCGGGTGAACGACGGAGCCGATTATGGGAGTTTCGAGACTCGATAAGTGGATAAACCCTATGTTCTCTTATGAATGAGTTATCCATGTGAGAGGAGTGTGGCATAAGGTTATGATGGCAATTTTTAATAATTGCATTTTGATCCTTAAACTTTCTCTTATTTTCATTTTGGTCCCTAAACTAGCCTCCATGATACTCTAAGTGAAGTGGATCAATTTTGGTTCTTCCAAACCATAATGGGCTGCGGTTTTTGAGGCCCAATACCATGGCTAAGATGTTGTTGTGCATGAAGCCAACTTCTACTCTTAACCTTTCCTATGTATTCATTATGTCTTAAGCATTTTTATGCTTGAAAATCAAGTAATGGACTTGGACTTCTCAAGCCCAAGCCCAAGGTCCATGAGGATTTGCTTCATCAATTTTATGAGCCAAGCTTCCTCTTCAAGTCTTATTCATTCTACACTCTTCTATCATCTTCTTCATTCTTCACTTTCTCTCTAACTCCATAGCCTTAGTTTGTGAAGCAACTTGGTGATTCTTGCACTTTTCTTCAATTCCAAGAAGTAATCCATGATCCTCATCATCATTTAGCTATATGTCCTTCAATTCATTTCATGATTCGAAGCTTAAATCATCATGCTCTTCACTTATGTTCTTAACTTTGAAAATCCATAGAAAATCATTGAAAAATCCAATAAATATGAAACCAATTTCTATGTTCTTGTTATCATCTATATAATCATAATCCAAGAGATTGATGTAAACAAAGTTTTCCTCCCCAATTATTTTGTTGAGGCTGAAACCCTCTATATTTGGGTGGAGGAACTTTTGTTCAAATTTTAGAAAGTGATCATAGATCTCATCTTTCTAATATGTATCTATGTTGAATCCAAGTTCTTGTATCAAACTAAAATCTCTTGCCGTATTTTTGTGCCTTGGCCGAATTTATACATTGAGGAACTTGGAAGTTTTTTATTCAATCTTTGTTGATTAATCACTAATCTATTGTCTTAAGTACTTAGGATCACTAATCCAATGACTTAAGCAATTTTAGAATTTTTTTGCCACAAAATCTCACTAAGGCTGTGACCTATATGAGGTGTATGGGTGATTTTATTTGCTTGTTTTTGATTGATTGGTTGTGGTTTATTGAAGGATTAAAGACTTGTACCGTGTACGTGTGTCGCTGATTTTTGGAGTTTTAAATCGGAAGCTTAATTCTTCGAGAGGTAAGAGGGGATTACCTGAGGGATTTTTCCGATGGCTATGTGCTATCAAGTTGTTGTCTGTATTATTTATCTGTGGTGGTTGTTTAATTTGGTTAAAGTTGTATTATTTTTATCTGTGATTGTCTATCTGCATTTAAGTGTTTATTTGCAGTGATATATTATAGTGTGATGATGCATGATTTGCCAAAATACTATGATATTGTTGTTGATTGTTGTTTGAGAAGCCTGACAGTGGTTAGTGCCCAGTCAATTAACTAGATAAAAGCTTTAAGAAGCTTTATAAATTATATTCAATGTTTAACTGTGAAAATGTTGGAATATAATATTGATGGAAAATTCTATTTGGGAAAAATAAGTAATTTTAGAAAATATCATTATTTTAATGATTTATCGGTGTAAGAATGAACTATGAGTCATAGTGAAGGCGTAACCGTGTAATTATTTTTATACTACTAATTTTTACGTAAGAAATTCTGTAATATTATAAAAAGTTATTTTATGAAATTAATCTTCGAAAATAACTTAATTATAATTTTAGAAAATTATCTAAGTGGAAAAAGCTAAGAATTGGCTTAAATGACTTTAAAAAGGCTAAACGACGGCAATTTGGAAAAGTATCAACGGCAAGTATTTCTAAAGCGGCAATACGTATTTTAATAAGTTTGAGCCTCAAGTGACTCTCTTTTCTGAAAACTAAATTTTTAGTAACCGATAATTTTATGAAAGAATTTCCCCATTGAAATGATTTTTTCCAGAATCAAGTTTAACTTGACTGTGTTAAAAGTGAAATGGAACTTAGTAACCGAGATGTCGGGGGACTAAGGTTCTTACTGTGTTATGGACGTAGTGTCCTTTGGACTTTGAGGTCCTGTAGACGTGGTGTCTACTGTGGTAAAACATTTGAGATGTTTTCTATTACCACGAACCTAAGACTGGTGCATCGGTCTAGGGGTTTCGTGATTGAGCACTCGGACTTTGAGGTCCTGTGTCAAGAACAAAGTGTTTTTGCATGCATTTGGCAGACGTGCCCACGGTGTGATGTGTGATTACCTTGCGGAGTCAGGTATTTCATGCTACGATTTTCTTCATTGTGCCCGGGTTGGGCAACGAAACCCCATTTGCGGTTTTATCACTGTGCCTTGGGTTTGGACAGTGTGCAATGGGTTTTAGCTGTGTGCCTATGGCTGTATGCCTTTATGCCATGGGATGGCAATTGAGCCTGATCAACTCACCATGGTTGGGATATCTCATGAGATTAAGTGCGAAATTAGATGATTTATTTGAAGTGTTCATGCATAGTTTTTCAAATGATGACGTTTGGGGTGTGAAACCTATTGATAAACTATTTGCTTTGATATGAATGCTTATGTTGATCTAACATGTATATGTGTATGTGTTTTCTGTTGTGTCGCCCATGTAGTTGTCGAGTTAAATCCATATATTGGTTTCTCACTCTTGCGTATTTTATTTGTGGTTCTCTGCTTGTGGATATATATTGACATCTGAGATTAGATGGATCCGGATTTGCCTCTGGCACATTTGAGGCTGCGTTCGACCACGTTTGATCACGCACATCTTGCTAGCGCTTGGGAGATTGACCCGGGGGAACTGAGCACCACGTATTTTGGTCCTAGTCGAGAGATCGCCGGCACAGTAGCTGCGGGACTATAGCGGAGGAAGCATGTCGTGGAGATTGTCGAGGTATCTCTACCTCCAGTTTGGCTTTATCTACAGTATTTGGCTTAGCACGGGTTGCTTGGTATTCCATCTCAACCGATTTAGCCTCTTCAGGTGGCAGTACCAGCAGCACCTCCTGCTGAGGAGGTAGAAGATCCTGAGATCGAGGAGGACCCAGATGAGTACCTTGAGGATGATCCTGAGTTACACCCTCCCATTGTTGACAATGACGATTCTCCCGACGAGGGAGCGGGAGCAGAGGTATCTTCACAGGATACACCTGCTGTAGGTGGGGGTAATCATCATGATCTCCCAATGGTTTTCATTAGCTTGACCAGCTATAGGTATAGTCTTTTGGAGTGGCGAGTCTTGTCAGTTTTTGGATCTGGCTACTGAGAGACATGAGTTTTTTTATGGTTCTAGACTGCTTGTTACTTTATATGTATGTATTTATTTTCTTTACTTAGTTTTTATGGAGAATAGCCTACTAGTATGAGGGCTCTTTTGTGATCTCCTATTAGTTATACAGTGTATATTAACTGATGATGCATATATATACTTATACGTTTGATTATGTTATCGATATTTGAAAAAAAAAATTATCATTATTTCCGCGATAAGACATTTAATTAAATGTATAGGAGATTCATTGAGGGATTTTCCAAGATAGTGGGACCCCTTACCCAGTTAACTCGGAAAGACCAAGCGTTTGTCTAGACGGAGGCTTGTGAAGGAAGTTTCCAAGAGCTGAAGAGAAGGTTGACAACCTCACCCGTGTTGATCCTACCTGATCCTAAGGAACCTTTTGAGGTTTATTGTGATGCTTCACACCAGGGGTTGGGATGTGTGCTGATGCAGAACCGAAAAGTAGTAGCGTATGCTTCAAGGCAGTTGAAGATTCACGAGAGGAATTATCTGACGCATGACTTGGAGTTAGCAGCGATGGTCTTTGCCCTGAAGATCTGGAGGCATTATTTGTATGGAGCTACTTTTAATGTTTTCAGTGACCACAAGAGTTTGAAGTACCTCTTCGATCAGAAGGAGTTGAACATGCATCAGAGACGTTGGTTGGAGTTTTTGAAAGACTACGACTTTCAACTATAGTACCACCCTGGGAAGGCGAATGTAGTGGCTGATGCGCTGAGCAGGAAGTCAATACACATGTCAATAATGATGGTTAAAGAGCAGAGATTGTTGGAACATTTCCGGGATCTAAGTTTATCAGTTGAGATATTTCCGGGAAGGATGTGTCTGAATAGGATCACTGTTTCGAACGAATTGATGGAACAAATAAAAGAAAAACAAGTGAGTGATCAGTATCTGCAAGAAGAAAGAGACTTAGTGCGACAAGGAGCACTGTCAGAGTTCAGAGAAGGAACGGATGGAATTTTGAGGCTCGGTGAAAGAATCTGTATACCAGATGACGCCGAGCTTAGGAATTTGATTTTGGAGGAGGCTCACAGGAGTAAGCTGAGTTTACACCCAGGAGAAACGAAGATGTATAAAGATCTCAAAAAGTTATACTGGTGGTATGGAATGAAAAGGGACGTAATGGAATACGTCGCTTCTTGTCTGATATGTCAGAAGGCTAAGATCGAACACTAGAGGCCAGCAGGAATGTTACAATCTTTAGACATTCCAGAATGGAAATGGGATGGTATTTCAATGGACTTTGTGACCAGTTTACCAAGGACTCGGAAAGGACATGAGGCTATATGGGTAATTGTGGTTCGACTGACCAAGTCAGCTCACTTTTTACCTATCAACATGAAGTACCCGATGAAAAGGTTGACTCAATTGTACATTGACGAGATTGTCAGGTTGCACAGTATACCCTCGAGTATCATTTCGGATCGTGATCCGAGGTTTACGTCAGAATTTTGGAAAGGACTACAAAACTCTTTGGGAACAAAACTCAAATTGAGTTCTGCGTATCATCCACAAACTGACGGACAGTCAGAGAAGACAATCCAATCACTCGAAGATTTGCTAAGAGCGTGCGTGATGGAAGACACTGGGAGCTGGGACGAGTTTCTACCGTTGATAGAATTCACCTACAACAACAGTTTTCATTCAAGTATAGGAATGGCACCCTATGAAGCCTTGTATGGTCGACGATGTCGAACACTTCTATGTTGGTACCAGGATGGAGAAAGTCTGTTGTTAGGACCAGAGATTGTGAAACAAACGACAGAGAAGGTGAAGATGATCCAGGAGAAACTGAGGACTTCTCAAAGTAGATAGAAGAGTTATGCTGACAAGAGACGATGACCTCTTGAGTTTGAGGAAGGCGAGCATGTGTTCTTGACAGTCACGCCAACGACTGGGATTGGCAGAGTGATAAAATCCAGAAAGCTTACTCCCAAATTCATTGGACCCTACCAAATTCTTCGTCGCGTAGGTCTAGTAGCTTACAAAATATCTTTACCTCCTTTTCTTTCCAACATCCATGATGTTTTCCATGTCTCTCAGTTGAGAAAGTATATTCCTAATCCATCACATGTTATTAAACCTGATAAAGTACAATTAAAAGAAAACCTGTCTTTTGAGACTTCGCCGGTACGAATCGTGGATGAGATGATGAAGCAGCTCAGAGGTAAACAAATTCCTTTAGTCAAAGTCATCTGGAACGCGACAACCGGAGAAGCTACATAGGAGGCTGAGGACAAGATGAAATTGCAATACCCTGAGTTATTTCAAGGTGCGTAATTTCGAGGATGAAATTCTTTTTAGAGGGATAGTATTGTAACACTCTATTTTTCCTATGCTTTCTGTAGTAGTATAAACATATTTAAATGTGTTTAATTTTAGATTAAACTCAGAGGATGATTTTAATTAAACTAAAATCATTTTCTTGTGTTGTTATATCATATGAACTCACGATAAAAATTTCGG
The DNA here is from genome assembly GCA_035048595.1 of Echinosophora koreensis. Classification (NCBI taxonomy): domain Eukaryota; kingdom Viridiplantae; phylum Streptophyta; class Magnoliopsida; order Fabales; family Fabaceae; genus Echinosophora; species Echinosophora koreensis. Next base: position 238,068 of record JAPCYP010000189.1, read on the forward strand.
TTAAAAATTCAGAAGGAAGCCGGTCTGCGTTTTCACTGCCAGTACAAGTTTACTGAGCAGAAAACCTAATTTTGACCTGTGAACGAAATAGTTAGTGTTTTTATGATGTTTTGTATGATATTGGTTTTTTTTCAAAAATTTGAGTTCGGAAATAAAATATAATATTTATTCCGGGCGAAATATGATCGGGAACTTGAACCGGGTACGAAATGAAGCAGATTAGGGATCACAAGAAAAGAGAAGTGACTTGATGGGACTTGATGGAAATGGGTTATGACACACTCCAAAAGTGTAATCATCACACTTTTCAAATTATATCATATTATATTCTAAAAACCTATTTTTCTCTTTCCTCTTCAACCAAACAATGCCTTAAGACCAAACTTGCTCTCCAAGCTCACTCTTCTCCCTCCTTTCACGTCACTCTCACTCTCCCCCTCTATATATACACCTCTCATTTTCACATTTAACACTTTCCTTCTCCAAAAACTCCATTAAAACTTCGTCTTCTTCCTTTTCTTTCAAAAGTTCAAGCTCTTAAAGCTTTAGTTTTTATTCATCTTTTCTACTTGAGTTCTTCATTAAAGTTCTTCCTTATACTAAGGGTAATGCTCTCATATGAATCTTTTTACAAGTTTCATCTTTTATTTCTTAGTTTGCTTTATGTGTTCTTTATGTGCTTTAAACTTCTAAAATCTCTCTAAAATGGTAGAAAACTCCTTTTAAGTTGAAACCACTTTCTATAGTCTTGTATTAACTTATATTTTCACATACTAAGAGGTTGTGTAAAAAAAAATCTCCATCTATCTCTTCCTATGAAGGCCGAATGCTATGCATATGTGGCCTAGGAGGTTTTTGCTTCAACTTTTGGAATATGATCATGTGTTTGAGTTTCTAACTATTCTTTGATCTTAAATCTATAATCTTGGAAGGTTTGATAGCTTGTTTTCCTATGATGGCCGAAAATATGTATAAGTTGCCTAGGATGCTATGTTTCAACTTTCCAAGTATGATCATGGATTTAGAACTCTTAATACCTTGTGATTCTAAACCTAAGAGTTGCTATCAAACAAAGAATATTTTCCTCATTATCCTATGGAGGCCAAAACTTAAACGTTTTGGGGCTAGGATGTTTTAGTTTTCTTTTTCCAAAATGATCATGGACTTGAGCTCCATAAGATATTTGGATGCCAAGTCTAAGAGATTGGAAAGTTTAAAGATTTCTAACTTGTTTATTCTATGTTGTTAAACCTAGGATGTATTACTTTTCATTTTTCCAAGATGATCATGAACTTGAGCTCCATAAGATATTTGGATGCTAAGTCTAAGAGATTGGAATGTTTAAGTTCCATTCTTTTCCAAAATGATCATGGACTTGAGCTCCATAAGATATTTGGATGCTAAGTCTAAGAGATTGGAAAGTTTAAATATTTCTAGTCTATAGATCCTATGAAGGCCGAACCTAGAAGGTTATGGACCTAGGATACTTTGTTCTCATTTTCCAAAATGATCATGGTTTTGAGCTTCTTAATACATATGGATGCTAGACCTAAGAGATTGGAAAGTTTAGTGAATGTTAGCCTATTTTACTACCCTTGACCGAATACCCTAAGTTTATTACTTGGTGGGATTTTAATTCAACCTTGTTAAATGATCATTGTTTATGAACTCCCAATACTTAAGGATCATAAATCCATGAGTTGTATAATTTTCGGGAATCTCTAACCCTAAGAACTAGTCTTGGACGAACCTATACCTTGTGGTTTAGTGTTCTTGATTGATTTTAACTTGTGATTTTGTGTTCATAACCTTAGACTTCTATCGTGGAGAAAGCGAGAACGTTCGTGGTATACCTTTTCAAGCATCTAATCTCCTTACTTTCACGGAAGGTAAGAGGGGATTGCCTCGGGATGTTCAATGACTATATGCATGTGTGTATGTGTTTACTTGAGTAATTTGAATATTATAATGATATGGAGTCAATACTTGAATAACTTGTTTACTTGAACTATTGTGATTATTACTTGAAGTTGATTACTACTCGCTTTAAAGTATTGTGAGTTATATATGTGCGATGAACTGTCATTAACTGTGATATCATTTTTTGAGGATATATTACTATTGATTGATGTTTGAGAAGCCGGACTTGAGTTTGTGCCCAATGGTTATAAGGATTAAAAGTCTTAATAAGCCTTGATTAGAACTTTGAAAGTATTGGTTTCATTTATAAAAGTTCCTTGTTTAAAGTGCTTATTTCAAAAGAATAAGATTCTTGTTTTGGAAAAGAAACGTTGAAGTGATTTTAAGTCAATAGAAACTACCTTTTTATGATCCAAAGTTTGTATGAGAGAAAACCTTTTTCGAACTATGTGTTTTATGAAGGAAAAACCCCTTTGAAAATATTTGACTTTATTCCATCAAGTATTTCAAAAAAATAAACGTATTTCCTAAATGTTTTATAAAAGAGTTTGTAAAGTAAAAAGAGTTTCTCCTAAATGGTTTAGAAACGTTCCGGTTACTTGGATAAGTGGCCGAGCTTTTGTTTTGGATTTTGATTTTCACTGAGCAAAAAGTAAGCACATGTGAAAGAGAATCTAGTTCGCGAGACATCGCCTCTAGTATTCAGTTATATGCACGTGATCTGGAATCCGTGTCAAGAATTATGGACCCGGGGTCCCAATCGTGATAGTTTGGGGTAGGAGTCCTAATCTCGAAATTGAGGATTGCGCGTTCTAATTTCGTTGTTGTGGACTAGGAGTCCTTATCATGTTGAAATAAAACATGGATAAAATTATAATTGTTTATACCACCAGAAACCTTGACTGCGGCATCGGTCTAAGGCGTTGTGATTGAGCACTCGGACTACGCGTCCTGTGTTATTGATTTTCAAGTGATGAAAATTGTGAATAGTCGTTAGCCTTGAGCTTCGACAACAAAAAAGAGTGAACACAAAGAAAAGTCTTGAATAATGAAATGTCTTTTATTCATATGCATTTCCCCTTAGCAGACGTGCTTGAGTTACCGAATACCTGCTTAAGATGTGGTGTTCGACGATGTATACATCCGAATGGCCATTGATAAGGAATTCGTGATGATGTTGATCCGGGTGCATAAGGTGACGGAGACAACTTGCCAATGCGGCATACGAGCCTGATCAACTCTTTATTTCTTAATGATAAAATGGTGATGATATCTCATGAGATTAAGTTTAGAGCCTGATGATTGAAGTGTCATGCATTATCTTTACAAAACTGATTGGTTCGGGTATGAGACCCATTGATATAATACTTGTTGTCTTACCTATGAATAATGTTTAATTGCTAATATGCCAATGTGTTGTATGTATCATGTATATGGTTGTTGAGTGATATATCTATTGTCGGTATCTCACTCTTTCATTTCTACTTGTTTTTCTCTCTTCCTTGTTGGTATCGCCGTATGTATATGAGCTCAGATGGATCCCAACATCCCTCTTGTGCCGGCGATGTCGAAGACTGAGGTCTTCGACGACGCGGGGAATGCCGGGGCATGCCAGATTCATCCGGGGGCGACGTCTGCCACGTACCACGGATCAATCACCACAACTGATTTGAATGCTGACGGAGACCCGATCCGTAGGAGCCAAACCGTGGAGACTAGGAGAGTTGCTCTACCTTCGACCTGGTACTACCTTCACGCACTGCAAGTTAACGGTCTACTACACGAGCTACCACCTCTAGACCCTGAGGAGGATCCCGAGGAGGACTTCTATGAGGTCATGGAGGAGGATGAGCCTGAGTATCACGTCCTGGATCATGACAACGATGACGATTCCGTGAACTTGGGCAGCGACGTCATAGACCCATTACCTGATTTCTTGTCTCGTGGGAGCATTTGCGGAGACCCTGCTTGCAGCCAGTGTCAGTGACCAGTTTGGAGCGTTTTGTGGACAGTCTTCTGTCTTCTGACTTTTTAGAGTTACCTCTTTTTGTGATGTGGTTCTGGACCCTCTTTCCCCGTGTTTTCGCTTACTCTCTTTTCAGTTGTATTTTCTAGATTTCTAACTCTGTTACTATGGTCACTGATAAGGCCCTAGCTTATGTACTAAAACTCTGAATCCCAACGGGATAGTATATATATATATATATATATATATATATATATATATATATATATATATATATATATATGATGTTTACATTTCATGTTCTGAGTGGTCATCAATTACCTTTTGTTTTCCCTTTGTCTTTAAGAGGAAAAAAAATACCACCATTTTGAGGCTACTTACTTATAAAGATAGTATCTTTTACCGAAAGCAACCAGCAATTTAATATCTTTTATTTCATTTTCCGCAATGGGTAACTAAGATGTGGCCCCCCGGTTTAGGGTGTCACACGTGGATCCGACTAAAGTGGAGACGGTGCTCTAGTGGGAAGTGCCAAAGTCAGTGACCGAGATTAGGAGTTTCTTGGGTTTAGCCGGGTATTATAGAAGTATCATAGAAGGTTTCTCTAAGTTAGCTTTACCCTTGACCCCTCTCACCAAGAAGGGACATTTGTTCGTGTGGGACTCTAGGTGTGAAGAGATTTTCCAAACCTTGAAGGATAGGTTAACATCAGCACCAGTTTTGGTTTTGCCCATCCTAGTAAACCTTTCGTAGTGTTTTGTGATGCATCAAAGCAAGGTTTAGGTGGAGTGTTGATACAAGATAGTAAGGTAGTAGCTTACGCTTCTAGGCAGTTGAAAATTAAAAAAACTACCCTACCCATGACTTAGAGTTAGGAGCTGTGGTGTTTGCCTTAAAGATCTGGAGGCATTACCTTTATGGAGCTAAGTTTGAGGTTTTTAGCGGTCATAAGAGTTTGAAATATATGTTTGACTAGAAAGAGCTCAATATGAGGCAACGTAGGTGGATGAAGTTTTTTAAAGGACTATGAGTTTGATCTAACCTACCACCCCGGAAAGGCCAATGTAGTGGCAGATGCTTTAAGTAGAAAAACCTTGCACGTCTCCGCTTTGATGATTAGGGAGATGGATCTAATCGAGGAGTTTAGAGACCTAAGTTTAGCTTGGGAAGTTACCCCTAAGAGCATTAGGTTTGGAACCTTGAGGGTTACCAATAGTTTGATGGATCAAGTTAGAGAGGGCCAAAAGTTAGATAAGTATCTCTTAGACCAGAGGGAGTTGCTTGCTCAAGGTAGAGACCTTAGTTTTAAGGACGGAAGTGATGGAGTCTTGAGGTTCAAAGATAAAGTTTGTATACCGGATGTCCCGGAGCTTAGGAAGTTGATCCTTGAAGAAGGACATAGGAGTGGATTGAGTGTGCACTCAGGTGCCACTAAGATGTATCAAGACCTAAAGCATATGTTTTGGTGGCCTAGAATGAAGAAAGATGTGGCTGAGTTTGTGTACACTTGTTTAGTGTGCCAAAAGGCTAAGATAGAACACCAGAAGTCATCAGGAAAGTTGCAACCTTTAAGTATCCCAGAATGGAAATAGAACAGTATTGCAATGGACTTCATGTCTGGACTCCCGAGGACTCCAGCCAGTTATGAAGCGATATGGGTTGTTGTGGATAGATTGACTAAGTCTGCCCATTTCATCGCTATGAACATGGAATACCCTTTGGAAAAGTTGACCAGGTTGTATATCAAGGAAATAGTTAGGTTCATGGTGTACCTTCTAGCATAGTGTCAGATAGAGACCCGAGGTTTACCTCTAGGTTTTGGACTAGTTTGCATGAGGCTTTAGATACCAAGCTTAGGCTAAGTTCAGCTTACCACCCGCAGACGAATGGTCAGTCTGATAAAACCATCCAGTTCTTAGAGGACTTGCTTAGAGCTGTGTGCTAGAACAGTCGGGTAGTTGGGACAAGTTTTTGCCCCTAATAGAGTTCACCTACAACAACAACTACAATTCTAGTATTGGGATGACACCCTATGAAGCTCTTTATGGGAGGAGATGTCGGACACCATTGTGTTAGAATGAACCCGGTGATAGTGTGGTGCTAGGACCTGAGATAGTGCAAGAAACCACAGAAAATGTGAGGATGATTCAGGAAAAGATGAGAACGGCATTGAGTAGGCATAAAAGCTACCATGACAAAAGGAGGAAGGCGCTCGAATTCCAGGAAGGTGATCACGTATTCTTGAGAGTTACTCCAACAACTGGGGTCGGCAGAGTGGTGAAAGCAAAGAAACTTACTCCCAAATTCATCGGCCCTTACCAAATTCTTAAAAAAGTCAATGAAGTTGCTTATCAAGTAGCCTTGCCACCTTTCATGTCCAAACTTCATAATTTTTTTCATGTGTCACAACTTCGTAAGTACATTCATGACCCAAACCATGTGATAGTCCCCGACACGATTCAGTTAAAAGAGAATCTGACTTTTGAGGTACAACCCCTTCGAGTTGAGGATCGGAGGGTGAAGCAGCTGAGAGGCAAGGAGATTTCTTGGGTTAAAGTCGCTTGGAGTGGCGCAACTGAGGAAAGTACTACATGGGAGCTTGAGAGCAAGATGATGGACACGTACCTACATCTCTTCGTTCAAGGTGAGTAGAAATTTCGATGACGGAATTTTTATAAGGAGGGTGGAATTGTAACACCCCGTTTTCGTATAAGTGCTTATATGTATGCCTTGTTTGTTAGGAAGGTTTAGAGTGGGCTAAGTTTTGTTTTTAAGCTAAATTCCCTTCCTGATGCATAAGCACGACCGTGCTCATGTGTCATCACGCCCATGCTGGGAGAATATACGTCTCGTTGACGCTGATGTGAGCACGACCGTGCTCAATAGGGAGCACGCCCGTGCTTAGTAATGGAATGTGTCTCGCTGACGCTTAGTTGAGTACGCCCGTGCTCAACAGTAAGCACGACGGTGCTTGGGCCTGAGTCTTTATATAGACATCAGTCTGTGAGGGTTACGAGTTACAACCCTCAAATTGGAGGCAACCTTAAGTGTGACGGCAGCCTCTCCCTCTCTTCCCCTTTGAACCCAAACTGTTCTTGGTGTTCTCGCTCTTTGGGAGAGTCAATCACGCGATAGTACCAATTAGCTAAGGTAAACATTCTTCTCTCTTCTGTTTCCTTTTCTGTTTCATGAATTGGGAACTAATGGGCTAACCCTATTTATGTTGACCAAGGCTTGGGATCGTTCGTCGAGCCGCTCGAAGGAACCAGTTTAGGAGCGTCTTTGGTTTAACGGGAATTCTTCATACCAGGTATGGGGAGAAGGAATAGTATGAGTATGTAGGCTTGGGGGTAGTGTAAGACGAAGGGTTCCCATAACCCTTTATGTTTTATAACATGTTGTATGCCTACATTCCTAATTGTTATATGATGTTAAACTGTTGTTGTTATGATATTGGCATGACTATTATTAATTGTTTATTAATGTCGGTTATGTTCATGTTGATGTAACGATGCCATGATTGAGTGTTTTATCATAATTATGATATTGTGATACATTTGCTATTGTTTGGTATTATGACTGCGTGGCGTAAATACAATCAAAGTGTTAAACAACATTAAGGGAGGTTGTTCCCCTTGTTCATAAGATCGTATGTTAGTAATGAGTGAGGCGATGCCAACAGTGTAGTCAAGAACCTTAGGGACTGATTTATGAGTGATTAGAGACAATTTAATGAACTGAGACTAAAGGACTAATTCCCCTTAATTAGTAAGACATGAACATTAATTCAATATTAACGAAACTGATGAGTTATGGATTAGAAGAGCCTTAGGATTGAATCTGAGAAGTCCCAAACAAGTGGCACAAGGGTCTGTGACCCTTCTGCCTAGAACAGAAGGGCGCGCACTTTAGCATGCCCGTGCTCAACAGGCAGCACGCCCATGCTCCCATTTAAACCCAGAACTGGGCACGCTGCTTAAGCATGCCCATGTTCAACAGTCAGCACGACCGTGCTGAGGGGTGAGCACGCCTTTGCTCACCTATACAGAACAGAATGCAGAACAATGCAGAAGCAGGGGTTTCAGCCCAAATGCTCTAAAAGACTTGATAAAATACCAACGAAACACGAAGACCAAAGAAAAGTGATAAGACTACTGTACCTTGGTAGCCTAGTGGCCAAGGGGGCCTTGATGCATGATGGTCAAGGTGGTAATCTCTAGTGCTTAATGGCTAGAGTGTTAATCAATGATGATATGGTACCTTGGTAGCTTGTGGCCAAGGGGGCCTTGATGCATGATGGTCAAAGTGGTAATCTCTAGTGCAGAACTACTAGAGTGTTCAATTAATAAATATGAAACGATAACGATAATCCTCGATAGCCGAGTGGTCGAGGTGTTGATGGTGTTAAAACTTGGGTAGCCTATGGGCCCAAGCGAAGGTGGTGGTTGTGCTTGTGTGTTGTGTTGAGCATGCATTCACGCATCGGAGATGTTAGTGGAAGATGTTGAACATAGGGGAGGTCGCCCGAGTTATGGTGATCTTGCCGTCCGCGGCGATTCAAGTGAATCATGTACAACCGTGGTGGCATATCCGAGAGTAAGGTGTGTCAGCTCTCCTAGGGGTCCATCCGTGGTTTGGTGGATTACCCCGGCATTGGTGCTTATTGGCCATTGTGGAGATGTAACTCCGAAGTTGACTTCCTGAGTTAGATGGATCCAAGCGCATAATGGAGTAGTGGAGTAGAGTTGCATTGCATAGCATACATATGTGTATGATGATGTTGATATGTTATATTGTTGTCTGTTATAACATGCTTGTTTGATGTATGCTCGTCTTGCTAACTGCTTCCTTGCCAATATATTCTTATTCATGTTTCTTACTCCCTATCTCTATGTTTCTTTTTGTGGCATGTATCTTTTATGCAGAAGACGACGAGTAGTCAGTTTAGGAGTGACTCCAAGGAGCCGCGACTCTTAGTTAGGATTTCCAGTCTTTCAGTAGTTAGTTTGTTTGTTTGTTTCAGTTTGTATCCGATGATGTTTTCCGGATTGGTTATACCAGCTCTGTATGTGACATCGGGGTTGGGCTTGTTTATCTTTTGTTTATGTTATGTTATGTTTTATTTCCGCGGTTGATACAATGTGTTACCTTTTACCTTGGTGTTGATTTTAATAAATGATGTTTTTTTTTAAATTACCCTATCTTTTAATGCCTTATATATATCCGGGGTAGAGGGTGTCACATATTGCAGACAATTGGACTCTTGTCTGTTGAAGTGGATTCTTTGAAGTTCTTCTCCTTGTTGAACCTTCTGAAGGGCTTATCCTTTCTGAACTTCTTTCTTTGTAAGAGAAGCTTTATCTTCCTGGTTAGGAGAGATAACTCTTCATCACTTTCAGAATCCTCGGGTTCAGACAAGTCAGTATCACTGGATAACTCGTCTGCCTTCAGTGATTTTGAGGTCTTTGATGATTTTTTTATCAGCTTTAAGAGCAATAGACTTGCCCTTCTTTGTTGCAACTTCATCACCAAGTTCCTGCTCATGAACAGTGAGTGTACTAAGAAGTTCATCCATGGTTAAGTTAGTGAGATCCTTGGCTTGAGAAATAGCAGTGACCAAAGGTCTCCACTGTTTAGGAAGACTTATTAGTAACTTTCCAACCTTCTCAGCATTAGTGTAAGTTTTGCCAAGAGCCTTCAGGCCATTGATGATAGTTTGGAATCTTCCTATCATCTGAGCAACAGATTCTCCTTCCTCCATGAGAAACAGTTCATACTTCCTGACAAGTATGGCAATATTTGATTCCTTAACTTTTGTTGTTCCTTCATGTGTGACAGCTAAAGTGTCCCACATTTCTTTTTGCAGAATCACAGGCACACACATTTTCAAACTCTTCAGGACTGAGAGCACAAATGATGTTGTGTCTGGCTTTGTGATTCAGCTCCCATTTTGTCTTTTTTGCAGGGGTCCACTGAGCTTTTGGTTTGTCAGTGTTGTCATCATTTTTAGGAATGAATGGACCTTCAGTGATGACATCCTAGAGATCAGAGTTTGTTGACAGTATAAACCATTGAAATCTATCTTTCCAATAGTTGTAGTTTTCTCCATTGAAGAATGGAGGTCTGGCTAGGGAGGCTCCTTCAGTCTGGTGGCTCCCACTTGAACTAGCTCCAGCAGTCATGTCTATTCTTCAGGACATTTACCTCTACACTGTTAGATGCTCAACCCAGAGGCTGAGCTCTGATACCAACCGAAATAGACAATTATAAACACGAGAATAGGTGTTGAATTGTGTTTATCATAAATTAAAACAAAGTTAAAAACTTTCCGCACACAGAAGCTAGGTTCAGACAAGTGTGAAAAACACTGCACAGACAGGTGACCTGTCTAGTGTGATTTTAACAGAAAAGCACAGAAACACATGACTTGAAAGCAAGTTTGATATTCACACTTTAACCCTTTTAGTTAGACAACAGATAATATAATCAAAGCAACTAAAGATTTTAAGGGAAGAGAGACAAACACAGTGATTTATCCTGGTTCACCCTTTAACAACTAGGGCTACGTCCAGTCCTTAACAGCACCAAGTTTTCTCAGCTATAAATGATCAGGTTACAGACACTAAGTATTATTTGCACACCTAGCCTCTCCAGGCTCCAAGACAAGTATTCTTTGCTCACCTAGCCTCTTCAGACTCACTCAGGTTTGTTTGAGAGAAGATTGTAATAAATACAATTTGCAAGTCTTTCACTAACACTCAGAATTGTGAGTTAAATGTAAGCTTAGAAAGACTGCGTAATAACTACAAATGATTAAAGAATACATATTGAAAGAATGAAGAATTGAATGCGCAGAGTTATGGCTCTTTAATGTTGTGTGTTCTCTATCTTCATCTTCAATGACTTCTGTATTTATAGCCTTTAAGCATTTAAGATCCGTTAGAGACATTTCTTAAAGGTTTGGCTTTAGGCAGAGCTCCATTAAATGCAAAAGAGTTGTTATGGGCAGCCATTAATGCAATAAGAACGTTGGTTGTACTCTAACACGGAAGATCAGGGCTTTATGCATTGTGCAGCAGCCAAATCAGATTTGTACAGGTTGCTTACGTACTTTGCAGAGCACATTTCCCTTTTCGTGTAATAACCAGTAGTACTAGGGAATAAAACATGTTGGAAACATTCTTTAAATGGACTTAGTTTCTGAGCTCCTAGGTTGCTTGTGAGTATGACCTTCTGACTTTCTTGATGAGCGTGAGAGAGAAAGCTTGAGAGGCTTCTACATGAGTTGACAGCTCTCAAAAGCTCTTTGTACTTGTGTTCCTCATCGAAGGACCACAAACGAGTGTGAGAGCTTTGTATAGACAAGTTGAATATTCAACGCAGACAGTCAACAACCAAGTCAGTAGACAGGTTGACTTTTACTTCTCCAGACAGGTTGTCTTTTATGTGGGCAGACAGGTGAGAAAATGAATTCTTACTATTGTGATCTCTTACTATTGTGATCTGCACACTAGATAGACAGGTTAGCAACCAATTTGAAGGTTAATTAAATCATTAACAAATGTTTAGTTTTCATCAAAACTTAAGGCAAATACATATCAGACAGTCTAAAGACTTAACAATTATCAAATTATATGGTTATTGTAACGTCCCCCTCGACGCTACATGTCTAACTCAAATGCGAAAAACATAATAAATAAAAAATAAAAAAATTGTTGGTTGCTTTTGGAAAATAATTCATATAATTTTCTATAAGTCAGAGATACAGGTGTAAAAAAAATTTCTTCTCAATATGGAAAACTTAAACACTCATCAAAAAGCTGTAAAACCACATTGTACATGTCAATATACATATCCTGGTCATATACATAACGAGTCCGCCACCGCATACAAGTTTTTCGAAAAATGTTTCAATATGCAAAATTGAAATAAAAAAAATAAGAAAGAAAATTCTCTAAACCACATGTACAGACATTCTCAAAATAAACAACCCAAAGAAAATCCTAAGCTAGTCTGGTGATGACAACCTAATTGAGGGTTGCCTTTGAATGATCCTTTTGGTTGAATTCATAATATGTTTATGGCGCAAAACACACAAAAACAAGATAAAGATTAAGTGCAGAATTGTAACATAGATAAAAGCGAAGAAATAATCAAAAGATGGATGAGAAAGAGATGATCAAGGCGCCACAAACAAGGATGTTTGATAAGCCTATGAGGTTTGCCACAAGAATCTTGGATTCTTGATAAGAACAAGGTTTGGTTCATCCAAGAACCCAAGAGAACAAATCTCTCACAATGGATATCAATCCAAAATTCAACTTCCAAGTTATTCATTACAAGTGTATTAGGCGCCATACATATAGAACTTGGCTGCCTAATTTCTGACTTACATTGCATTCCATAACCCTCCTAATAATTCACTTAATTCTAACACTAATGACTCACTTAAAACTAATCTCTACTCAGCCACCAAAATGACTATTACTCTTCCTATCATTATGTGGTGGTTACACTTACTTCTCAAATTAAAAGTGTAACCCCCCCATAATTTATACAAAGCATAAAAAGCCTAATAACTTATAGGAGTTACTAATGGCATGCAAACCAAAAAGCTTCCTCCTCCTAGACTTCTAGAACTCGTGCTAAATAGGGTTTAAGTGGGTTTGATCCATTTGTAACTCATAATAAGTTTGGACCCATTTACATAACCTATTACAATTATTGGATTAAATAAAAACAACTAATAATGGCCTCTTCTTCATGAATTTCGCCCCTTTTTGTCATGGATCATTCAATTGGATAATGTAAGTTAACACTTTGAGCCTTAATCCATTTGGTCTTGATCTTGGGCTTGTTTCTATCAAAATAAGAGCCATTATTTGAATGGAGACTTGTCGGGCTTTCCTTGCTCTTGTTCTTGTCTTAGGCCCATCAAGTCCTTGTCTTGCTTCTTGGACCATGCTCTTTATTGGGCTCTTATCATCCTTGAGGAAAAGTTGACTTGCCCCCCCTTGGCTTACATCATCTGGGAAGACCTCCATGGTTCTCCCCACTATCAACGACCTCTTCAAAGATCGGGACTATTATCCCCGAGTGAAACTGGGAACTCCTCTGCACCATTTGTATTGTTGTACCAAGGTACAACAGCAAAATCAAAAACAGATATATCGCAAGGTTGAGATACTGACATGTAAGTTTTATCGCAATAGTCACATACGTGGCACACAGACAATAGCATATAATCACGACAACATCTATAATGATAAACTAAATCATCAACGATAATGATATATGAACAAGGGGATTCATACCCGACAACCATCGTGAGTTGTAAAAATGCATGAAACTTCAATGTCCACTATCTATTTCGTAATCTCTGGAGATCCTAACTTCCCTTCGTCGAGCAATATAGGTCCTGAATATCCCCATAACACAATTGTTCTCATGAGATTCGGTCTCTATCTGAATTTCAATTGTTCAAGGGTATCATGTTAAACCTAAATAATATTAAATAGTTCCCTATTGAGTACATCCATGCATGGTAGTCGATTTCCACGACTCGAGGTTACAAAGTCCCGGTCTTCCGTGGAGTTCCAACCTGGATGTCCCTAAGGACCCGTTTCCTTGGCCCGTAACTATCCAATTTATCAATCCACTTATGGAATGTAGCTCGTTAACGTGGTGGCACGTCTTTCGGTTCATGCATGTAAAACAGTTGGCTCGTTGTTTTTCTTTTTCGTTCGTTCTTTCTTGTCGAGGCTTAAAGCTCACGACTAATTTTATACAGGCATCAAGCCCATTCACACTTAACACGGGACACGCAGTCCGAGTACTCATTTACGAAACTCTAGGCCGAATCACCGGTCACTAGGTTCATCAATATTTGATAGGAAGTCAAGTCGCCAACGTAGGATTTTTAATCCGTGACCACAATACTTACTCACAGGAACTCTAGGCTGACGCCTTGATTGCTAGGTCCTTACAACTTTCATAATTTTCAACACAGTTTTCGTTCTGTGAAAACTAAATCGAAAATCAAATACAAGAGTTTAACAACGTTTGTCGGAAAACATTTTCACTCTTTTTAACAACATTTTTCAGAAATCCTTTTCCTTTGAAATTCATTTCAAAAATTCAACTTGTTTAAAAATCATTTTTAAAGCTTTTGATTAAACAATTTTAATCTTAACAGAAATTTCCGCCATAAAGGCACTTTCTTAAATACTTTCATCTAAAAACAAACTTTTCGTAAACCAAAGACTTTTCTGTCTAAAAGACTTTTAATGAACGAGGTCAAAATATTTTAGAGCTTTTCTTTCTCTTTTCTTCATTGAAAATATTTTCGTTTGAAAATAAATGTAATACAACTTTTCACAATTTGTCCTCACTAACACTCAATTCTTAAGCATTATTCTAAAATCATCTCTATTTCTCAAAATTGCCTTTTATTTTTCAAGAATATAATTATGTCTCATTGTTCTTATTATTCTTCCACTTACGAAAATTTAAAAGTCCTTAAATTCTTTGTTTAGGATTTTTAGTGACTTAATTCTCATTATTCAAGCCATGACCATTGTCATGCTTTTCAATCAACACAAGCCATACATAATCACATAAATAAACATACATGGACAAGCTTTAAATCATAGATTCACCGATAACCAACATCATTCTCAAACTAAATCATCAATTCAAATATCACAAGATCATCACATCACATTAAATCACACATAAACAACCAACAAAAGTATATGACTATCAAACTTCTCAGGTAAGCTCACCTCACCTCTTGTAGAAAATAACTCTCTTGCATTAGATCCTTCAACTTTTTCCCTCTCCACTCACACAAGATCACAACAATAAGCTAAGGTCTCAACCTTCATTCAAACAACACATAAAGCAAGTTAAACAAACAAGACCATCTTTGGTACCAAGTACCTAGGTTCGACCAACTATAAAAGTAAAGGTTAGGGTTTTCAAATTTTTCCAAGCTCTTGGATACATGATCCTAGAGTCTTAGATAGTATAGGAAAATTGTTATAACATAAAAATTCCATTTATAACTCTTGGAAAAGAAAATGAATGGAAGAGAATTAACTTGCTCATAAGATATACCTCATAGTGATGAAGAATGGATAAATATTTGAAGAACAAAGCTTGAAGAACTTAGGAGTTTTCCTTTGAATTTTTTTTTTTTTTTGAGAGAATACCTTGTATTCTTTGAGTAAAAGGAAGAATGAAGTGTGTGTGGCTATGAGAGGGTGGGCTGCACGAAATTCCAAGGGCAAGAGGGGAAAAATGAAAGAAAGTACACATCACAACTTGGTGGGCAAGTTAAGGGTATTATGGTCTTTTCCTTTGGACTTTAGATATTTTCCTTCAAAATCATCATTGCAAGGGTGAGTCAGGGTGGTGACTCACCATGTGACTCACCACTTATGGTTGGATACTTGTCACATCAACTTCAGTGTCCAGATCTATCTCTGCAGTTCCGTATCCAGCTCCGTCGTATACCCGATTTAGGTTTTTCGCTCGTTTTCTTCGAAAATTCACGCGAATAAAATATAACATTTTATTTTTGAGCGAAGATTTTTAAAATAGATCATATCACTAAAAAATGATATAAATCTAAGAATTTTCAGTTTCGGGTCAAATTAGGGTTTTTCTGACTAGTACAAAATTGTATTATCAACGAAAACGCAGATCGGGTTCCGTCTGAATTTTGAACCCAACATTTAACCCCAACCTCCTACAATAAAATAGGCTCTAGATATTATTTTGTTTTTCCAAAAATCATTTTATAGGTCTCAGTTAAAAATATAAATAGATATATCGTTATCGGTAATACAGTGTATATAAAAAGCAGGGTGTTAATATTGTTATATTTTCAAGAGGAAAGAAAAAATAATATGATAATTTCTAAAATTATTTAACTTGCATGATGAAAGAGAAAAAATAAATCAAATAAATATAAAGAGATAAGAAAAAATAATAAGATAAATATATTTTCTAAAAATGATTAACTTACACAGGAAATGATAAGAAATAAATCAAATATATTTTCAAGAGATGAGAAAAATAATAATATTATATATAAATATAATTTTTAAAAATAGTTAAATTTCATGGGGGGAAAGGAGAATTAAATCCAATAGATTTTCAAAAGAGAAGAAAAATAATATGATAGATAAATAAATTTTCTAAAAATGGTTAACTTGCACGAGAAAATAGGAAAAATAAATCAAATAGATTTTCAATGTGCTTGCCAATCATCTCATCTCTATCACAGTTAAGTTCCCTAACGATATAAATATTGTAAAAATTTGATAAGTTCCCTAAGCATATAGAAATAAAAAATCATTTTATAAGAGATTATGTTCAGAAAGGTATCTTTGATATTAAGTTTGTTAAAACTGAAAATCAATGGGCTGATATTTTCACTAAACCATTAGCAGAAGAAATTTTTTTATTTATTATAGATAATCTAAACATGCATTGCATTGTTGAATGAAATGTCTGAGTATTGACCTGTCTAGTTTTATATCACCTGTCTATGATTACATGTTGACTCTGTTGTGCTAAAACTCAACAGTTTTATTGAAATGGTTATTAATTATTTAATACCATTTATTAATCTGAAGCTAATCATGTGCATGGCAGTTTTTAATCTCGAAACCATGTTTTCATTATGTCTTAGGAGGGTGGTACAGTTCCCCACAAAAATCGTGCCGTTTTTTAAACTAAAAATGTTTTCTTTCTCTCTCCTTCCTTTATTGCTATAAAAGGTAAATAATCAGAAATGTTCAACCTTTACCTTTTTCAAATCCCTAAAGTCGTTTTGTCTTCGTCTTCTCCTTTTTCAAACCCTTTTTCTTCCAAAACCCTCAAATTTCTATCTCTGAAAAATGACATCTTCAAAGCGTCTCTCTTCCACAGAAATTGCTGAGAAATACAACATGAAGGTTGCTGATGTTGAGAAGATCCTACCTGGAAAGACTGTTGATCTTCAACAGTTGAAGAAATGGGGTATGGATGTCACTGAAGAGTTAGAATACTCAAAGTGGACTCCTTTCTTTGACATCAAGGAGCTTGTTCATCCCAAGCTTGTCAAAGATTTCTGGACAAATGCTGTGGTCATCACCAGCAAGACTGATGGAACCAAAAGCTTTAAGGCTCGAATGATGGATAAAACCCTTCTTTTCCCCCATCAACTCTCTGGAGCTAGTTACTAAATGCCCAAGGATTGGAGCTGCCTTCAAACCTGGTTGGGAAGATCAGGTGGGAATTGAGAATGTCAACATAGCTATCTATGGTGTTCCCAACCTTGAGAACAAGAAGCTAACAAGCATGGTGCCAAAGTGCAGATTCTTGCACAAGCTACTGTTGGAGTGTGTGATGCCTAGGAAAGGCTCACGAGATAGTGTGACCAAGATGGACAGATTTGCTCTGTACCACTTAATCCACAGAATCTAGGTAGACATCAACGATCTCATCTACATGTACCTTGAAATTCTGATCAAGAGGACCAACATGCAGACCTATCCCTATGGGATGCTGTTGACAAGGGTCTTCAGGAACAAGCTGTTTGTTCCCAGTGATGTTCATTTTGTGGACATGTCACTTCCCCTTGACAAGAAGGTCTTGTCTATGATGGACATTGAAGGTATCCCTCTGAAGGATGAGGAGGAAGATAAGAAGAAAAAGAAGAAGAAGCCTGCTGCTGACCAGAAGCAGAAGGAGGAAAAGGAGGAACCAATTGTCTCAACTGATGAATTAGAGATTCCTATCTCTGAGAGAATCTGGAAGCCTTCTGGAAAGGTGGCCAGACAAGACCAGAGACCTGAGTTGGAGAAACCTTCAGCCTCTGGAGAAACTGCTGAAACAGTTGAGCCTCTAAGGTTCAAGCTGAAGAAACCCTCTCCCAAGAGGAAGACAAGTGAAGCTGAGGAATCTGCTGCTGCATCTGCACAACCCAGCAAAAGAAGAAGGTTGGTGAAGACCTTTACCAAGGTTAGACAGTTGGAGTCTGAACCTAGTAAAGATGAAGTATCTGCTTAGGGGAGCAGACAACTCCACCCTTGGAGGAGCCCAAGGAGAAGAAGCCTCTTGATTTGGGAATCGTTCCCAGAAAAAGAAGGAGAGACTACCCTCTGCTGAAGATGTTGTTGCTGCTGCAACTACTGCTGACATGTCTGGTAGGACTCAAACAATTGTTCATCATGAAGTTGACAGTATGTCTCCTTTAAAGAAGAAGCTGAAGCTATCTGAGGATCAGATAATTCTTTCCTCTATCCCCTCTGCACCATCTTCTCCCTTTCACCAAGGTATCCACAACTCTTCTGTTTCTTCCCCATCCGCTCTTTTTATTCAACCTTTGTCAGTTGCTTCTCCCGTTCCCTCACCTGTCTCATCTCACCAAACCAAAACATCATCATATGATGTTGTGTCTGATATGTGTCAGTACACAGTTGTTCACACGGACTCAACTCCCAAAGAACCAACTAGCATATCATCAAAACTGTTTGTTAGTGATCTACAATCTCTGATGACTGCAAGTGTGTTTCATCTATCTGTCATTCCTTCTCCTCCATCTCATATTCTTAACCCTTGTAGGGAGATTTTCTTTTATCCCCCTATTGTTGTGTTCATTAAAACATTGGCTAGAACTCACTATCCTGCCTCTGTTGTAATGATACCTAATAGGTCTAGGTATTTCTTTCTTTTAGTAACAGGATCAAATTCCTTTTTCTGTCGTATAGATTCCTTGTTATCTGTTCCTCCATCTATCTTAGCCCAACAACCTCTTCCCCCTCCTATACAGATTAAAGTCACCCATCTGTCTCTATCTAAGAGACTTTCCTGTATCTTTTCTTCTCCTGATACTGAGTTAGTCAGAATCAATCCCGTGTTTAAGTTAGCTTTTCTTCCTTTCTTTTATTTGAGAACTCTTCATCAATATGTCTTTCCCGGTGTCTCTTCACCCTTCTCTATACCCAAGGCACCCCCAGTTTTAGCTCTGCCCTGGTATCCAGACTTATCTGCTGCATCAACTAGCCTGTCTACAGAAGCCCCTTCTTCTCAGATGGTGGACTTACATAGCTTCAATCTGCTTAGAGCTGAGCTAGAAGAAATCAGAAGACAATTGGATGAAGAAAGGCATGCTAGGCTGCTTTTAGAAAAGAGAGTTGACTCTCTATTTTTCCTTTTTAGTCAGCCTAGGTAGTTTTTGTTGTAAAAATCTACCTTGTACTTAAAAAGCTTATGATGAATGAAAATTAGTGTTCTTTTATCATCTCTATTCTTTATTGTTTCTGTATTTTTTTTCCTTTTTGTTGTTGACAAAAGGGGGAGAAAGTAAAAGTTAAAGATGATTAAGTTAAAATAGTAAAAGTTAGAGATGATTAAGTTAAAATAGTAAAAGTTAAAGATGATTAAGTTAAAATTGAACTTATGCTGCATGAGTATGATAATGATATTGACTCTGATACAGTGCTGATTGAAAATTTAAAATTGTACCTAAGTAAACCTGTCTGCACAATACTTTTGCTTTAGAAAATTTCTACTTGTCTGAATTCTTTTATATCTTCTGTTGATATTTTTCTAAGGTTCATTAACTCATCTGAATGTTTGTCATCATCAAAAAGGGGGAGATTGTTAAGTCTCTAAATGTTTGATGTGCATTTCCCTAAGTTTTGATGAAAACTAAACATTGGATAATGATTTAATTAACCTACTTTATGGTTGCTAACCTGTCTACTTAGTGCGCAGATCATAATAGTAAGACTCACCTGTCTGCCCACATAAATGTCAACCTATCTGGATAAGCAAAAGTCAACCTGTCTGCTGACTAGGATTGTTGACTTTCTGCAATTTAGTTTCAACCTGTCTCTGCTATGTTCTCCTACTCGTCTAAGGTTCTTCGATGGAACTCGAGTACAAAAAGCTTTTGGAAGCTGTCCCCTCATACAGAAGACTCTAAAACTCTCTCTCACGCTTATCAAGAAATTCAGAAAGTCATTCTCACAAGCAACCTAGGAAATCAGAGATAACATCCAGTTAAAGGATGTTTCCAACATGCTTTATTCCCTAGTACTCTTGGTTATTACACAAAAAGGGAAATATACTCTGTAAAGTACAAAAGCATTCTGCACAACTCTGATTTGGCTACTGCACGATGCATAAAGCCATGATCCTTCATGTTAGAGTACAACCAACGTCCCTATTGCATTAATGGCTGCCCATAACGACCCTATTACATTTAATGAAGCTCTGCTTGAAGCCATCATTGGAAGGAATGTCTCTAACGGATCTTAAATGCTTGAAGGCTATAAATACAGAAGTCATTGAAGGTGAAGACATCAGAGATTACAAAGCATTAAAGAGTCATTACTCTATTCATTTAATTCTTCATTCTTTCAATCTGTATTCTTCAATCATTTGAAGTTATTACACAGTCTTTCCTAAGCTTACATTTAATCCACTCTCTGAGTGTTAGTGAAAAAACTGTTTGTCTGATTGTATTTATTACAAACAAACTTCTCAAAACAAACCTGTGTGAGCCTGAAGAGGCTAAGTGAGCAAAGAATACTTGTCTTGGAGCCTGAAGAGGCTAGGTGTGCAAACAATACTTGGAGTCTGTAACCTGATCAGTTATAGTGGATAAAACTTAGTGCTGCCAAGGACTGGACGTAGCTCTTTGTGTTAAAGAGTGAACCAGGATAAATAGCTGTGTTAATCTCTCTTCCCTTAAACTCTTTAGTTGTTTTAATTATACTATCTACTTTCTAACTAAGGGGTTAAAAGTGTGGATATCAAACTTGCTTTCTCTCTGTATACTAGTGTGCTTTTCTGTGAAAAATACACCAGACAGGTCACCTGTCTGTGTAAGTGATTTTACACTTGTATGAACCTAGCTTTTGTGTGCGAAAAGTTTTTAACTTTATTTTAATTTCTAATAAACACAATTCAACCCCCCTTCTCGTGTTTATAGTTGTCTATTTCATTAACTATACCATTGAGCATTAACCTCACTTCTCTTTTTCTAAGATTCATGTCTTATGAACATTGGGAATTATCCCTTAATTCTTATATCATTAATAACATCCCTATATTTTAATTGGTGTGTTTGTAACAATAACGACATTCGTCAACATCAACATCGAACATCAAACCATACAATCATGGCATCGTCGTCATCCATAGTAATTCACAATTTAAAACATACCAATCATATAGGAAGCATGACATACATATAACAAGCAACATCACTTTAACAATTAGCACACAACAGGGCCATGGGTTAACCCTTCATCTTACGATACCCCAATGCCTACATATTATACTAATCTCTTCTCCCCATACCTGGCATGACGGTCCAATTATATGGTCAACTTGAGTGAATCCAAGCTTGGCTCCCTCGAACGATTCAACGGTTCAATGAAACTTGGTCAAAACATCAAAGAAGAAAGAACAATTAATCCCCAATTCAAGAAAACAAAAGGGAGATTAATAAAGTGTTTACAAGATTACCTTAATTAACACTAACGTGTGGCTTACTCTCCAATCGCAAGCAAGAACGCCGAAGACCACGAAGGGGTTTTGAAGAGAAGAGGGATGAGAGGTTTCTGTCGCACAAGGATTGCGAAAAGTGTCAAAATGAGGGTTGTAACTTGTAACCCTCTTCACTCACTTATTTATATTGCCAGACTAAAACGTCTTTGAGAACTAGACACAACCGTGTCTATTAGGAAAACACAGTTGTGTCCTGGCCAGCATAGCATTTTTAAGAACTAGACACAGCTGTGTCTATCAGGAGACACAACTGTGTCCCTGGCCAGAATAATGTTTTTGAGAACCAGACATAGTTGTGTCTATCAAGAGACACAGCTATGTCCTGGACCAGATTAGCGTTTTTGGGAATTCGACACAGCTGTTTCTATCAGGAGACACAACTATGTCTCGGGCCAGAACAACGTTTTCGAGAATTAGACACAGCTGTTTCCCGGGCCAAAGCAGTGATCTAGAGAGTTAGACACAACTGTCTCTATTAGGAGACACAGCTGTTTCGAGCTCCAGGAGAGAGCAACATATGCATTAGAAAGGGATTTTTGACCAGAAAATCCCACTTAACCCCATTTTAAATTCCATAAAGCACCTTTCTAATAGTCTAGCACAAAATACAACTATATATAACGCATAAAAACATATATACGAAAAATGGGGTGTTACAACATCAAAATACCATAATAAAAGCACAATCAAATGTTCTGTAATTTTTCCAAAAAAAAGTACCCATTTTTATAAAGAATGCAACCTTTCAATGTAAATAAATTCAATACCCTACATAGATATATGATGATATTACTATAATTATGTGACACCCTACTACCACGCATGTTATATAAAGTATCAAAGGTAAAGATATAAAATATAAAACATGCATACTTTCATAAAAAGGTCCATGGGTAGAAAGGCCGCACATGAACTAGCTCAACAAACGCGGAAAAAGAAACAAGTTTTAAAAGGAATACAACATAACATAAAACATAAACATAATCCAACCCCAATGTCACATACAGAGCTGGTATTGTTAGGTCTCTAAAATGTCTGTGTGCATTTCCCTAAGTTTTGATGAAAACTAAACATTGGTTAATGATTTAATTAACCTACTTTGTGGTTGCTAACCTGTCTACTTAGTGTACAGATCAGAAAATAACAAAACTCACCTGTCTGTCTACCTAAGTACCAACCTGTCTGGGTAAGCAAAAAGGTCAACCTGTCTGCTGACTGGGATTGTTGACTTTGTACAAACTGGTTTTCAGCCTGTCTCTGCTCTGCTCTCAAACTCGTCTAAGGTTCTTTGTTAAGAACTCGAAGTACAGGAAGCTTTTGGAAGCTGTCCCCTCATGTAGAATACTCTGAATCTCTCTCTCCACGGTTATCAAGAAATTCAGAAGTGCTCTCTCTCAAGCAACCTAGGAAGTCAGAGACAAACTTCCAGTTAAAGAATGTTTCCAACATGCTTTATTCCCTAGTACTTTCGGTTATTACACAAGAAGGGAAATGTACTCTGCAAAAGTACAAAAGCATTCTGCACAACTCTGATTTGGCTACTACACGATGCATAAAGCCATTATCCTTCATGTTAGAGTACAACCAACGTCTCCATTGCATTAATGGCTGCCCAGAACGACTATATTGCATTTAATGAAGCTCTGCTTGAAGCCATCGTTGCAAGGAATGTCTCTAACGGATATTAAATGTTTGAAGGCTATAAATACAGAAGTCATTGAAGATGAACACATCAAAGACTACAAAGCATTAAAGAGCCATTACTCTGTTCATTTATTCACTCTGTATTCTTCAATCATTTGAAGTTATTACGCAGACTTTCCTAAGATTTACATTTAAACCACTCTCTGAGTGTTAGTGAAAGATCTGTCTTTCTATAAGTGTATTTATTACAAACCCAACTCTCAAACAAATCTGAGTGAGCCTGAAGAGGCTAGGTGTGCAAAGAATACTTGTCTTGGAGCCTGAAGAGGCTAGGTGTGCAAACAATACTTGGAGTCTGTAACCTGATCAGTTATAGTGGATAAATCTTGGTGCTGCCAAGGACTGGACGTAATTCTTTGTGTTAAAGAGTGAACCAGGATAAATCACGTGTTAATCTCTCTTCCCTCAATCTCTTTAGTTGTTTTGATTATATATCATCTGCATTCTAACTAAGGGGTTAAAACTGTTTTTATCAATCATGTTTTTCATCTGTATGCTTGTGTTGTTTTCTGAGAAAAATATAACAGACAGGTGACCTGTCTGTGTAACCTTTTTACACCTGTCCGAACTTAGGTTTTGTGAGCGAAAATTTTTTAACTTTATTTTAATTTCTGATAAACACAATTCAACCCCCCTTCTCGTGTTTATAGTTGTCTATTTCAGTTGGTATTAGAGCTCAGCCTCTGGGTTGAGCATCTAACAGTGTAGAGGTAAAAGATCCTGAAGAATAGACATGACTGCTAGAGCTAGTGGAAGTCACCAGACTGAAGGAGCCTCCTTAACCAGACCTCCATTCTTCAATGGAGAAAACTACAACTATTGGAAAGATAGATTTCAATGGTTCATTCTATCTACAAACTCTGATCTCTGGGATGTCATCACAGATAGCCCTTTCATTCCTAAAAATGATGACAACACTGACAAGCCAAAAGCTCAGTGGACCCCTGCAGAAAAGACAAAGTGGGAGCTAAATCACAAAGCCAGATACAATATTATTTGTGCTCTCAGTCCTGATGAGTTTGAAAAGGTCTGTGCCTGTGATTCTGCCAAAGAAATATGGGACACCTTAGCTGTTACACATGAAGGAACAGCCAAAGTCAAAGAATCAAAAATTGACATACTTGTCAGAAAGTATGAACTGTTTCTCATGGAGGAAGGAGAATATGTTGCTCAGATGATAGGAAGATTCCAAACTATCATCAATGGCCTAAAGTCTCTTGGCAAAGTTTACTCTAATGTTGAGAAGGTTGGAAAGATACTAAGGAGCCTGCCTAAGCAGTGGAAACCTTTGGTAACTGCTATCTCTCAAGCCAAAGATCTTACCACCTTGACTATGGATGAACTCCTTGGAACACTCACTGTTCATGAGCAAGAACTTGGAGATGAAGTCTCAACAAAGAAGGGCAAGTCAATTGCTCTGAAGGCTGATCAAAAGTCTTCAAAAGCTTCTAAAGCTTTGAAGGCAGACGAGTCATCCAGTGATGCTGACCTGTCTGAACCTGAGGATTCTGAAAGTGATGAAGAATTATCTCTCCTAACCAGAAAGATAAAGCTTCTCTTACAGAAAAAGAAGTTCAGAAAAGATAAGCCATTCAGAAGGTTCAACAAGGACAAGAACTTCAAAGATTCCACTTCAACAGACAAGAACTCAATTGTCTGCTATGAGTGCAAGAAGCCAGGTCACATCAAAGCAGAATGTCCTCAACTCAAGAAAGCCCCTTTTAAGAAGTTTTTCAAAAAGAAGAAGAAAGGAATGATGGCTACTTGGGAAGATCTAGAGTCAACATCTTCTGATGAAGAGACAGAGGAAGAAGCAAATCTGTCTAATGGCTAACACTGACTCAGATTCAGATAATGAGGTAAATTCTGATTATGAGGAATTACTTGATGCCTATGAAGAATTACTGGAGGAATCCAACTGCTTATCTAAGGCTTTCAAATCTCTCAAGAGAGATCATGTTAAGATCCTCAGTGAGCATAAATAGAAATCTCTAGAGTGTGAGAAATTTGCCAAGGAGAACAGTGAGCTGAAGACTGAAAAGTCTAATGAAGCTAAGATCTCTAGTGATACATCACAGTCTGAAGAAGTTGAAAAACTTCAACAGAAAGTGGAAGAGCTCACTTCTGATCTTGCCAAATTTGTTAATGATAGAGAAAATCTGACCAAGCTGCTTGGTTGTCAGAGGCACTCCCTTAACAAAGAAGGTATTGGATATGTCCATCAAACACGTCATAAAGTATTAACTAAACACTCTAAAGTGTCTACTACATCTACTTCTATTAAATCCATACCTGTCTGTAATTTCTGTGGAAAGACTGGACATATTATGTCTAAGTGTCTTCATAAGAAAAGAAGGAAGTCTTCACAGACTCCTAGAACTAACAGAAAAGGACCCAGAAAACTATGGGTACCTCAAGATCAAATAATCTCTGTTGCAGATGTCCTCAACAGCACAAAGAAAACACCACTGCTGGTACCTGGACAGTGGCTGCTCATGACATATGACAGGAGAAAGGTCTATGTTCCTAGACCTCCAACTTAAGAAAGGAGGACATGTGGCATTTTGTGGAAATCAGAAAGGGAAGGTTATAGGAATTGGTACTATTGGTGGTAAACTTCCTCTTCCCTCTATATCAAATGTTCTTATGGTTAAAGGATTAACACAATCTGCTTAGCATAAGTCAATTATGTGACAGTGGGTTTGATGTCTCCTTTACCAAGGATTTCTGTATAGTTAAAGATCTAAGTTGCAAAACCCTCTTTTCAGCTAAAAGGCAACAAAATCTGTATAAGATTGAACTAACTGATCTCTCAGATCAAAGTGTAACCTGTCTGATGTCTAAAGAGGATGAAAGATGGTTATGGCATAAGAAACTAGGACATGCTAGTATGAAACTAATTTCAAAACTAAAAAGGGATAACCTTGTGAGAGGATTGCCTGATATTAGTTTTAAGAAAGATGTTTTGTGTGTGCATGTCAGAGAGGTAAACAAATAAAATCAAGTTTCAAATCTAAAAACCAAGTATCAACCTCTAGACCTCTTCAGTTGTTACACATGGATCTGTTTGGACCAGTTAGTGTTGCCAGCTTAGCTGGAAGGAAATATGGATTTGTCATAGTTGATGACTATTCTAGATATACATGGGTACTCTTCTTAACCCACAAGGATGAGTCTTTTAAGGCTTTCTCAGTATTCTGTAAAAGAGTACAAAATGAGCAGGGTTTCTGCATTTCTACTCTTAGAAGTGACCATGGGGGAGAATTTGAAAATGAGCAGTTTAGACAGTTCTGTGAGGAGAATGGGATCTCTCACAATTTCTCTGCACCTAGAACTCCTCAAACAAAATGGAGTGGTTGAGAGAAAGAACAGATCTCTGCAAGAGATGGCTAGATCTATGCTCAATGAGAATAATCTCCCTAAGTACTTCTGGGCAGAAGCAGTAAACACAGCCTGTTATGTACAAAACAGAATACTCATTAGGCCTTTTCTAAAGAAGACACCTTATGAACTGTGGAAAGGAAAAAGCCCTAACATTTCTTACTTCCATGCATTTGGTTGTGAATGCTTCATCTTAAATACCAAGGATCAACTTGGAAAGTTTGACTCTAAGACAGACAAAGGTATCTTTTTGGGATACTCTGAAATGTCTAAAGCTTTTAGAATTTACAATTCTAGAACATCTGTTATTGAAGAATCTGTTCATGTCAAATTTAATGATAGCTTAAAGACTGATAAGGAATTGTCAGATCTAGAAGATGATCTTGCAGGTCTTGATATAAACAAGTCAGAAGATCAACAACCTGACTTAACCAAATTAGAACCTGAAGCAGAACCAGACAGACAAGTGGAGCAGACAAGTCAACAGACAAGTCAAGATCCTCTTGATAGAGATTGGAAATTCAAAACTCATCATCCTAAGGATCTCATTATTGGAAATCCCTCAGAAGGAGTAAGAACCAGATCTACTTTAAGAGAATCAAGCAATGTGGCCTTTATGTCAGAAATAGAGCCAAAACACATTGAAGAAGCTCTTGATGATGAAAGCTGGATTCTTGCTATGCAAGAGGAACTCAACCAGTTCACCAGAAATGACGTCTAGACACTTGTCTCCAAGCCCAAAAACAAGTATGTCATTGGAACAAGATGGGTCTTCAGAAACAAGTTAGATGAAGATGGCAAAGTTGTCAGAAACAAGGCAAGGTTAGTAGCTCAAGGCTATAACCAACAAGAAGGTATTGACTATACTGAAACCTTTGCACCTGTAGCTAGAATAGAAGCTATTCGCATTCTGATGTCATATGCTGCACAACACCAAATCACTCTTTTTCAAATGGATTTGAAAAGTGCTTTTCTCAATGGAATAATTGAAGAAGAAGTTTATGTTAAACAACCCCCTGGTTTTGAAGATACTGATAAACCAGATCATGTTTTTAAACTTAAAAAGGCATTATATGGTTTAAAGCAAGCACCTAGGGCATGGTATGATAGACTAAGCTCTTTTCTCATACATAATGGTTTTACAAGAGGTCAAGTAGATACTACTTTGTTTAAGAAAAGCACTAAAGAGAATTTCATTATAGTCCAAATATATGTTGATGATATTATTTTTGGAGCAACTAATGAAAAGCTGTGCAAGGATTTTTCAAAACTGATGCAAGCAGAATTTGAGATGAGCATGATGGGAGAATTGAAGTTCTTCCTTGGTCTACAAATCAAATAGACAAGTGATGGAATCTACATCCATCAACAAAAGTATATCAAGGAAATGCTTAAGAAATACAAAATGGAAAGTGCTAAACTTATGAAAACTCCCATGGAAACCAATGCAAAACTAAGTAAAGATGATGAAGGTAAAAAGGTAGACCAAACTGTCTACAGAGGTATGATTGGATCTCTACTGTACTTAACTTCAAGCAGACCTGATATTCAATTTAGTGTCTGCATGTGTGCTAGATTTCAATCTGACCCAAGAGAATCTCATCTTAAAGCTGTTAAGAGAATATTTAGATATTTGCTTGGTACTACTAATCTTGGTTTGCTATATTTAAGAACTAAAGAATACAGATTAGTGGGATTCTGTGATGCTGACTTTGCTGGAGACAGAATAGAAAGAAAAAGCACCAGTGGAGGATGCCACTTCATTGGAGCAAATTTAGTCTCTTGGTCAAGCAAAAGGCAGACAACTATTGCTCTATCTACTGCTGAAGCAGAATATATCTCAGCTGCTAGTTGTTGCTCTCAACTCTTATGGGTAAAACATCAACTTGAGGATTACTCTATTTTTTAGCATAATATATCTGTATGGTGTGATAATTCCAGTGCTATCTGCTTAACTAAAAATCCAATTCAGCATTCTAAGGCTAAGCATATAGAAATCAAACATCACTTCATTAGAGATTATGTTCAGAAAGGTATCTTTGATATTAAGTTTGTTAAAACTGAAAATCAATGGGCTGATATCTTCACTAAGCCTTTAGCAGAAGAAAGATTTTTATTTATTAGAAATAATTTAAACATCCATTGCATTGTTGAATGAAATGTCTGAGTTTTGAACTGTCTGTGGTTACCTGTCTGACTCTGCTGAGTCACTATGCTGAAACTCAACAGTTTTATTAAAATGGTTATTATTTATTTAATACCAATTGTTAATCTGAAGCTAATCATGTGCACGGCAGTCTTTACCTCGAAACCATGTTTTCATTATGTCTTAAGTGGGCTCTACAGTTCCCCACATAAATCGTGCCATTTTGAATTAAAAATGTCTATTTTCTCTCTCCTGCTTTTATTGCTTTAAAAGGCAATTTTCAGAAAGATTCAAACTTTATCTTTCTCAAAATCCCTAAGTCTTTTCATCTTCGTCTTCCTCTCGCTCAAACCCTTCTCTCTTCCAAAACTCTCATACTCTCCTCTCTGAAAAATGGCATCTTCAAAGCGTCTGTCCCCAAAAGAAATTACTGAGAAATACGAAATGAGAATAGCTGATGTTGAGAAGATTCTTCCGGGTAAGACTGTTGATCTCCAACAGATGAAGAAATGGGGAATGGATGTCACTGAAGAGTTGGAATACTCCAAGTGGACAGCCTTCTTTGACATCAAGGAGCTTGTTCATCCCAAGCTTGTCAGAGACTTCTGGAGGAATGCTGTGGTCATCACCAGTGTGCTTGATGGAACCAAGAGTTTCAAGGCTCAAATGTCATCTGATGTAACTCTCCAGTTTCCCATTGGATCTTTGGAATTGGCAACAAAATGTCCAAGGATTGGAACTACCTTCAGACCTGACTAGGAAGATCAGGTAGGAACTGAAAATGTCAATATTGCTATATATGGAGTTCCCAACCCTGAGAACAAGAAGCCTGTCTGCATGGTGCCCTAAGTGCAGGTTCTTGCACAAGTTGCTGCTGGAGTGTGTGATGCCAAGAAAAGGATCACGAGACAATGTGACCAAGATGGACAGATTTGCTCTGTACCACTTGATTCACAAAATCAAGATAGACATCAATGATCTCATCTACATGTATCTTGAGTCTCTGATCAGAAGGACAAACATGCCTACCTACCCTTATGGAATGCTGCTGACAAGGGTGTTTAGGAACAAGTTGTTTGTTCCAACTGATGTCCATTTTGTGGACATGGCTCTACCCATAGACAAGAAGGTCCTGTCTATGATGGGGATTGAAGGAATCCCTCTGGAGGATGAAGAAGAAGACAAGAAGAAAAAGAAGAAGCCTGCTGTTGAGCAGAAGCAGAAGGAGAAAGCAGAAGAACCAGTTGATTCCACTGGTGAATCAGAGGTTCCAATCTCTGAGAGGATCTAGAAACCTGCTGGAAAAGTGGCCAGACAGGACCAGAGGCCTGAGGAACCCACAGCCTCTGAAGAATCTGCTGAGCCAGTTGAACCTCTCAGATTCAAGCTGAAGAAACCCTCTCCCAAGAGGAAGACCAGTGAGGCTGGGAAATCTGGTGTGGTTTCTGCACAACCCACCAAGAAGAGAAGACTGGTGAAGACCTTTACCAAGGTCAGACAAGTGGAGTCTGAACCTAGTAAAGAGGAAGCATCTGCTCAGGGGGAGCAGACATCTCCACCCTTAGAGGATCCTAGGGAGATCAAACCTCTTGATCTGGGAATCATTCCCAGAAAAAGAAGGTCAGGCTACCCTATGCCTGTGGTGGCCATTGCTGGAAGGGAAGAAGTCCCTGCAGAAGAGCCTGCTGCTGTTGCTGCTACTGCAACCTCTGCTGACCTGTCTGATGGGACTCAGACAGTTGATCATCCTGAAGCTACTACTCTGTCCCCTTCAAGGAAGAAGACAAGACTCTTTGAAGATCAGCTTTTCACCTTTCCTTCTGCACCATCCTCTCCCCTTCACCAAGGTATTCAAAGTTTTGTAGTCTCATCTCCCTCTGCCCTCTTTGTCAATCCTTTGTCTGTTGCCTCCCCTTTTCATTCACCTGTCTCCTCTCACCCCACCCAAACATCTTTTGATGTTGTGTCTGATATATGTCAGTACACAGTTGTTCACAGGGACTCAACTCCCAGATAACAATCTGGCATATCATCAAGACTGTTTGTGAGCGATCTGCAATCTCTGATGACTGCAAGTGTCTCTCACTTATCTGTCATTCCTTCTCCTCCACCTCATATTCTGAACCCATGTAGGGAGATTTTCTTCTATCCCCCTATTGTTCTGTTCATTAGAACATTGGAAGGATCTCACTATCCTGCCTCTGTTGTAATGTTACCTTCTAGGTCTAGATACTTCTTTCTCTTAGTCACAGGGTCAAATTCGTTTTTCTCTCACATAGACTCTCTCTTAACCTTACCTCCATCTGTCTTAGCCAATCAACCTCTTCCCCCTCCTATTCAAATTAGAGTCACTCGTCTGTCTCTATGTGAAAGACTCTCCTGTGTCTTTCCCTCTCCTGATTTTGACCTAGTTAGAATCAAACCTTTGTTTAAATTAGCTTTTCTTCCTTTATTCTATTTCAGAACCATTCATCAGTATTTCTTTCCCCATGTCTCCTCACCTTTCTCTGTACCTAAGGCACCCCCAGTTTTAGCCTTACCCTGGTATCCAAACCAGTCTGCTGCTTCAACCAGTCTGTCTACAGAAGCCTCCTCCTCTCAGATGGTGGATTTAGAAAGCTTCAATCTTCTTAAGACTGAGCTATAAGAAGTCAGAAGACATTTGGATGCAGAGAGGCATGCTAGGCTGCTGTTAGAAAAGAAAGTTGATTCCTTGTATCTTCTTTTTAATCAGTCTAGGTAGATGTCTGTAGAAACTGCCTTGTAAATGCGATGCTTATGATGAATAAAAATCAATATTACTTTATTTCTTTACTGTTTCTTTTCTCTCTTCTATTATATTTTTTTTTTTCTTTTCCTTTTTGTTGCTGACAACAGGGGGAGAAAAATGTGAGATGATTGGAGAAAAATATGTGATGGTTATATGCTAAGTGTTCCGGAGAAAATATAAATTGATTAAAATTGAAATTTTAGTTCTCTGTTACTCTGATATTTTGAACTTAAGACTGCTGCATATTGACTCTGATACTGTTAATTAAACTCAAATGCACCTGTCTGCACAGATAGAAAATATCAACCTGTCTACTTTCTATTATTCTTTAAGATGATATTTTCTAAGGTTCATTAAATCATCTGAATGTTTGTCATCATCAAAAAGGGGGAGATTGTTACGTCTCTAAAATGTCTGTGTGCATTTCCCTAAATTTTTATGAAAATTAAACACTGGTTAATGATTTAATTAACCTACTTTGTGGTTGCTAACCTGTCTACTTAGTGTACAGATCAGAAAACAACAAAACTCACCTGTCTGTCTACCTAAGTACCAACCTGTCTGGATAAGCAAAAAGGTCAACCTGTCTGCTGACTGGGATTGTTGACTTTGTACAAACTGATTTTCAACCTGTCTCTGCTCTGCTCTCTAACTCGTCTAAGGTTCTTTGTTAAGAACTCGAACTACAGGAAGCTTTTGGAAGCTGTCCCCTCATGTAGAATACTCTGAATCTCTCTCTCACGCTTATCAAGAAATTCAGAAGTGCTCTCTCTCAAGCAACCTAGGAAGTCAGAGACAAACTTCCAGTTAAAGAATGTTTCCAACATGCTTTATTCCCTAGTACTTTCAGTTATTACACAAGAAGGGAAATGTACTCTGCAAAAGTACAAAAGCATTCTGCACCACTCTGATTTGGCTACTACACGATGCATAAAGCCATTATCCTTCATGTTAGAGTACAATCAACGTCTCCATTGCATTAATGGCTGCCCAGAACGACTATATTGCATTTAATGAAGCTCTGCTTGAAGCCATCGTTACAAGGAATGTCTCTAACGGATATTAAATGTTTGCAGGCTATAAATATTGAAGTCATTGAAGATGAACAGATTAGAGATTACAAAGCATTAAAGAGACATTACTCTGTTCATTTATTCACTCTGTATTCTTCAATCATTTGAAGTTATTACGCATACTTTCCTAAGCTTCACATTTAAACCACTCTCTGAGTGTTAGTGAAAGATCTGTCTGTCTGTAAGTGTATTTATTATAAACCAAACTCTCAAACAAATCTGAGTGAGCCTGAAGAGGCTAGGTGTGCAAAGAATACTTGTCTTGGAGCCTGAAGAGGCTAGGTGTGCAAATACTTGGAGTCTGTAACCTGATCAGTTATAGTGGATAAATCTTGGTGCTGCCAAGGACTGGACGTAGCTCTTTGTGTTAAAAAGTGAACCAGGATAAATCACTGTGTTAATCTCTCTTCCCTTAATCTCTTTAGTTGTTTTGATTATATATCATCTGCATTCTAACTAAGGGGTTAAAACTGTTTTTATCAAGCCTGTTTTTCATCTGTATGCTTGTGTTGTTTTCTGAGAAAAATATAACAGACAGGTGACCTGTCTGTGTAACCTTTTTACACCTGTCCGAACTTAGGTTCTGTGTGCGAAAAGTTTTTAACTTTATTTTAATTTCTGATAAACACAATTCAACCCCCTTTCTCGTGTTTATAGTTGTCTATTTCAGAGATCACCAGGACCGAGAAAAGGTACAGGAAGGAACTCAGAGAGAAAAAGAGGCTTGAAGCAAACCAACTCATCAATCTTGAAGGGATGTCGGAAGGAGATCCTCCACCCTACAAGCCTCTTTATGAATACAATCTTCCCCACTTGGACGATTGTGCTTCAAGTGTTGTTAGGCCTCCTATCACGGCCCCTTCTTTTAAAATATCGGAAGGAACTCTGGGTACGGTGAAAGACAATCAATTTGATGGAAGTGCATACCAAGATCCTCACAGGCATATTACTCACTTCTTGGAGAATTGCGACCTGCTCAAAACTCCAGGAGTTTCAGATGATGCCTTTCGTTTGCGACTATTCCCTTTCTCTCTTCGGGATAGAGCACGTGATTGGTTAGACTTGAACTTGGATCGGGCTAGCATCACTACTTGGGAACAAATGGCTCAGAAGTTCCTCACTAAATTTTTTCCTCCTCAGAAAGCGGCACAGTTGAAGATAGCCGTCACTTCTTTTAAGCAACATGATGATGAGTCCTATAATGAAGCTTGGGAAAGGTACAATGTGCTTTTGAGAAGATGCCCTTCATCCTACTTTGACTTGGTAACAAGGGTACAACATTTTTTTAATGGGTTGAAGGGTCGTTACCAAATGAACTTAGATGCCGCAGCTGGCGGTTCTTTCTCTTACAAATCAGTAGAGGACAGTTGGGCTTTATTATAAAAGATGTCCAGGAATGATTATAACCGTAGTACAGGCACTTCTAATGCTTCCGGAATCAGTACCGCATCACTGGAGGCTATTCTTGAACAGAATACACTCTTGAAGAAGCAATGTGAGGCACTGTCTAGCAAGCTCAAGGTTAATGCGGTGCGAGAAGGCTCGCATCCGGCGTGTGATTTTTGTAATGGTGAACACACCAGTGAGAATTGTCCCATGAATTTTTCACAGGAACATGTGGACTCATGTGACAACTTTTATGACACAGTGCCACAAAACAACTATCAGAGGAATAGGCAGAATGACTACAATCAGAATCGAGGGTACATGAGGAGAGACCATCCGGGTTTCACTTGGAGCAACACTAGTGGTGGTCTAGCCGGGCAACAACAACAACAGAATCAGAGGCCAAACTATGGAATCCAATAGCGTAACAATCAGCAGGCTCTCCCGGGGACTAATCAGTTACAAATCACAGATGGTGGGAGGCAACCATGGGAGTTGGCTATTGAGAAGACGAGTGCGGCCATTGAGAAATTGTCAGTGAATACAAACACAGCCATAGACAAGTTACCAACTCACACAGGGGCAGCAATTCAGAATCTTGAAACACAGGTAGCCCAACTAGCAAAGCAACTCAATGAACGCCTTCCAGGTTCTTTCCCAGGTAATACAGAGATTAACCCCAAGAACCAATGCAATGCCGTAACAACTCGCGGTAAGGTGTTGGAATCTAATGGGGGTACAACTGGTTCTCAAGAAATTGAAACTCCAGAACAACCACAGATAGAAGATGAGCAAGACAAGGAAGAGGAAGTAGTTAGTGAAAAGGTGCCGAAGCAAGGGGTGAGGCTGAAATTAGTGGATGAAGAATTCCGAAAGAAGAAGTGGGTTGAGCCCAAAGATCTTCCCCCCTTCATGATGGTACCATATCCAGAGAGATTGAAGAAACCTTTGCAAGACAAGCAATTCAACAAGTTCCTTGATGTTTTCCGCAAACTACAAATTAATATTCCATTTGCGGAAGCCTTGGCGCAGATGCCATCTTATGCTCGGTTTATGAAGGAGCTTCTCTCCAAGAAGCGGAAGATAGTGGATGAGGAGACGGTTGCTTTGACCGAGGAGTGTAGTGCAATTCTCCAAAGGAAACTACCTCCAAAGTTGAAGGATCCGGGTTCTTTTAGCATATCGTGCACCATTGGAGAGTTAACTTTTGGGAAAGCATTGTGTGATCTAGGGGCTAGCATCAACTTGATGCCCCTATCTATGATGAATAAGCTAGGCATAAAGGAAGCCAAAGAGACTAGGATGTCGCTCCAACTAGCGGATCGTTCTATCAAATACCTTTATGGGGTGGTGGAGGATTTGTTAGTCAAGGTCGACAAGTTCATATTTCCGGCGGACTTTGTGGTGCTTGACATGGATGAAGATGTCGAGATCCCTCTCATATTAGGTAGGCCTTTCTTGGCCACCGGGCGTGCTTTAATAGATGTGCAACAAGGAAAGCTCACACTAAGGGTGCAAGATGAGAATGTAGTCTTCAATGTCTTTGAAGCATTGAAACACCCCGTTGAAAGATCGGATGTGTATAGAGTTGATGTGGTGGAAACCATTGTAAAATCTATAGCCACAAGAGAAGCCCATGGTTCTTCACTTTCTAAAGTGTTGGTAAAATCCCATGATGAGGATGAAGAAGACCTTTTGGGTGATGAGAATTATTTTGAGAGCTTAAAGAACATGGAAGCCTTGCCAATTCTCCCTAAGGATGAATGTCCGAAGGAAAAGCTCAACAAGGAAGAAGTGGAAGAAGACAACAAAACACCGGAGTTGAAGCAACTCCCAACTCACTTGAGATATGCATTCTTGGGTGAGAAGGGACAACATCCAGTCATCATTAGCAATACATTGGCAAAAGTCGAGGAAGAAAAGCTCTTAAGAGTTCTTAGGGAACATAAATCCGCCATTGGATAGAAGATTTCGGATCTAAAAGGTATAAGTCCTTCTCTATGCATGCACAAAATTTTGATGGAGGATGATTTCAAACCGGTGGTTCAACCATAAAGGCGGTTAAATCCCATCATGAAAGAAGCGGTGCTTAAAAAAGTGATTAAGCTTTTGGATGCCGGAATCATCTATCCAATCTCGGATAGCAATTGGGTTAGCCCGATTCATGTGGTCCCAAAGAAAGGTGGCACAACCGTGGTGGTCAATGAGAATAATGAGATGATCCCAACAAGAATCGTCACGGGGTGGAGAGTTTGTATTGACTATAGGAAGCTTAATGATGCAACACGAAAAGATCACTTCCCCCTTCCATTCATAGATCAAATGATTGAAAGGTTGGCCGGATATGAGTACTATTGTTTTTTAGATGGTTACTCCGGCTACAATCAAATTGTGGTGGATCCTCAAGACCAAGAGAAGACGGCCTTCACATGCCCATATGGAGTCTTTGCTTATAGAAGGATGCCCTTTGGATTGTGTAATGCTCCCGCTACTTTCCAAAGGTGTATGCTTTCCATCTTCTCGGACATGGTGGAGAAATTCATTGAAGTATTTATGGACGACTTCTCGGTCTTTGGGACCTCCTTCGATAATTGTTTGAAGAATTTGGCTTTGGTGCTTGAGAGATGCCAAGAAACCAACCTAGTGCTCAATTGGGAGAAATGCCATTTCATGGTCAAGGAAGGTATAGTTTTGGGGCATAAAATCTCCCAACGGGGGATTGAGGTTGATAGAGCCAAGATTGATTTGATTGAGAAGCTACCCCCACCAACAAATGTGAAGGGGGTGCGGAGTTTCTTGGGCCATGCTGGTTTCTATCGAAGGTTCATTAAAGACTTCTCCAAGATAGCGAAACCGCTATGTGACCTTCTCGTGAAGGACGTATCCTTTGATTTTAATGCTCCTTGCTTAAATTATTTCAATAATTTAAAAAATATGCTTGTCACCGCACCCATAATCACTGCACCTAATTGGAATTTACCTTTTGAAATCATGTGCGATGCTAGTGATTATGCGGTGGGGGCGGTTTTGGGTCAAAGGGTGGAAAAGTTAGCTCATGTGATTTACTATGCGAGTAAGGTTTTAAATGAAGCACAAGCTAACTATTCCACCACTGAAAAAGAACTCTTAGCTGTAGTTTTTGCTTTAGACAAATTTAGATCCTACGTGGTGGGGTCTAAGATTGTTGTGTTCACCGATCATGCGGTCATAAGACACTTGATGACAAAACAAGAGGCCAAACCTAGATTAATTCGGTGGATTCTTCTTTTACAGGAGTTTGATATTGAGATTAGGGACCGGAAAGGGTCAGAGAATGGTGTGGCGGACCACTTATCAAGGTTGGTCAATCCCGACACCGAGGAGAAATTTCTGGACATCAAGGAAGAATTTCCTGATGAGAAACTATTTGCTTTGTTTGAAAAATTTTCTCCTTGGTTCGCGGATATGGCCAACTTCAAGTCTTCCAACGTGGTTTCGCAAGGTTGGACTACTCAACAAAGAAAGAAATTCTTCTTGGACGCAAAATACTATGTCTGGGAGGACCCTTATCTTTTCAAGCAATGTTCAGATGGGATCCTTAGAAGGTGCATTTCTCATGACCAAATCGGAAGGACGTTGTGGCATTGCCATAGCTCGGATTATGGTGGGCATTTTGGGGGAAGAAGACCGTGGAGAAAGTCCTCCAAAGCGGGCTTTATTGGCCAACACTCTTTAAGGATGCACACGCCTTTGTTGAAAATTGTGATCGTTGCCAAAGAGTTGGAAACATATCTAAGCGACATGAGCTTCCTCTTAATTGCATGCTTGAAGTAGAACTCTTTGATGTTTGGGGGATAGACTTCATGGGACCCTTCCCACCCTCCTTCTCCTATCAATACATTTTGGTAGCGGTAGATTACGTGTCAAAGTGGGTGGAGGCAATTCCAACAACAACGGATGATGCGTGGGTTGTCATGGAATTCATCAGGCGCAACATTTTCACAAGGTTTGGGGTTCCTAGAGTTTTGATTAGTAATGGTGGATCTCACTTTTGCAACAAACAAATGAACCATTTACTCTCTAGATTTGGCGTCAAACATTGAGTATTAACCCCTTATCATCCACAAACCAATGGACAAGCAGAGATATCCAACCATGAGCTGAAGTGCATTCTTGAGAAAACTGTCAACTCATCACGGAAGGATTGGTAAAAAAAGTTAGATGTTGCTTTGTGGGCCTACAGAACCACCTTTAAAACTCCAATTGGAAGGTCTCCTTACAACTTGGTATTTGGAAAGGCGTGTCATTTGCTGGTGGAGCTAGAACAAAAATCTTATTAGGCAATCAAGAAGCTCAACTGCGATTTGAAGAAGGCCGATGAAAAGAGGCTACTAGACTTGAATGAATTATCTGAAATCCGCATGCAGGCATATGAAAATGCAAAAATTTACAAAGAGCGGACTAAAGCATGGCATGACAAACACATTTTTCCAAGGAAGTTTGAGCCGGGACAATGGGTACTCCTCTACAACTCAAGGTTGAGACTTTTCCCAGGTAAGCTAAAATCAAGGTGGTCCGGACCTTTCAAAATTCTTAATGTTTATGCACATGGAGCAGTGGAGCTAGAAGGTGAAAGGGAAAACTTTAAGGTAAATGGGCAGCGGATCAAACACTATCATGGGGAACCCATCCCAACTGAAAGTCAAGTGCTAACATTAAATTAGCCCTAAAAGGGCCACTTCCGTCAGGCTCGAGACGTTAAATAAGCGCTACTTGGGAGGCAACCCAAGCTAGATATCCTTTTTGGTTTATTGCATAAGCTCTTACCGAAAAAAAAAAAAAAAATCCTGCCTCGCCTTGCGATACTATGATCACCCTGTGAGACAGAAGGAAGTAAAAATCCCTGCTTTTGTCTCGCCTCGCGAACCAGTCCTCGCCTCGCGAGCCTGGGTAAATAGGCAAAAGCAAAATACACAGTTCCACCTCACGAGTAACATCTCGCCAAGCGAGGCTGAAGGGCAGAAACTCAGAGGTGGGCACCTCGTTCTGCCTTGCGACGTGAGACATATCTCGCCTCGCCATTCTGGGCAAGTTAAGAACTCAAATTCGAAGCCCAAATTCGCCTCGCGAGACACATATCGCCTGGCGAATATGGGAAAATGAAAGAATTTTTGAGTCACAGATTCGCCTCGCGAACCATGTTTCGCCTCACGAAACACAAAATTAGGGTTCTGATTTGGGGATTTTCAAAGTTTCGCCTCGCGAAACTTGATTCGCCTTGCGAGTGTCGCGATTATTTAGCCCCGCGAGTCAGAGAAAGAAACATTCTACCAAACCTTTTGAAAACTCTCTATCTTTTCTCTCGTGTGGGGCTTCAAGGACGCATTTCACCTTCACCTTACTCTTCATCTCACACTCTCATTAGGTGAATCACACTCATCCATCTATATTTCCTTTGATTTTGGGCAAGAAACTTGAACCCATTGGCATGCTAACTCTCTGAAAATTCATAGAATGGCAATAGATGGTTTTTTATGTTTTCAAGCATTAATGCTTGCTTTATGCTTAAAATGATAAATGTGTTTTGTGAGTGTTTTACATGAATGGGGTGAGGAGACCTATGAGACTGTTGACATTCTTTGAACTTAAACATTGATGCATGTTCTTTTGTTGTACTTGTGATGCACTGAACTGAATTGTTATGCTTAGTGACCTAAGTTTGAGGTTATTACAGGTTTAGATAGAGATAATGCATGTTAAGGGGGCCGTGGGGGTAAATTTTTCTAAATTTTTTAGGAACAAAATTCTGTGTGACTAGATGGTCTGATATATTATTGTCAATGACTTGGGATGGACTTCTGAAATTCTGAGTTATTTGTTGTGTTGATATAGATTGTATTGGGACTTTTCTGGTTTTCAGGGAATGGCTCCCCCGAAAAATACTGAGAAACAGCCAGTTAAGCGCAAGAAGCGCCAATCTGTTCAGGAGGATGACCTGCTGTTCTCCGAGGGACCAGGTTCCTCTTCTGGAAGGATTTCCTCTGCTCCCAGCTTCCGTACTCCTCTTCATGAGAAACATTGGGAGTTGGTGACGCAGAAGGAGATGGTCCTAGAGAGGAGGGTGGTCCTTGTGGGGAACAACTATACGTTAATCTGTGGACAGATTAACACTCGGGGTTAGGGTATGTTGGTTGGTCTTCCTCGCCGGTTTGATATCAAACTGGTTCTGGAATTTTACGCCAATGCTCTCAACCCCAATATTGATGAACCAGGGTGCATTTCTATGGTCAGAGGGGTGCCCGTGACTTTCACGGAGGAAGAGATTAATGCCTACCTGGGCATCCCCATTACTTGGGAGGATAGGAGTGAGCATCAGCTGATGCCGGCAGTGCAGGGTTTGGCTGCCCAGATTTTGGAAACCTGCTGTAGGCCAGGGGCTCAGTGGGAAGTAGGGACCTCTGGGAACGTACTGAGGTTGAGGAGGCAGGATTTGACACCGGTGGCCCGGGTTTGGTCGGCATTCGTACATGCCAACATGATGGTTAGCTCTCACGAGTCTACCATTACTGCTGCCCGGGCCCATCTAATATATGCCATCATGATGGAGAAAACCATCAATGTGGGGGCGATTATAGCTCAGGATATCCAGCAAAAGGCAAATTCTAGGGCGATGAAAGAGTGCCTGGGGCACGGGTTTCTGATCACAAAGTTGATCCGTAGGACATGCGTATCAGTATCTGACATGGTGGAGAAGATTCCCCGTCAGCCGATCAACAGAGATTACATACGCCGTCACTGTTATGTTGAGCCCGCACCACCCCGGAGGCCAGCTACACAGCCCCCTCAGAGGCCACGTTCAGATGATATGGCTCTGCTCTTGTAGAACCAGCAGGCTATGAGGAGGGATCAGGCTGTGCTGCAAGATTTTTTCAGGGAGATGTCCCTAGCTCAGCAGGAGGGCCGGGTACCTCTTTACCCTTCCGAGGAGGATTTGGCACCTCGGCTTGGGTGGCAGGATTATCCTGGGGACCAGGATGCCATGCCATAGGGGGGTGCCTGAGGTACCTCAGGAGGATGAGGTAGCAGCAGCAGCTCAGCAGGGGGACCCCGTGGATGACATTGATTTTGAGCAATGATCCGGGCCCCACCTTTACCTATTACTCTTTTGATGTTCTTCCTTTGAGTTCTAGCTAGTTTTTTTATTTATCTATTCGATATGGTTGTACTGCTAGCTAGAAACTCAGTTTAGTTTTATTTGATACCATGATATTTTTTGCACACACTCTGGATGACGATATTTTGGTACACATGTTGCATTTTTCTTCCTCCTTCTTGTTTTTAATGTAGCCAAGGAAGAAAGCAAAGAAAGACAAGGAAGATGCTAAGCCTGCTAATGAGAGCATGGGGTCCGCTTGGACCCCTTGAGATAACTCCTTCTTAAACTCAATTCTATTCTTTTTTCGTTTCTTTTATTTAAAAAAAAAAACATAGTGTCATAGAATTGTGTTGGTAAGCTTAAAGGGATTTTATTGAATTTTGCATAAATGGTTTGAATAAAAAATATTGATTTTTGATGATTTCCCCTAATGATTTGAAATGTTGAAAAATTGATCCCCATGAAAAATTGAAGATTGAACTTTGAGAAATTCTATTGTGATTGCATGATTTGGACAAGTTTGGGGTGAAAAGGTGCACACACTAGGGATGTATCTCGGTCAAATAAATTGCTAAAAATGTCCAGGTGAGGAAATTGAGCCTCCAACATTGTTTTGAATTGTGTGAATCACTTTTCTGTTGCACTTTCCCGAATTTGCTTGAATCTCATCATGGTTTGCATGTTTATATGTTTGCATCAAATGATTTAGGCAATTTTCTTTAAAATAGCTACTTGGCCAAATATGAACCAACCTTGATACATGATCCCTAGTTAAGCCACATTGAGCCTTAAAGCCTATTGTTCTTAATAACCTTACAATACAAGCCATAAAATCCGGAAAAACCATGTTAACCCAATCTTAGGATTTAGGAGAGCATGGAAACTTAACAATGTAAGTGTTGTTTGGAAACTAAGTTTGGGGTGGCTACAAGGGTTTGATATGTTGTTTTGGGTTGAGAAAAATAAAAATAAAGGTTGAAGCCAAAGGCAAAAAGAAAAAGAAGAAAAGTACAAAAATGTCAAAAAGGGTATTAAAAGGAAAAAGGTTTATAGTCACCCAAAGAGAAAAAGAAAAATGGAAAAAGGAATTAGAGTGAAAAAAATAAGTGTAAAAAGTTTTATGCTCTCTTAAATTCCTAGGGACTTAAGCCTAGTACCTTTGAATATCCTACCTTTAGCCAGGCCCCATTACAACCCTTAAAAGACATTTTGATGTTGCAAACATGTTTTCGTGGGAACTATTTTTGAGATGAAAATCAAATTCATGGAAAGTGCTCTTAAAATGTGAAATTAAGTGAAAGTTGAAAACCTTGACAAAACTGAGCGAATGAGTGAATTACTATATGCCCTTGTGAGGAAGGCAATTGTTTGAAATTGGTGATCTCCCTTTTGTGTGTATCTTGGATCCTTGACTTAGATTGATGATTGCTTGAATGAATAGATTCTCAATTGTTTAAAGTAAATGAATGTGGAGATTTCATTGATGAAAAGGGGGGAACATTGAATTAAAAAAAAAATTTAATTGTTAAAATTGCATGAAATTTGTGCGAAAAATAATTGAGTCCATTCAGCTTACCCAGTTTTGAGTCTTTTTAAGTTTTAGTTTGCTTGGGGACAAGCAAAGTTTAAGTTTGGGGTATTTTGATAAGTCTCTGGCTCATCTAGTTTTATAGCTATTGAGGCCACGCTTTTTGAGATAATTGTGTGAGTTTAATCTCATTTTCGCCCAAATTTAGCTTTAATTGTCTTTAAGCAATGTCTTGAGTCTTTTAAGTAGTTTTAGAATACTTCTTGCTATTTTTGAGTTAAATAAAGCATTTGATGCTATTTTATATTTTCAGGTTAAAAGTGAAGCTCAAGAGAACTTGGAAAAATGGAGAAAACAAGCAAAAAGGGAAAACTGGTCCTTCGCCCCGCGAACGGACACTCGCCCCGCTAGCCAGAAGGACAGATTAAGCAATGTCAGCAGTCATTCAGCCTCGCCTCTCGAGGATGTGTCTCGCCTCGCGAGACAGAAACAGGGAATTGAAGATCATTCTGTCTCGCCTCGCGAGACCTGTCTCGCCCCGCGAATAATCCAAATTTGAACTGGCGCCAACTTAAGATTCGCCTCGCGAATCCATGTTCGTCCCGCGAACGCGCGCAGATTCCAAACTTTATAAATAGCTTGTTTTAGGTCAATTGGAGGAGCTTTGAATAGAGATTGTAATCCTTGTTTTCTTAAGGGCTGTGTAGTGAGTTTTAGTGTAGTTTCATAGAGGATGAATGCTTTTTATACTTTGTTCGTTGTTATCGTCGCTATGAGGAACTAATCCTTATTTCTAAG
Source organism: Echinosophora koreensis (assembly GCA_035048595.1). Lineage (NCBI taxonomy): Eukaryota > Viridiplantae > Streptophyta > Magnoliopsida > Fabales > Fabaceae > Echinosophora > Echinosophora koreensis. The sequence goes on from JAPCYP010000189.1 coordinate 281,449, forward strand.
GGAACGATGAAGCCACCGTTGATGGCATAGTGAATCCGAGTAATAATTTCTTATACCCTTGTCTCTTTTCTTGTTTCTTAATTTTGATTTGTTTGTGTTAATCATATGCGCGCATGGTTAACTAGTCTAGTGAGTTGAGGCTGGCAGGCGATTCGTATTTAGGACTTGAATTAAGAACACCGTTTGAATAATGCTAGGCATAGAATAGGAAAGCGGTGCAATTGCTATAGGGAACCAAGAACTTGATAATCTAATTGTGGGTTGAATAGATTGGCAGATTGACAACTCGCAATTGTAGAAAATTCCTTTTGAAAATCGGCAGTGACATTAGGATAATTGAGGGTTCTTGATTGACAATGAAATTAAATTGAACATAGGGATAAGGATATAAACACTTGGGTAACTTGCTTGATAGGGTAGGTGGATTCGTGACCTTAGAAGCCTTAATCTTAATCAAATCTCATCATAATCTTTTAGGATCTTTAATTACTTGTTTTGATCTCAAATTTGATTTGATTTTCTCTCTCATCATAAAGATTCCCCTTTGACTTGGTCAAACGATTTGAATTTCTTATTTAGTTAAATTGGTCTTCCAATTCTTGTGTTCGACCTCGGTATTTTCTTACCGTGTTTTTATTACTTGCAACGAAACGGTACACTTGCCGGATCGTCAACAGTGTTTTATCACATTATTGGGGACATTCGAGGTGAAACACTCCTTTAAAACCTTTAATCTCAAATTCTGACCAATAGGGGAGCACGGGCGTGCTTACCCCCAACATGGTCGTGATGCCACTTAGTGGAGCATGCTTATGCTCACTGTTCAGTACGGCCATGCTCCTGGAGCCAGCCGTACTGTTCTGGGCAGATTCAACATATGTTCTTGGAGCCAAAACTCCCTAACACTCTCAAATCAGATCCTAGGGTCCTTTAAACTAATCCAGTTGGCATCAAACCTCACCTCTCACTAACAGTTCATGTCTTATGAAAAATTGGGGGATTATCCCTCAATTGTTATGTTAATTAAGAGCCCTATTAATTCAATTGGAGTCTTATTAACAAACCAACATCAACCAATATCATTCAGCCAACCAATGCATAATCAACATCATAATAGCAATATTCATGTCATTCACAACATAAGCATTCATTCCAACTTAGTCAATAATCATGTCATAAACAGATTAACCAATTATACATAGTTTGTCATGCCACAGAGTAATTATAAACAATAGGCATTCATGACAGGCATACTCATAATCAAACAACAATTATAGCAACTAATCCAAATAAACATAGGCAAAATTACATTTTTGGTCCCTTAAGTTATTTGTTTTGTTCAAATTGGTCCCTTAAGTTTTTTTTGTGACAAACTAGACCCTTAAGTTAGGTTCAGGTTTCAAATTGGTCCCTTAAGTTTTTTTGTGACAAACTAGACCCTTAAGTTATGTTTGGGTGACAAATTGGTCCCTTAATTTGTCAAAGGGACCAATAAATGAGACCCTTAATTTATTATTTTTAATAACTTAAGGAATCAATTTGTCACCCGAACATAACTTAAAGGTCTAGTTTGTCACAAAAAAAACTTAAGGGACCAATTTGAAACCTGAACCTAATTTAAAGGTCTAGTTTGTCACAAAAAAAACTTAAGGGTCCAATTTGAACAAAACAAATAACTTAAGGGACCAAAAGTGTAATTTTGCCAACAAACATATAATCAATTATAACATGGCATTGACAACTGTTAATAACAACGGGGCTATGGGAACCCCTCATCTTATGTTACCCCATTGCCTAATGTATACACTATCCTTCTCTTCATACCTAGTATGAAGTATTCCCATTAGCAGACGCATATCCTAATTGGTTCCCTCGAATGGCTCGACGAATGATCCCAAGCCTTGGTCAACACCAAAGGGTTAACCAAATCCGTTCCCAATTCAAGAACAAGAAAAAGGGAAACTAAAAGGGAAGAACTATTACCTTTACCGATTGGCACAGACGAACAAGGACTCCCCAAGGGTTTCCAAAACTCCTAGAACGTACTAATTTAGAGGAAACAGGGAAAACAACACTCTTAGCCGCAACAGGGTTTCTATTTGTGCCAAAATAGGGTTTATAAGGAAACCCTCGGTTACTATTCTACTTTTTAAGGCATAGGCCCGAGCACGGTCGTGCTCCTCCTTGAGCACGAGCGTGCTCACAATAGCACCTTCAAGGTGTGGTTTGCCTTTGAGCACGGGCATGCTCCCTGTTGAGCACGGTCGTGCTCAACCTAGCGTCAGCGAGACGTGTTTTCCCAACGAGCACGGTCGTGCTTGTGACTCAGACAGTCACAAGACACGAACCTAAGAAAGAGATTTTAAGTCTAGAAATCCAACTTAGCTCTCAACAACCACCCTAAGCTAAGTCCTAAGACTCAAACAACAAAAAAACATATATAGAAGCACTTAACGAAAAACGGGGTGTTACATATGGATTTCACAATCATGCTTTAGCAGAAACATCAGTCGATCATCCATATGCTGGTCGGCTAAACGAGGAAGAGAAGTATTTGCTTAATGACATGACAAAGAACATGGTAAAGCCAAAGCATATTTTAAATACAATAAATGATCATAATGTGGCTAATGTCACCACTATGAGGTAGGTTTATATCTATAGGAAAAAATATCGAAGGAGTTTGAGATGCCCTAGAACAAAAATGCAGAATCTCATGTATTTACTAGATCGTGATCAGTATTTACATTTTCATAGAAGGAACAGACGACAGATGTTGTCAGAGATATATTTTGGACACATCCAGATGCCGTAAAATTGTTTCACGCTTTCCATATTGTGCCACTTATTGATAGCCCTTATAAAACAAACGGGTATCGGCTGCCATTACTTGAGATTGTTGGTGTCACATCCACATAGTTGACCTTCTCCATTGCATTTGCTTATTTGGAGTCCAAGCGAGTTGGTAACTTTATCTAGGCATTGAAGAAGCTAAGAGGACTTATACTGAGCGATGATATAGTACCCAAAGTCATTGTGGCCGATAGAGACATTGCATTGCTGACTACAGTGAAAATTATTTTTCCGGTGTCAACAAATTTGTTATGTCAGTTTCATATTGGTAAGAATGTCGAGGCTAAATGCAAGATGTAGGTTAGACCGAGAGAGTCACTGGAGCCGGTGATGGATGCATGGAACAGTGTTAAGGACTCTTTTGACGAGAATGAGTACGCAGGTCGTGGGCCCCTAGCAAGCTGAATCTCTGCTCGGGCATTATCGAGTGGCACGCCCAACAAAATCACCATCTCTGCCGCAGCTGTATCTCTGCTCCATCCAGGATGGGTCCATAAGGATCCTATAATGGGAAGATGAAGTAACGATGACACATCATCCAGCGTGATGGTCATCTCTCCGAATTGGGAGGTGGAAGCTGCTAGTCTCCCTATGCCACCTCTCAACAAATGCAGACAAAATGCCCTTGTCCACCTCCGTGTAGCACAACTGCAAAAGTGGCTCCAATTTAGATTCCCTCACTCTCAGCTCTATCTCCTTGTGTGGAGTGTTGCATTGGCGCAACTTCCGTCCACCAGTTACTACCTTCAACTCTTTTTGATCCTGCATCCATCATAGCTTTGTTACGTTCATTGGCATACAATATTTTTATAGTTAATAAACATCAAACCATAGACAGTTAATTACCTCTCCGCGCAATACTCGGCTAGCAATGTGGTTCTCGAATCCCGTGAGGACTGATGTGTCCTCAGGACCACCAAGGAAAGGCCCCATAGATGCATCGCCTACTGTAGCAAACTCAGGTACATGAACCTCCTGATGCTGCTCCATAACCTCATCATGCTGCTCCTCAACCTCCGTGTGATCCTCCTGAACCTCCGGTGCAGCTGCAGCAACACGCCGCCTACGCTCTGAAGCTGTCGACAGTACACGTTCACGTACAGCTATGGGTGGTAGCTGAGCAGGAGCTACTGGTCTCCATGGACCAACCCCTCTAGTCCTTGCCATATCTACATTCATATCAAATAACCACACTAAGTATAATAAATAAATTTAAATTCAGTATTTATTCACACTAAGTATATGCAATTATTGCACCCTAATTATTTTATATGCTTAACGCCACAAATACATAATTATATTATATAAATAAAAAATATTTTCAAACAGTTAATTATATACCTAAAACAGTAAATTATCCTAAAATAGCTAATAACATCTCAATATTTTATTAACAATATAAAAAAGGAAAAAAATATTTTTTTTAATTATGATTAATTTTAATTGTAATTTTAAAACTAATTATTATGAGTAATAATGATAATTTAATTTACAATTATAATTAATTGAACAGGCACATTTAAATTAAACTTTAAGAAAAAACAAAAAAGTTACGGAAAACAAGTTCTGTAAGTATCCACTTAACTGATACTTATGGAAATTGTATTTTCCGTAAGTATGCAATTAAGACTTACGGAAAATACAATTTCCGTAAGTATCAGTTAATTGGATACTTACGGAAATTGTTTTCCGAAATACTTAAAAAAAACCTACCTGCAACTGCCGTTCGTCCCTCACCTCGCCGCCACTGCGTTCGCTGCTCGCCTCGTCGTTCGCTCGCTGCTCCGTATCGCACCTCAATTGCCACGCCGTGCCTCGCCTCGCAGCTATCCGCCGCTGCCTCGCCTAGCCTCCTCTGGTTTCGCCAACTCACTGTATGCTCGTCGCTGCTCCCTCGCCGTTGTTGTGGTTCACCACCATAGAGAAGCAGAAAACCTATGGGGTGGGGATGAAGGTGAGAAGTGAGGCTGGGGTGGGAGTGAATCAGTGAAAAATAAAAGAGGGGTGGGGGTGATTTACGGTGGGTTAGGTCATAGGTGGGTAGATGAGGGGTCAGGGGTATAATAGGTAAAAGAGGGGGAAAAGGTTAAAGAGAGAGGTGTGAGTATTAATTAAGGAGGTGGGAAAATCAAATCCCTTGTTTTCCCCCTAATGTCCGAGAAAATAGCCCGATGTTCAAGTAGACTATTCCAACAATATGGGCCTGTTTATTTTATTTTCAATTTCTTGTTTATATTTTTTATCTTTATAAATAATTATAAAATTAGTACATTGTTTTGATTTTATTTTCTGTTTTAAAAAAAAAAATTGTTTTATAAACACTAGAAACATTAGAGATGGCCTGCCCAATACGGGTTCAAATTTTATCAGGCCAGGCTAAAAAGGCCCGGAAATGATTCGGGCTCTAAAAAGGTGCCTAAACCCGACCCTATGCGGGCTATGGGCTTATTCGTGCCGGCCGGGATATATTATTTTTAATTAAAAAGTCTTTTTTAAATCAACAATTAAGTTTTTTTTTTTTAAAGAAAATATTCCCCAAAGAGATTTATTTTGCAAAATAGATTTAGTAACCTGTGGGATCTATCTAATTCTAGCCCTCTTCCATTTTTCTTATCTTACTAGAGCTACCATCATTAACACAACATTCCTCCTATTCATCCCAGTGAGTTCCCATACGCACAAAGTCTCAAAATTTACAAAACCCTTACGACCCCATACCCAACTGAAGCATAGTCCGGTCAACGTGCTTGTCTTATTGTCGCTGTTTGCCTTTTTGTTTATCTTATTAGGAAAATGCTAACCAGGGTCCTTAGGACATTGGTTAAGGAATCAATAATAGAAAGTTTGCCTTGAAAAGTGATGTATTCAATATTTTGAAAATTTAAAGTTACATTTTCCCATACAATTTTTCTATATTTGGATTCCTTAACCAATACCCTTAGAACACTGGTTAGCATGACCCATCTTATTATTATGGTTGGTCTCAACTCTCAAATGCTTGTCTGATTGTCATCATTGGAATATACTCCCTCCGGTCCATAATATAAGAAATAAATAGGTTTTTTTTTTTTGTCCAAAATACAAGAAACATACATAAATTTTCACATATATTAAATGCTAATTTCCAATATTACCCTTATTAATTACTATAATTAATTATAGGTAATCAGAATACTCCCTCCAGTCCATATTATAAGCAAAAAATTAATGCAACACACATATTAAGGTGGTTAGTTAATCTCATTTAATTTGGTTAAAAAATTAGGTTTTTACATAAATTACCCTTTCATGGTAATGGAAAGTTGCTTATGTTGGTATAATGAGTCATTGGGAAACAAAATTTGCTTATAAATTGGACCAAAAGTTTTGGGATTTTTTTCGCTTATAATATGGACCGGAGGGAGTATTAATTGAAATTAGAAGGGGTGTTTTTGTAAATTTATATGAGTATGAATTACAATTAACTCATTCCAATACATTTTCTTGGTCTATGTGTTTTATAGTTTTGTTTCTTATATTGTGAACCGGATGGAGTATTACTGTACTTAGCTTTTTCCAATAGCATGAAGCATGTTTGCGTCAAAATAAAAATTAAAAAATAGCATGAAGCATGTCTGAAACTTAAATAAAATAATTTAAAACTAAAATATATGAAATTGTTCGGATGCACAAGCCCTACAATTCATTGGGCTTATTCGGGCCGACCCTTTTTACCGCCTCTAAGAAACATAAACAATTAGCTCTTTTCTAATTTATTTTAAAGTTTTATATAGTGGTTTTATCGTATCCCATTTTCATTTTTGCAATATGCACCTGCATAGTACTTACCCATATGGAATAAGTGAGGAGGCATATGAGGGAGATTATAAAAGGACCACAAATCACACTCCCTGCCACTTGGGCTTAACATAGAGATCACACTTCTGAATAAATAAACAACAATGGAGGGGACGACCCAAAAGATGTGCAGCTTCAACACTGATACAAATGAGCTACAAAATCCTAGAACACATAAGCAATCCCATTGTCTTTCTTTTCCAAAACTCGCACAGAATTACCCTCCTGGCTTCCCCAACAAGGTAAGGAGAAGCTCTAGTCCCCTATAGATTTTTTGTTGTTGTTGTAATAAGCCAATGTTAATATGTTAGTTGTCATGTTAGTTTTTTTCTCCTCTATAAAGATTTAAACACTGGTCCTTAAACTCCTTCTAGTCCCTATATAGTTCATACACATTAATCTCAATTATATAACATATTCTTTTCTCTTTATTATTATATAATATCGCATAGTTTTGTCCATAATTTTAAATCGGTTAGTTAAATGACATTACATAGTATTCATCCTAATTGTAAATAATCATAAAAAATAAATAAATATGCAATGCAATATTGTTATAGGAGACCACGCAATTTAAAACTTAAAACATGGTTTAGTCATATATGTGAAGCATTACATTTGAAGCAGCTTAGTGCTTTGAACAAATATATGTACATGCTCATTAGTAATTTTGATTCTTATTTATAACGTAAATGTATAATCAACCATTGTTCTTGTTGATCCAATATAATAACAGGTATTTGCTGAGATTATAGGGACCTATCTATTGGTGTTTGTGGGAAGTGGTTCTGCTGCACTTAATGCAATTGATGAAAACAAAGTGTCAAAACTAGCAGCTTCACTTGCAGGAGGATTCATCGTGACGGTGATGATCTATGCAATAGGTCACATCTCGGGGGCACACATGAATCCAGCTGTCTCCTTAGCTTTTGCCGCTGTGAGGCATTTTCCATGGAAACAGGTACTGTGTGTGTGCAATGCCAGTTCTATATATTATTACTATATTTTAATTTAATAATTTTGTGTCCGTATATTCTCTTCCACCACTTCTTAATTGCATCGATAAAACATAACAATTTCTTGGAGTACTAATGAGTAGCGATGGAAATGGGAGACTAGGGACGGCAATGGATCAGCCGTGTTATTTGAACACAACAATATTGTCCGACATCATATATTAATGTGGTTTAGTGTTTCTTTTTAGTCGGGTCCGGTAAGTCCTTGTTTTGATAAATACGGTGTTGGCCTGTTGTTGTCAAAATCGTGCGTCAAAAAAATTTCTGGCAATGGATTAGATGTTTACTCGATTCAGTCAAAGGACAAGGTCTTAAATCTGGGTCTTCAATTACAATGGAGGTTACGTTATTACGATTTTTTTAGATTTCGGAATTGCATCATCATTGCAGTTGCGGCCACCAGGGGCGGATCTACCTTATGCCTAGGGTGTGCATAGTTTTTTTCAAAAAAAAAATTAATACCTTCTATCTTACAATTTTGCCCCCCCCCCCAATTTTCGAAATAATTACATCCATGCCTTTAACATTTATGAGATGTAAATTAATTGCAGCTACACTCATGACCATGAAATCACGTAAAAGACAATTATGAGATATATAAATTATTTGATTAGATATATTAAAATTTTATGATTTTAACATTTATGCCTTTATATATCTTCATATGTATGATAATAATTATTATTAAATTTTTTGGAAATAAATTGCCCCCACTAGCTAAAGGTCCTGGATCCGCCACTCAGTCACATTTTCCTATAATTATTCATAATAATGAAAAATGTAATGCGGGCACAGCCATAATTTAAAACCTTGTAAAAGATATTATTGATATATGAGTTTAATTGCTATATACTGTCAGTGTAAAAAAAATTACACGATCAACCAATCACAAATTGCCATATCATTAAAAATCTTTGAATCTTATCCTAACCACCTTAAAAGCCATCTATATAATGATTTGTGTTTGGTTGACAGTGTAAAAAACTTTATACTGACATTGTACGACAATATATATATATATATGGAAGCATCACTTGTCAAAAAAAAAAAATATGGAAGCATCAAAACTGATTTTGTAAATTTCAAATCTAATTGTTACATTTTGTTTTCGACATAATCACCAAAATTAAGTTTGGATTTTCAATTATGCTTACCGTACTATCCTTAAACTTGTGCATGATTTAATATAGCTTAAGTAGTGTAATAAATAGAAGGGTCTTGCTAATGAGTGTCCTTAGGGTATTGGTTAAGGAATACACAAAAGGAAAATTTGCATTGGAAAACTAAGTTTAACACTTTTCGATATACTAAATACACCATTTTTCATACAAAATTTTTATTAGTGATTTCTTAAACAATGCCCTAAGGGTACTTGTTGGCATTATCTTAAATAGAACTATCTCATGCTAAGTATACAAGGAAAATGATTCGCTCAAAAAAATAAAAAAAAATACAAGGAAAATGATCATCATACAAACATTGAGTTATTATTGAGTGATACTTTTGTCTCACTATAATTTTTGAATGGTCGAATTGAATTGAATCCACCTTAAAGTCTATAAAAAAAATTTGTGGATGAAATATATACAACTATCTTTCTCATAAAAATGACCTAAAATCCTGCACAAATCAGTTTGTGGTTGAAGTCCACGTCAACATTTAGCCGAGGCAAAAACAAATGCAGGACAAGTTCATGTTTGACCCTGAATCCCAGAAATGTGTGTATCCAAAATCAATCCAAACCTTTAATTAAAGAAAAGGAGCGGCCCACAAATCCCTCTTCGAATCTCTACATGTGATGAGTAATTTTTTTATTTATTTTTTTTTTTTTGTAGATGAGGATTTGTGCCACCTTTCCCTCGGGGGCATGCATAATGCATAATAATTTATTTCAAAACGATTAGGATAATTGTCATTAAATAATGCAATACTTTTAATGTATGTGTTTTGTGTTTATGTTTTAACATGTTAGATGATCAGCTCCTTAAAGTTTTCTATTAAATTCAAACATATATTTTTTTGGTACATTTTAAATTCAAACATTAATATGGTTAAATTGTGAATAAATGTTGAATAGACAGTCTACTATAAAATAGCGACATTTTTCTGATCCAAAATAGAGGGAAAACAAAAAAACAATTGCCACAAATTTTATTTGACAGAAAAGCGAAATCAACAAGGAATGGATGGTCCCGTCACAAAAAAAAAAAAGAAAGAAAGAAAAAGGAATGGATTCAACATGTGTACCATTAATTATAACACCCATCTAACCATACATATTCATATTAAGAGGACAGCAACTCTATGAGCCCAAAACGAAACACAGGACAGTTACTCTCAGCAATATATTATATAATTTTAATATCTTTGTACGTTTTATAATATTATAACTTGGGACATTTTTCTTGTGCAAAACTGGTCTAAGTAATAGAAGGAAAATGGCTCTATGTTAAGGCAATGCGGACCCAGATTGAAACAGTTCAAAGAAGAATTTAGCGTGAGCTTAACATTTTGGGCTAAAAAATGGAATGCAAAGGAAAAACCCAGGAAAATTAGCATAACACATTTTGGGTTAAGTTCCAATGAGAAATTGGCAACTATAGAAAACTAGCTAGCAAACTGACTTAATGGATTTTTTTTATTGGATAATGTTAATCAGTGTTCTTAAGATATTTGGTTAAGGAATCAAAATAGATAAGTTTGTTTGAAAAAATGATGTGTTTATTTTATTGAAAAATGTTAACTTTATATTCCTAATATAGATTTTTCTTTTTATTGATTTTTTAATCAATGTTCTTATAACACTTTCATTCAAATCATTTTTTTTATATTATACTTTTTGTTATTCGGGTATGTAATTAGCCCTCAATTTTCTGGCAGGTCCCATTTTACATTGCAGCTCAACTCACTGGAGCTATTTCTGCTTCATATACGCTACGAGTGCTGTTAGAACCAGCTAAACATCTTGGGGCAACATCACCATCCGGATCAAACATTCAAGCACTAATCATGGAAATGGTGGCCACGTTCACCATGGTGTTCATCTCCACTGCCGTGGCCTATGACACAAAAGCTGTAAAATTATACTAACAACACTAAAATCTTGTGCTAACAATACAACTTTTTTCATGACAATCTTTATTAATGAATTTCGTATGAGACCCACTAAATTGGTTGAGTATACTCTCTATTTAGTGAGTCTCATACGAACTTCACACAATAATAAAAAATTGTGTTAAAGATAATGTTAAATTTTTTCAAAATGTTATGAACTTTTGCTTCCCCAAAGCAGTACATAATTATAGCCATTAACATAAAATGTTGTCATTTGGCAGATAGGAGAGCTAGCAGGAGTAGCAGTTGGTTCTTCAGTTAGCATAGCAAGCATAGTTGCTGGGTAAGTACAGGAACAAATGTGTTCCTTCTTTATTTTTAAACCTTTTTACATTGGTTAAGGACAGGAATTACATGACCCCAGTGAAAGACAAAAGAAAAATAAATAAATAAAAGAGAGGAACCCTAAAAATTCTTAGGCAAAGCCTATTGATGAAGCTTGAGTTGAGAGTAACATTATACATGACTATACAGACCAATTTCAGGGGGATCAATGAACCCTGCAAGGTCATTAGGTCCTGCAATTGCCAGTGCATCCTACAAGGGAATTTGGGTCTATCTGGTTGGACCAGTTACTGGGGCACTTTTAGGGGCATGGAGTTATAGTGCAATTCAGGAGACAGATAAGGCAGCTTCTGCAATTTCACTATCTTCCCTTTCACTCAATCTACGCCGTCGCCTGATGATTAACGAAACTGAGGAAGTTGGTAACAACGACCATCTCAGTTCGGTGTGAAAACAGTGTTTCAGACACCTTCCAAAGCATTTGGAATGATGCAGGGCTAGGAAGATCTCATGTTCAGTATCATGTATCAACTTTGATGATCAGGCATGTATAAATATACTATAAAACTAAAGAGTTTAATTTTGACACTATCGGATGTAAATGTTTTTACACTGTCAATCAATCACCAAATATGTGACTTAAAATCTATGATAAGTTCAGTTAAAAGTCCTAACATAAGTTCAATTATAAGTAACCGAACGAAAGAAGGAATCAGAAATAAGATGTCAGTTGAGCTAAGTCACTGCAGCTCAAAAAACGCCTTCTAATAGCCGATTTCATTTGCTTCCTTTGTCCTCCGAAACCAGGTTTCCGCAGTCCATTCGAAAACTTTGTATACATATGTTTTGATATAACTCAGACATAATTTGCTATTGTTGAAACGAAAACAGGTACCAGGAGAATTGGATTTATTCAGGTCCTATTTAGTAACCAAAAACTGGTTGAGGACCTGCAATTGATCAGTAATCAAATAAAACTTGACATGCTTCAGAGCTTCTTGACAAAGCTTTTACTTTCCTGGCAATATGGTGCTTAAATTCTCTACTAGGGATTGTTATTTTAATTGTCATGGTCTCCATGACGCTTGCATTTTTCAGAATATATCCCGCAAAATGACCCTGCTATTAGGAAGAAATAGTCCATAAAAATGAAGCAAGAAATACTAAAAAGAATGGCTAAAGAAGATGTGAACTTGAGCTAATATCAACCACTAAGTAAAAAACCATGTTAGCTGCTAATATTAGTAGCACACTTTAACCCATATTCCCTTGGGCACTATATCTTTGTCAAGAAATTCTTTATAGTAACTCTACTATAGTAAAACCTAGCGAAGAGAAGATAGGCATAATTCACCCGTAACCGACCTGATTGAGGACAAGAACCTCAAGCCGAGGTGACCTGTAAAGCATGTATATGAACAGATTCCATCCGTTTCCTCGTGTAAAGGAAAGCACCAAATGGGTTAAATTGTCGAACATGGGTGTATGATTGTTAATGGATGTATTGGTTAGGTACTGTAACTATATGAAGAAGCCAAATAGTAATTAATAAGACATCTAAAGAAAAACAGACATGTTCAAGAAAATAATAGTAAATATGAATGAAAATGAAAATAAAAAATGGTAGTCAAAACAAAGGGTATTCATTATATTCAAAAGCTTAGCTATTCAATGTCTGATAATAAACTGAGCTCTAATTTTAGCTTTTTTAGATAGCTGATTTATTTACATTTGCAAGTGCACCATGCATAGATGGAAACAAAAACATAAGTATTACTCTTGAACAAAAAAATCTCTTGGTTTCCATAAAAATTTGTTTGCACACCTGACTAGAACGCCCAGTTAGAGACAATTTTTGTAGATGAGGAACATTTCTTGAAAGTTCATCCAACATTTGATTCAAACCTCTTTCAGTGGTTCTATAAATCACAAAAACAATCTTTTTCAACTGATGAAGCCTTGAAAAGGTGAAATCGGGAAGGCTGCCTTGATATTCAAACTTTTCAAGATTCGGGACACTAAGCTCAATTTTCTCCATAATACTCGAGGAGCTCACAGTAAGACACTTCAATGTGAGGTCCTGCCCACAAATGCGACGAGTAGACAATAGTTCACAGTTCATAAGTCCTAACTGTTCAAGGTTCAAACAGCCAGAGAGAATAGTTTCTAAGTCACTTGCTTCAACAGGTACACCATCCAATCTAAGAGACTTCAAGGAATTACGTCTATTAGCTACTTCAAAAGGAGGTTTAAAGATGCAATCACAAAGCAATAGATCTTTCAAATAGGACTTTCCACAAGAAAGTAGAAGATGGCAAGGAAAATTGTAGGGCTCAGAATTGTTTCCATCTTGAGATGAGATGTTGTAGCCAAATATAAATCAAGTTCAATTTCTTCACATTCCATTTTGACTGCAAGTCTAATCCAATCATCAATGTGAGAAGCAAACTCTTGTCCAAGGGGAAAACAAATCTTCAAAGTTATTGGCTTTTGAACTGTGATTATGTTCAAAAATTGATCAACCCTTTCAACAAATTCATATTTGAGAGGTAACAATATGCTATAGTTAATGAATTGCTCTGGCTCATGGTCTAATCTACTCATAAGTGTATGATCAAACACAAGATTTGAAATAGGCACGCAGAGGTGTCTCCATCTATGGCATAGCAATCTTGTCCTGATGGCCTCTTTCACATTTAAAAAGGTAAGAATGTAAGATAATATGGCATCCGGCAACTAACTGATATGGTCATCGGCATCAATAATTTTTCCCCGCTTCTTTCAAGCAAAAGAAAACACAAGCATAGTCAATAATATAAGAAAGTTGTTGAAGAAATTCTTTACTGCTCTCTCTTTCCTCTCCTGCCATTATATTTCACCCAAAAATAGTTGGAAATTTTATTTTTAAAAAAACTAAGTGTAGAAAAAATTATGGACCATAATAAGTTTGAAGAGCTGACAAATGTGTCAGACGACAATTGTTTGTAGCAGTGTTTGGACAGAACAATAAGTTTTGAAAATTAAAAAAGATTGTACTTAAGTCTAACTGTGATGTATACCAAAATTAAAAGGAATATAAATCAAAGAATTTGGAAATCAGAAACTCACAGAAGCAGTGAAATTGGATTTACAACCTTGCTGCATTGCACAAGCTGAAAAGTAAAAGAAAATTATCAGTACAGCTGTGAAAGAGTAATTGGGTGAGTTTCCATAACAGGTTAACAAAGCCAGAGGACAGCTGACAAATGCTATTAACACTGTTCATTTAAACCACACGACTTGCAAACTGCTTCACTTAGTGACTATCTAAAATATGACAAAATAAAGAAATAAAAAGTGATGCAAACATGTACCTTAATCTTCTAATAATTCTTGTTATCTCTCTCTCACACACCTCACTCTCTCTAACTGAGTTCAGATTGATATATTGAGATTACATAAAAATACTAGGATTTTTTTTCCCAAATCTCATCAGATGACTGTCCCATGTTGCAATTCCACAATATTTTCTTTCCATCATATTCATTTATAATTAATACAAACCAGTTGGTTCTTTAACCCAATTCTGATATTAGGGTTACAACAAGTTTTAGTAATTAATACCTATCATTCTAGCTTTTACTTGAGTACTAGTACAACAATCTTCAGCAATACTCAAAACTAATCTGATAGGAACTAAAAATTATAGGTATATAGGAGACTAGCTCCTTCCCTCAGACGTAGACATCTATGAATATAGAACCCATGGGAAAACCACATAAAACAAAAAATGGAAAACAATGGGGTCCTGCAATGCACAGGAATCCATAACCTATCCCGTGCCTCTTCAAAATCACCCAATTCTTGCCTGCCTCCCCTCATTTTCAGCCTCCCCTTATATTCTACCCAATTCCCTCTATTCCTTTCCTTGTGATCCTACGTATGCAGGGTTATTACAGCTGAAAATTGCATCCTGACCCTTGTTCACATCACCCTCCTCTACTATCCTTTATATCTTTCTTAGTATGTCCTATAGTAATTGTTAAACATGAAACTAGGTCCATAAATCTCAAAATACAAAAATAACCAAGCCTTATACAGTAGGTAGTAAACGCTAAACAGCCAACCCGGTAACCACTTCCTAGTATCCTATAAACCGTTGATGCAATTCACAAAATTCAGGGACATTATTACATGAAATGTACATCATCTAACCATATAGATGATCAAGAACCCACAACCCTAATTTAAGCAGATAGCAAAAGTGATTTACATATCAATCCTCAAATTTATTTATAATGTCTTCTAGTTAATTTATGCATAGGGTTTTAGCTTTAGACATCCAAAAGAAACCTTAATCTAGGTCCTTTATTGAAGAGCCATATGACTTAATCTTCATTCTAGGGTTTCATTAGGGGAAGAAGGTCACATGGCTCCACCTCATTGAGCAACTGCCACATCAGATAGCAAGACTGACATTTAATAACAACATAGAAGGGAGTTAACATCATTAATGATGAGTGTGACAGAAAGGGAAATTTTGACTAATGTTTCTTATTTAAGGGAATAAAATGAATCTTTTAAAAGATAAGAGATCAAAACGATTATTAAGATTTAGTAAATATTAAGATTTGGGAACCCCACAGAAACAAAGAGAAGACAAAGCACAATCAATACCAAGTTGGAATCAAATAAATTAATAATTTACTAAATCTTAATAATTTTTTTTAGTTAAAATCAAATCTTAATAATTTACTAAATCATTTAGTTGGAAATTTAAAAGTTGTTTCCGTGGGAACCCCACAGATTTTTTAGTTGGAAATAAATCATTTAAAAAAAAAGGATCTAATTATTCAATTTATTGTTCACTAGTTGGTTACATCATTTGGAACAATATCTTCTTGACAATTTAGACTCTACGATTTGGACACTTTCTTTTTTATTTTATAAAGTTGTAGCATAAGGTCATGTTCGGGTGAATTTGTTTATGTTTATGATTCATAATTTTAAAGTTTACTCTTCTTATTTATATATTCAATTTTGAATGGTGTTGATGGATTTATGTTACGTTGTATATATATTTTTTGATGAATACGTTGTTTATATATTTGTTCATTGCTTTTTTTTTTGTGGATATATAAGAAAGGATTTAATGGATATACAATGACAGTATAAAAAAATTTCACACAATTATCCAATCATATCTCACCACATAAAAGTAAAGAAACATGTGATAAGGATTAAACCAATTTTTCATTTTCCTATTTTAAAAGTCATTTATACCTTTCAGACTTATATGATTTTTACATTTTTATAAATGTTATCTTAGATGTAATACCTTCATGTTGACAATTTATACAAATTTACATACCATTTATAATTTGATTATTTACAAATAAATCATCGTATAAATGTGCTTTGATGTTAGGATATTTTTTAGTAACAAGCTAAATCTTTAAAAATCTGAGAATTAGAAAAAAGTTTGCAAATTTTTTTCTATTTATAACTGTATGCTCTGAAGTTGGAATAAATTGCATTTAGAGACTAATATTTACAAAAATATTTATAAAATGAGATAAAAAAAATAAATATAGATAAGTGACAAAATAAATAAATGTTTCTTTCCAAATTTTTTTAAAATTATCATTTGTCCACCAAAACGAACAGGAATTCTCCATACGATTATGTTCGAAAATCCATCCAATTATTTAATATATGTAACTCAATTTTTAACTATATTTCTCATTTTTTTATGAACATATTTGTCATTTCAAATATTACCCATATATAAAACATAAATAATATTATTCATACCTCGGAATATCTCATGCATCACACGGGTATCAGTGCTAGTTATATATATGAGGGTACTGATGTGATTCCACAGTCTATCCCAAATATGATCGGGTTAGGTTTGTTCAATCTGATGAAATATTCTCCCTCAAACTGATCCAACGAATAACACCCCTAGCAAGATCAACAAATCTTACATAAGGAAACAATCATTTTATTTAATTGTCTACATAAAAACATAATTATTTATGTGCAAATGATAGTTCTAACATAAGTTCGATTATAAGTAAATGAAAGAATGAATCAGAAATAAGATGTCATTCGAGCTAAGTCATTGTAGCTCAGACAACAGCTTCTAATTTGTCCACATGAAGCCGCTTTGCTTCCTTTGTCCTCCAAAATCAGATTCCCACAAAAGACCATTGGAAAACTTTGTATACATAAGTTTTAATATAACTCAAAGACATAACTTGCTATTGTTGAAACGAAAAGAGGTACCAGGAGAATTGGATTTATCCAGGTCCTATTTAGTAACCAAAAACTGGATGAGGGCAAATGATCAGTCATCAAATAAAATTTGACATGCTTCAGAGCTTCTTGAAAAACAGTTTAGTATGCTGGCAATATCGCGCTTTAATTCTGTACTAGGGATATTTTTAATTGTCATGGTCTCCAAGACGCTTGCATTTTTCAGGATATATCCCGCAAGCACAGGTCAGAATTCTGACCATCAAATCCTTCAAAGCATACTTTTTAAGGCATGATGATACGCATGCAGGAACAAGTTGTGGGCGTCTCCAACATGGCTCACCATGAAGTGCAAATTGCTGCTATTAGGAAGAAATAGTCCATAAAAATAAAGCAAGAATTACAAAATAGAATGGTTAAAGAAGATGTGAACTTGAGCTAATATCAACCACTAAGGAAAATACCATGTTAGCTACCAATATTAATAGCACACTTTAACCACAGATTCCCTTGAGCTCTATATCTTTGTCAAGAAATTCTTTATAGCAACTCTACTATAATAAAACCTAGCGAAGAGAAGATAAACATAATTCACTAGTAACAAACCTTTTCGAGGACAAGAACCTCAAGCCGAGGTGGCTTGTAAAGCATGTATGTGTACAGATTCCATAGATAGCCTCGTATAACGGAAAGCACCAAATGGGTTAAATTGTCGAACATGGGAGTATGATTGTTAATGGATGTATGGGATAGGTACTGTACGAAGAAGCCAAATAGTAATAAATAAGGCATCTAAAGAAAAGTGGACATGTTCAAGAAATTGATAGTAAATATGAATGAAAATGAAAACAAAAAATGGTATTCAAAACAAAGGGTATTCGTAATATTCAGAAGCTTAGCTATTCATCGTCTGATGATAAATTGAGCTCTAATTTTAGCTTCTTTAGATAGCTGATTTATTTACATTTGCGAGTTCACCATGCATAGATGGAAACAAAAACATAAGTAATACTCATGAACAAAAAAATATCTTGCTTTCCTTAAAAATGTTTGCGCACCTGATGAGAATGCCAAGTTAGAGACAATTTCTGTAGATGAGGAACATTTCTTGAAAGGTCATCCAACATTAGATTCAAACCTCTTTCGGTGGTTCCATATATCACTAAAACAATCTTATTCAATTGATGAAGCCATGAAAAGGTGAAATTGGAAGGCTGCCTTGATATTCAAACGTTTCAAGATTCGGGACACTAAGCTCAATTTTCTTCATAACAGAGGACCTCACAGTAAGACACTTCAATGTGAGGTCCTAACCACAAATGCAAAGAGTAGACAATAGTACACAATTCATAAGTCCGAACCGTTCAAGATTCAAACAACCAGGGAGAATAATTTCCAAGTCACTTGCTCCAACAGGTACACCATCCAATCTAAGAGACTTCAAGGAATTAAGTCCATTAGCTACTTCAAGAGGAGGTTTAAAGATGCACTCACAAAGCGATAGATCTTTCAAATAGGACTTTCCACAAGAAAGCAGAAGATGGCAAGGAAATTTGTAGGGCTCAGAATTATTTCCATCATGAGATCTTGTAGCCAAATCTAAATCAAGTTCAATTTCTTCACATTCCATTTCGATTGCACGTCTAATCCAATCATTAATGTGAGAAGCAAATTCTTGTCGAAGGGGAAAACAAATCTTCAAGTTATCGGCTTTTGAACTGTGATTGTTTTCAAAAATTGATCAACCCGATCAACAAATTTATATTTGAGAGGTGACGGTATACCATAGTTAATGAATTGATCATCGTATAAACCACTGATAAGTGTACGATCAAACACAAGATTTGACACAGGCACGCAGAGGTCTCTCCATCTATGGCACATCAATCTTGTCCTGAGGGCCTCTTTCACATTTAAGAAGGTAAAAATGTAAGAGAGTACGACATCCGGTAACTGACAGATACGGTGATCGGCATCAATAATATTTTCCTGCTTCTTTCAAGCAAAAAAAATATAGTCAATAATACAAGAAAGCTACTGAAGAAATTATATACTACTCTCACATTCCCCTCCTGCTATTGTATTTCACGCCAAAATAGTTGGAAAAAATTTTTTGGAAAAAAAAAAACTAAGAGCAGACGAAAATTATGGACCATAATAAGTTTGGGGAGGTGGCAAATGTGTCAGACCACAATAGCTTGTAGTTGTGTTTGGACAGAACAATAAGTTTTTCAAATTACAAAAGGTTGTACTTTGTCTAACTGTGATGAAAACCAAAATAAAAGGAATATAAATTAAGGATTTAGAATACAGAAACTCACAGAAGCAGTGAGATTGCAGTTATAACCTTGCTGCATTGCACAAGCTGAAATATAAAAGAAAATTATCAGTTCAGCTTTGAAAGAGTAATCGGGGACTAGCAAATTCCTAAAGATTATCAAGAACAAGAACCCACAACCCCAATTTAAGCAGACAGGAAAAGTAATTTACAGATCTATCCTCGATCTGGAACCATATACAGAATTGTATTAACAACAGTAATTTCTAGGAATTTTAACTTGTAAAATTACAATTCCAGCCATGATATGAGACCTTACAGTAATAAAGTTTGGAAACATTTCAATCAAAGAAGAGTAAAAGGAGATACATACATGAGTGAGTCTCTCATCTGATGAATAGACAAGAACTCCACCAGATCCCTAATTTGGGGGCTTGAAAGTATGTTTTTTCAGCAATTGAATGAGGTTTGAGAGATATGGAATTTAAGGACAACAAATAAATAAAAAAAAGAAATAAGGGTGACCACTTCAATCGGTCAAGACAATGTGACCAGTTTGTTCAGCCGAACTATGGACCCATGGACAAATATATAATTTTTTTTTGGCTAGAGTGTCCTGCCACCCGTTAAGAGAAAGACTAATCTCCCGGGATACTATGATGCGCTTAAGTAGGCGACTGCTTCCAATGATGCTTATTTCATACACATAGATTCAGAGATCGAGCCCAGGACCTCATGCTTAAGGGACCCAACCCACATTACCACTTGGATCAACACCACATTGGTGGACAAATATATAATTTTTGAGGATGTGTGGAGAGTATAAATATTTATCATTTTGAAAGATAATATAATTATTTAGAATAAAAATAATAACATGATAAAAATTGACAAATAATCTTACATACATATTAAAAAATTAAGACAAAATAATAAAAAAATGATAAGAAAAAGTTACAAAATAAATGTACTAAATGTTTTGTAAATTGTGTATGTTAAATTCTGAAATACTTATTTGTATATCATTACATTTGAGGTGGAACTTGAAATGTGACCTTGGTTGTCACATTGAAAGACGTAACAATAGTTTCACCAGAATATCATACCATTCCTAACACAAAATTATGGATCCGGATTCCCTGCTTTTACAAATTTCACGCATTTACTTTAATTAATGATCGGGATTTTATATACTTAACTTTATATTGATATATTTATCCTACACAAAATTTAATCAACAGTCAAGATCTCACTGGAATTGTTGGACATGTCCAATTTCAACATTGCTTTCAGTACTATCAAGTGATTGAAATGAACCGATGCTTTGACAAATGAAGGGTTGATTGTTCTCAGAAGACACTAATAAATCATGATGCATACATTTTTCAACTGACCTAAGAGGGTCATAAACCTGCAACATATACTAACAACTTTAATTCAGATATGTACAGTAGCTAGACATATACCTATTATAGCAAAGATAATGAAAGTCGGTGCACCACATCTTTTTAATGAAACATGCTATTATTTCGGTTGATGAAGCACATCATAATTTTCAGCAATAATACTTGGAAAAAAAAAAAAGAAATAATTTAAGTGTTGTGTTTCTTTAGCCATTTTGCATGTTAACTCAAAAAAATGTCAAGTATTGATAGCTAAGATTTAAAGGCAAATGGTTCATTTCACCGTCATATGTGTCCATATATAAATATTGAATCTCAGACAGCCCAGCACCGAAAAAAATCTCATCTTGTGACATAAAAAATATTGTTGAAACTTGAAAGACCATTATAGTTTATGTATTCAAATATATAGAAGTAATATATCTACTTTGTCAAGGGAGAAATAAAAATGGTTTTGATACATTATGACTAGAGATGGCAAAATGGGTCAACTTGCCCTTGTCCCGCCATTGACCCGACAAAAACGAGGCAGGATGGGTTGACCCGATTTAGTTAAGTGGGTTGAACCTACCAACTCACCCCGTTTAATAGTGGGTTGGCATGTTGGCTCCAAAAAATAACAAAATTTTAAAAAATATAAAAAAAATGAAAATTAAATTAAATTTTTAACATAAAAATATCATCTAAAATATCACAAAATATAAATAATTATTTTTCTATAGTAGACCAACTAATATATAAATATATTGGTGAATGGAATGAACTACATGAAAATATATATAGTTCTAATGGGTGAATAATTGTAAACTAAAAGTATATGAACATAAATATATATATACAAATAATTATTGATTGGAATAGACTAACTAATGGTCTTATGGGTGGGTAAACTAAAAAATAATTAAAGCATAAAAATAATAATAAAAGTGGGTTGGTGGGCCAATCCGCCCCGACACCAACCCGTTTTCTTGGTGGGTTAGACGGGCCGAGTCAAAACGGGCGGGTTGGGAACCTCAACCCAACCCGCCAAAATGACGGGTTAAACAGGTTGGCCCGTCGGACCCAACTGATTTTGCCATCTCTAATTATGACACAATAATAGTCACTCCTTGAATCTGTCTGATATTGCCTAATATGATAATAGTTAACATCCTCATTCTAACAGGACACACCATTTGAATTTGCTTACCTGAGAATAGTTGAACTTTGCTCCCAGATTTGTGTACGAAACAGGACACAACAGCCACAATCTATAATATAACATTTGAAAAGCAATACTCAGCAGGCATTATGATTGTGTAAACCTTAGCAACATATAAATATTAGAAAAGCAATAAAGTATTAATACTTTCAAATTTCATAAAAGTTTAGCATAATCAAATGCAATAATTCTGAAAAACAAGGGGGTATCATTAGTGAAAGCAATCAAGCTAAATAATCACCAAGTTATACTCCCTCTGGTCCTATATATAAGAGGCAAAACCCTAAAACACACAGACCAAGAAAATGCATTGAAATAAGCTATTTGTAATTAATATTCATATAAATTTACAAATTTAACCCTTCAATAATTAATGAACAAACCTACTTGTATTGAAAGTTGCACTGTCTCGTAAATATAAACCCTATTATAAATAAGGGTAAAATTGGAAAGGAGCATTTAATATTTGTCAAAATACATGCATGTCTCTTATATTTTGGACCAAAAAAAAGTAGTCATTTGCCTATTATAATAAGGACCGGAGGAAGTAATTCTGAAAAACAAATTATAAGTGAAGCAATAATAGATAGCAGACTTGAAAAATGGAATTCATGGTTACTTTTATCTTTAGTTCATGCTTATCAAATTCATCATCAATAGGAGGCTGAGTTGAATTGCTATTTATACTTCCCAGAAAGTCCAATACAAGGTTAAATCATTTCGGGCTCATTATTAGCATGACCATTAGCATATCTCGAGCTTTCACTAAGACCATTATCTACAACTACACCATCTAAGCTTTCCATGACCTTGACTCCTTGAGAAAATATCACCCATATTATATGTCCAATTGCTAGAGACTATAGTTTATTATGTGTACACAATCTATACTATATAAAAGCCTATAACTTGAATATAAAAAAACCTCTTTTCATTTTACTGATTAGTTTATATGACAAAATTGAACTAAACTGTACAAAGAAACAGCCATTCAAGACAGCTTTACAACTCCAATCCATCAACTCTGTGCAGCAAGCTAAATATGAAAAATAACAATAAGTTAAAAATCCACAAATTCTGCATTTTAAAAATTCACCTTTCCACTACACATGTTATGATTGTTGGATGATGATTCTGTTTCAATCATTTGATATTGTTATGCAAGTGGATCATCAATGTGCAGTTAGCTGATGCAGTGTTTATTTGAGCAGCTTAAAGTCTATGTGATGCTAGTTGGTTACTTAGCTGTTAGGCATAACTGTTTTGCTTTGTAACTGAATTGTAACAGCCTGTATTGTTGGTTAGTTTGTTAGCATAGAAGTCATAGATGATTAAGATGAATAGCTTGGCATGTTGTATAAATAGATGCCAAGCTGATAGAATAGATCACAGTGAAGTATTAGATACTTGATACACTTGTAATTGTTCTTGAATTCATCATAGTGAATAAGCTCGCCTCAGTGTGGATGTAGGGGTTCTCCATTAACCCTGAACCACGATAACCTTCCTTGTGTTCTTATTCTTTCTAATTCTTTTCTTTACCAAATCGTTTGATTCAATTCTTTTGTGAGCTGAGAGTACAAACAGCATTGAGTGATTGCATTCATTGGGTTCTTTCACAACAATTGGTATCAAGAGCTCTTCGATTGGGGCAATTTCCGCGATGGGAACCAAGTTTGATGTTGAAAAGTTTACTGGAGAAAACGATTTCAGTCTCTGGAGGATCAAAATGAAGGCACTTCTTGTCCATCAAGGATTGGAAGAAGCCTTGGCAGGGGAATCAAAGCTTCCTATAACTATTCCTGAAAGGGAAAGGAGAGATCTTCTCAAGAAAGCACATAGCACCATAATACTCTCTCTATCGGATGATGTTCTTAGAGAAGTTGCAGAGGAGACTACTGCTGCTGGCATTTGGCTGAAACTGGAGAGCTTGTATATGACAAAATCACTGACTAACAAGCTCTATATGAAGAAGAGACTTCATCAGTTGAAGATGGAGGAAGGCATGTCCATCAAAGAGCATATTGCTCAGTTTACCAAAGCAGTTCTTGACCTGAAAAGTGTTGAGGTCAAGATGGATGAAGAAGATCAAGCAGTGATCTTGTTATGCTCTCTTCCACCCTCTTATGATAATCTGGTGGACACCATGATGTATGGCAGAGACACTCTCACCTTAGAGGAAGTCAAAGCCACCTTGAATTCTCGAGAATTAAAGAAGAAGATAAATGACATCAGAGGAGAAGGTGCTGAGCAAGAAGGTCTCTTTGCAAGGGGAAGATCAGAAAAGAAAGATGTCAAGAACAAGCACAGACAGAAATCAAAGTCCAAAGGTAAAAGAACTTGTTATTACTGTCATAAAGAAGGACATTACAGAAAGGAGTGTCCTGAGAGAAGGAAGAAGAACAATGGAAAAGGCAAGGAACAAGATGATATAGCAGTACTGGCTGATGGATATGACAGTGCAGAGGTGTTGTCAGTGTCCACTGAAAATTGCAGCAATGAGTGGATTCTTGATTCTGGATGTTCTTTTCACATGACTCCAAATCAAGAATGGCTAAACTCATACAAAGAAATCAATGGAGGGAAAGTACTCATGGGAAACAACATGGAGTGCAAGGTCATTGGCATTGGATCAATCAGAATGCAGTTGGCAAATGGATCAGTGAAGACTCTAACAAATGTCAGGCATGTACCTGATCTGAAGAGGAACTTACTTTCTCTAGGAATGTTGGATCAAGCAGGGTGTTCTTTCAGAGGTGAAGGTGGAGTTTTAAAAATTTGCAAGGGATCCATGGTGATTATGAAAGGCATCAGGCAGAATGGTCTATATAGACTTCAAGGTAATACTCTTTTGAACTCATCTGGTCTAGTGTCTATTTCAAAATCAAATCCTACACAGCTGTGGCATTATAGACTTGGCCATGTGAGTGAGAGAGGATTACAGGAATTACATAAGCAAGGATTGATAGGAAAAGGCATATTAGAGAAGCTAAACTTCTGTGAACATTGTGTGTATGGCAAGCAGAAAAGGGTCAAATTTCCTAGTTCAATCCATTCATCCAAGGCTATTCTAGACTATGTGCATTCTGACATTTGGGGTCCAGCAAAAGTACCTTCTTTGGGTGGAGCAAGGTACTTTATAACTTTCATAGATGATTGGTCAAGAAAGTTGTGGGTGTACTTGTTGAAACACAAAAACCAAGCCTTCAAGTGCTTTAAACAATGGAAATCCTTAGTGGAAAACCAATCAGGGATGAAGATCAAGGTTCTAAGGACTGATAATGGGTTAGAGTACTTAGAAGGAGAATTTATTGAGTTTTGCAAGGAGAGTGGAATTGCAAGACACAAAACAGTTAGGCACACTCCTCAACAAAATGGCCTAGCTGAAAGGATGAATAGGACCATTTTGGAGAGGGTGAGGTGCATGCTCTCAAATGCAAAACTGTCCAAGAATTATTGGGGAGAGGCAGTAAATACAGCCTGCTACTTGATCAACAGATGCCCTTCTGCTGCAATTGATTTCAAAACACCTGAGGAGAAGTGGACAGGTAGAGCACCTAACTATGAAAATCTAAGGATTTTTGGTTGTACTGCATACATACATGTCAGTGAAGGTAAGCTCGAGCCAAGAGCTAGGAAGGGAATCTTCCTTGGTTACCCTGAAGGTGTAAAGGGCTACAAGGTAAGATTAACTGATACTGCTGGACCAAGAACAATAATCAGCAGAGATGTCATCTTTAGAGAAGAAGACATGTTAGAACAAGTTGAAAAGGAATCACCTATTTCTCAGCAATCTATCCCAGAAAATCAGACTACTCATTTGGAGGTGGAGCAACCTGCAGGGCAGCCTAACTCACCAGAAGCAAGTCATAATGAAGCACATCCTGAATCAGAATCCTCTTCTCAACACACTGAAGAAGAGTCATCATACAACCTGGTCAGAGATAGGGAAAGGAGGCAGATCAAACCACCTCAGAGATTTGGGTATGCTGATTTGATAGCCTATGCATTGGCTATGGAAATGGATAGTGAAGTTTCAGATCCAACAAGCTACAAAGAAGCTGTTACAGGACCTGATAAATTGAAATGGGAAACTGCCATGACAGAAGAAATACATTCCCTGATGAAGAACAATACTTGGGAACTTGTGGAAAGGCCTAATAACCAGAGAATAGTAGGATGCAAGTGGATTTTCAAGAGGAAATCAGAAGTACCAGGAGTTGAAAACAGCAGGTATAAAGCTAGGCTTGTGGCAAAAGGTTTTACACAGAAGGAAGGGGTGGATTTTAATGAGATTTTCTCTCCAGTGGTAAAACACACAAGCATCAGAATTTTACTAGCTCTAGTTGCAACCTATGACCTTGAACTTGAACAGATGGATGTGAAAACTGCATTCTTGCATGGCCAACTAGAGGAAAAGATTTTCATGAATCAACCAGAGGGTTTTATGCAGAAGGGACAAGAACAGCTAGTTTGTTTGCTCAAAAAATCTCTATATGGACTCAAACAGTCCCCAAGACAATGGTATAAGAGGTTTGACTCTTTTATTGTTTCAAATGGTTTCAGTAGAAGCTCTTTTGATAGCTGTGTGTATTTTAATAAAACCAAGACAGGTTGCTTCATTTACCTTCTCCTCTATGTGGATGATATGTTGATAGCCAGTGCAGATGTTACTGCAATTCAACAACTCAAAGGAATGCTAAGCTCAGAATTTGAAATGAAAGATCTTGGAGCTGCAAGGAGAATTTTAGGCATGGATATTCAGAGAAACAGATCTCAAGGCATACTGTACTTGTCACAAGCAAGGTACATTGAAAAACTGCTCAACAAGTTCAATATGTCTGATGCCAAAATTGTCTCTACTCCTATAGCTGCTCACTTCAAATTGTCAATCAATCACTCACCTAAAACTGAGACTGATCTGAAAGCAATGAGCAGCATTCCTTACTCCAATGCAACTGGTAGCCTGATGTATGCCATGGTCTGTACAAGACCTGACTTGGCCTACTCAGCTAGCATGGTAAGCAGGTTCATGGCTAACCCTGGAAAGGAGCACTGGTTAGCAGTTAAATGGATTTTCAGGTATCTAAAAGGATCCAAGTCCATTGGACTGATATATGGCAGAAAAGACAAAGGTGATGGAAACATTTCAGGCTATGTTGATGCTGATTTTGCAGGGGATGTGGACAAACGCAGGTCCATTACTGGATATATATTTACTCTATATGGAAGTGTGGTAAGCTGGAAAGCCAATTTACAACCGGTTGTGGCTTTGTCAACCACTGAATCAGAGTATATTGCACTGACTGAAGCTATAAAAGAAGCAGTGTGGCTGAAAGGACTTGTAAATGAATTGGAGGGGAAAACTGTTCCTACAAGTGTTTGGTGTGATTCTCAAAGTGCTATTTGTCTCTCTAAGAACCAAGTGTTTCATGAGAGGACAAAGCACATTGATATTAAGCTACACTACATTAGAGACATAATATCTCAAGGCTTGATAGCAGTTAAGAAGGTGGCCAGTGAAGACAACCCTGCAGATATGATGACCAAAGTGATTCCAACTACCAAATTCAGTCACTGCTTGAATTTGGTTAACATTGGAAGCTGTGGCATGTAAGCCTCTTAAGGAGGCTGTCAAGAGCTAGCTGGTAAAGTCATTGAAGATCCAAGGTGGAGAATGTTATGCAAGTGGATCATCAATGTGCAGTTAGCTGATGCAGTGTTTATTTGAGCAGCTTAAAGTCTATGTGATGCTAGTTGGTTACTTAGCTGTTAGGCATAACTGTTTTGCTTTGTAACTGAATTGTAACAGCCTGTATTGTTGGTTAGTTTGTTAGCATAGAAGTCATAGATGATTAAGATGAATAGCTTGGCATGTTGTATAAATAGATGCCAAGCTGATAGAATAGATCACAGTGAAGTATTAGATACTTGATACACTTGTAATTGTTCTTGAATTCATCATAGTGAATAAGCTCGCCTCAGTGTGGATGTAGGGGTTCTCCATTAACCCTGAACCACGATAACCTTCCTTGTGTTCTTATTCTTTCTAATTCTTTTCTTTACCAAATCGTTTGATTCAATTCTTTTGTGAGCTGAGAGTACAAACAGCATTGAGTGATTGCATTCATTGGGTTCTTTCACAACAGATATCAATGGTAATGTCATAGAAGTTAGGAGAATGCTAACAAGTGCCCTTAGGACATTGTTTAAGGAAACAAAAAAGGAAAATTTGCTTGAAAAATTGTGTATTTAGCATTTCGAAGACTCACGAAGAGTGTACCACTTAGTTTTTCAATACGAATTTAGTTTTTCGAAAATAGTGTATTCTTATCATATAAGAGTGATGTGCTTCAAGAGTGTTGGGGTGTTGGGTGCCGAACAACAAACACCTTCCGTTCTTCTTTATTTATCCTACCATCCTTGTCAACATCAACACCTTGAAACGTCTAATAATGTTTCAGAAGGGAAAAAGTTACTCAAAAGATCCCACTAAAATCATCATAGAGGGGGAAAAATGTTAATGCAAACATTTGCCTTATCAATAATGACTTGGAGAACTTCTTCTAGATCTGTGCCAGATTTTGACATAATAGCAACCATTCGTTGTCTAACCTGGAATGAGTTACTGGTTTATAAAACAGTTCCAAACTTTAAAGTAATATCTTTAGAAATCCAAACAAAAACTGAAAAAGTAAAATAAAAGAAGAGAATGTCAATAATTTCTCAAGTGGAAAGAGTTCAAATTTTATGCCATGATAAACAAACAACTTGGAAAAAGAAAAATAAGACAAATTAGAGAGCAACCTTTTACCTCAAGATGATGAGCTGCTTCAGAAGTCAACCCAATAGTTGCAACAACTAATCCCATTAATCCACCCTTCGTTGGAAATTATCTTTGAAAAAAAATAATCACCCAGTGTATAACATGAACAATAATATATTAAGGCCAAATTAAACGAAGTCAAAATTTAAAAATAAAATAAATTTTTTCTGCTACCTTCCAGTGATTGGCTTGTGGTGAATAAGTGACTTTTGGGGTCAACAAAATGATCGCAACCATTACTTTATCTTGACCCCCTACTGCAGCAAGCTGCTTCACTATCCACTCAACCTATGCACAAAAATACTTCCAAAACCCTAAAATCCCAAATTGACCAAATAAGGAAAACCAAGAGAAAAGAAAATGGATTGAAGGCAAACATTTCCACCAGCATTCATGCTCTCCTCATAGAGCTTGTTAGCAAGGTTGCAGAGCACGACTGCCGGATCTCTCGGGAGAGCGACGACCATGGCAACAACCACCAACCACTTGATTGGGGAAAGAAGAGAACTTTCAAAACCAAATTCGTTTTGGATACTTTCCTGCTCCAAATAAAACATTTTGATAATGACTTTTTGTTTTCTTGTCGGTTTCCCCTCTCTTTCCTTTTGTTAGTGGGTTCTTAATTGAAAAGTGGTAAAAAAAAATTGAATTTAAATGTTAATTAACGACGAACAATTCTCTTCATTTTCAGGTTCTGTCGTTTAATCACTCCTTCTATTTCCTCTGAAACATCTTTAATTTTTTTTTATTTTTATTTTTATTTATTTTATATTTCACAACAATAAAAAATGTCAAGTTTTGTCTAAGGCTCGGAAATTTCAAGACACGACCTTAGACTCATGATTAGCACTTAGCACTTGCTCATTTTCTCAAATTGAAATTCAAAGATATTAATTACCCGGCTTCGCATGTTCAAGTCAACTACTCTTAATCTTTTATGCTTTTTACACAATTTTCTATGCACATTTTTTACACCTTTTTATTTAAAAAACATAGAGAATATTCCGAAATATTTTTTCTAATTTTATTATTTAAAAAGAAAATGATATAAGGCTATGTTTTGGAGGACAGAGTGAGATGATTAGTAATTGAGTGAAGTGGTAAAAATCTATTAACACATTGTTTGAGAGTTTTTCCATTAATGGAGTGAGATGGTTGAGGATAGTAACCCAAACCACTCTACTCCATCGAAACCCTACCATTTTCATACCCTCCAAATTGGGGGGTTAGGAATTTTCTTCCATTTTCTCATTAAACCTCCAAACAATAGAGTGTGATACCTTTACACGTGACACCTCCCAAAAGTGATGCCACTAATTGATTAAGAAAAAACAAATGTAGATGGTAGGTAAAGCATAACTTAATTAAGAAATGAATTGGATTCTTCATTACAGCACCATTTGGGATATCTTCTTCATGCTGAGAATGGAACAAATCGGGGAACAGGCTTGCACTTGAGTGGCTTGGCCAAAAACACAGTTACCCTTCCTTCCTCTAACATGTCAATTTCGTTATTCTTTCCATCATTGACAACCCAATCAAAGCATTGAACCAAACTTCCCAGTGTTGCTTGGATAACAAGCAATGCAAGTGAAGCTCCAGGGCAGCTTCTTCTTCCACTCCCAAATGGCAAGAGTTGGTAATATTGTCCCCTTACATCTATTTTTCTCTTGCCAGGTTCATCTGAGGCCAAGAACCTCTCAGGGCTATACTCTAGTGGGTTATCCCAATAGTTTGGATCCCTTCCAATGGCCCATGCATTGATGAAATCTTTGAATGTGCAGAATGTGCAGGAATATCATAACCTTCAACTTGGCAGGTTCTTAAAGCTTCTCTTGCATAACCTACACTAAAGAATATTTTGTTTTGTATCATAATCATATGACTTGGACTAATGAATAATCAGATCACAGGGTTAGCAATCCGATCGCTAATTAAACTATCAAACCGGAAGACTTGGTTAAATTATAAAAGCTCAAAATCTCATGTAAAAGTAAAAAGACAAAAATATGATCGAGTTAGGTTTGTTCAATCTAATGAAATATTTTAACTCAAACTGATCCAACCAATAACACCCCTAGCAAGATCAACCAATCTTACATAAGGAAACTATCATTTTATTTAATTATCTCAATAAAACTTAATTATTTTGGTACAACTGAAAGTTCTAACATAAGTTCAATTATAACTTATAAGTAACCGAATGAAAGGAGGAGTCAGAAATAAGATGTCAGTTGAGCTAAGTCATGGTAGCTCAGACAACGCCTTCTAATTTGTCCACATGGAGCCGATTCCATTTGCTTCCTTTGTCCTCCAAAACCAGATTCCCACAAGTTCATTCGAAAACTTTCTATTCATATGTTTTAATATAACTCAGACATAATTTGCTATTGTTGAAACAAAAAAAAGGTACTAAGAAGGATTTATTCAGGTCCTATTTAGTAACCAAAAACTGGATGAGGGCCTGCAAATGATCAGTCGTCATATAAAACTTGACATGCTTCAGAGCTTCTTGAAAAAGCTTTTATTTTGTTGGTAATATGGCGCTTGAATTCACTGCTACAGATTGTTATATTAACTGTCATGGTCTCCAAGATGCTTGCATTTTCCAGAATATATCCCGCAAACCTCAGCGCACTATCGTCACCATCAAATCGTTCAAAGCAAACTTTTTTAAGGCATGATGATATGCATGCAGGAACAAGTTGTGGGGGTATCCAATTTGGCTCACCATAAAGAGTAGGACCCTGCCATTACGAAGAAATAGTCCATAAAAATAAAGCAAGAATTACAAAAAAGAATGGCTAAAGAAGATGTGAACTTGAGCTAATATCAACCACTAAGGAAAAAACCATGTTAGCCACCAATATTAGTAGCACACTTTAACAACATATTCCCTTCGGCTGTATATCTTTTTCAAGAAATTCTTTATAGTAACTCTACTGTAAAAAAAACCTAGCAAAGAGAAGATAGGCATAATTCACCTGTAACCAACCTTATTAAGGACAAGAACCTCAAGCCGAGGTGACCTGTAAAGCACGTATGTGAACATATTCCATCCATAGCCTCGTCTAACGGCAAGCACCAAATGGGTTAAATTCTCGAACATGGGTGTATGATTGTAAATGGATGTATAGGTTAGGTACCGACCATACTGCATGAAGAAGCCAAATAGAAATAAATAAGACATCTGAAGAAAAACAGACATGTTCAAGAAACTAATAGTAATATGAATAAAAATAAAAATTGGTAGTCAAAACAAAGGGTATTCATTATATTCAAAAGCTTAGCGATTGAATGTCTGATAATAAATTGAGCACTAATTTTAGCTTAAGCTGATTTATTTTCATTTGCAAGTGTACCATGCATAAATGGAAACAAAAAACCTAAGTAATACCCATGAACAAAAAAATCTCTTGCTTTTCTTAAAAACTGGTTTGCCTACCTGAGAAGAACGCCCAGTTAGAGACAGTTTCTGTAGATGAGGAACATTTGTTGAAAGTTCATCCAACATTTGATTCAAACCTCTTTCAGTGGTTTCATAAATCACTAAAACAATCTTTTTCAACTGATGAAGCCTTGAAAAGGTGAAATCGGGAAGGCATTCATATTCAAATTCAAACTTTTCAAGATTCGGGACACTAAGCTCAATTTTCTTCAAAATACTCGAGGAGCTCACAGTAAGACACTTCAATGTGAGGTCCTGACCACAAATGCGAATAGTAGACAATAGTTCACATTTCATAAGTCCTAACTGTTCAAGGTTCAAACAGCCAAAGAGAATAATTTCCAAGTCACTTGATTCAACGGGTACATGATCCAATCTAAGAGACTTCAAGGAATTAAATCCATTAGCTATTTCAAGAGGAGGTTTAAAGATGCATTCACGAAGCGATAGATCTTTCAAATAGGACTTTCCACAAGAAAGCAGAAGATGGCAAGGAAAATTGTAGGGCTCAAAATTATTTCCATCTCGAGATCTTGTAGCCCACTCTAAATCAAGTTCAATTTCTTCACATTCCATTTCGACTGCAAGTCTAATCCAATCATTAATGTCAGAAGCAAATTCTTGACCAAGGGGAAAACAAATCTTCAAAGTTATTGGCTTTTGAACTGTGATTATGTTCAAAAATTGACCAACCCGTTCAACAAATTTATATTTGAGAGGTGACCGTATACAACATTTAAGGAATCGCTCATGGTATAAACCACTGATAAGTGTAGAATCAAACACAAGATTTGACACAGGCACGCGGAGGTCTCTCCATCTATGGGACAGCAATCTTGTCCTGAGGGCCTCTTTCACATTTAAGAAGGTAAAAATGTACGAGAGCATGGCATCCGGTAACTGACTGATATGGTCATCGGCATCAATAATATTTTCCCGCTTCTATCAAGCAAAAAAACACATAGTCAATAATGCAAAAAAGCTACTAAAGAAATTATATACTACTCTCTCCTTCCCCTCCTGCTATTATATTTCACCCAAAAATAGCTGGAAAATTTTTTTGGAAAAAAAAACTAAAAGCAGATAGAAATTATGGACCATAATAAGTTTGGTGAGCTGGCAAATGAGTCAGACCACAATAGTTTGTAGTAGTGTTTGAACAGAACAATAAGTTTTTCAAATTACAAAAGGTTGTACTAAGTCTAACTGTGATGAATACCAAAATAAAAGGAATATAAATTAAGGATTTAGAAATCAGAAACTCACAGAAGCAGTGAAATTGCAGTTATAACCATGCTGCGTTGCACAAGCTGAAATGTAAAAGAAAATTATCAGTTCAGCTTAGAAAGAGTAATCGGGTGAGTTTCCATAACAGGTTAACAAAGCTAGAGGACAGCCGGCAAATGCTAGTAACACTGTGAATTCAAACCACAGGACTCTTAAACTGCTTCACTATCTAAAATATGACAAAATAAAGAAATAAAAAAGCGGTGCAAACATGTACCTATATCTTATAATAATTCTTGTTATCTCTCTCTCTCACACCTCACTGTCTCTAATTGAGTTCAGATTGATATATTGGGATTACATAAAAATACTAGGAAAATTTTCTTCCAAATCTCATTAGATGACTGTCCCATGTTGCAATTCCACAATATTTTCTTCCCATAAAATTCATTTATAATTAGTACAAACTAGTCATTTCTTTACCCCAATTCTGATATCGGGGTCGCAGCAAGTTTGATTTTATTAATAATTAATACCTATCATTCTAGCATTTACTTGAGTATTAGTACAACCATCTTCAGCAATACTCAAAACTAATCTGATAGGAACTAAAAACAATAGGTATATAGGAGACAAGCTCCTTCACTTAGACAGAGACCTCTATAAATAATAGGACCCTTGGGAAAACTTCATAAAACAGAAAAAGGAAAACAATGGGATCCTGCAATGCACAGGAATCCAGAACCTGTGGCACATCTCTTCAAAATCTCTCATATCTTGCCTGCCTCCCCTCTTTTCCAACCTCTCCTTATAGTCTATACAATTCCTTCAATTCCTTTCCCTGTGATCCTATGTATGCAGGGTTATTGTTGCCAAAAATCCCATCCCGACCCTTGTTCACATCACTCTCCTCTACTATACTTTATATCTTTCTTAGTATGTTCCATAGTCATTGTTCAACATGAAACTAGGCCCAAAAATCTAAAATACAACAATAACCAAGCCATATCCACTAGGTAATAAACAAACAACCCAGTAACACTTCCTAGTATCCTAAAAATCATTAATTTAACTCAACAAATTCAAGAACCAGTAAATTCCTAAAGATTATCAAGAACCCACAACCCCAATTTAAGCTGACAGGAAAAGTAATTTACAGATCTATCCTCGATTGGAACCATATACAGAATTGTATTAACAACAGTAATTTCTAGGAATTTTAACTTGTAAAATTACAATTCCAGCAATGATATGAGACCTTACAGTAATAAAGTTTGGAAACATTTCAATCAAAGAAGAGTAAAAGG
Organism: Echinosophora koreensis; assembly: GCA_035048595.1. Taxonomy (NCBI): domain Eukaryota; kingdom Viridiplantae; phylum Streptophyta; class Magnoliopsida; order Fabales; family Fabaceae; genus Echinosophora; species Echinosophora koreensis. The sequence continues at coordinate 316,484 of JAPCYP010000189.1, forward strand.
AGATACATACATGTGTGAGTCTCTCATCCGATGAACAGACAAGAGCTCCACCAGATCCCTAATTAGAGAACTCGAAAGTATGTTTTTCAGCAACTGAATGAGGTTTGAGAGATATGGAATTTAAAGACAATAAAGAAAATAAAAAAGAAATAAGGGTGACCACTTCAACCGGTCAAGACAATGTGACCAGTGACCACTTTGTTCAGCTGGACTATGGACCTGTGGACAAATATGTAATTTTTTTGTTTTTTGATAGAGTGTCCTCTCACCCGTTAGGTGAGAGACTAATCTCCCGGGGTACTGTGACGTGCTTAAGCAGGCGATCCCTCCCAATGATATTTATTCCATACAAATGGATCCAGGGATCGAAACCAGAACTTCATGCTTAAGGGACCCAAGCTGTCTTACCACTTGGACCAACACCACATTAGTGGACAAATATATAATTTAATTTGTGAGGATGTGTGGAGAGTACAAATATTTATTATTTTGAAAGATAATAAAATTATTTAAAATAAAATAATAACATGATAAAAATTGACAAATAATCTTACATACGTATTAAAAAATTAAGACAAAATGATAAGAAAATGATAAGAAAAAGTTACAAAATAAATGTACTAAATGTTTTGTAAATTGTCTATGTTAAATTCTGAAATACTTATTTGTATACTAATACATTTTAGGTGGAACTTGAAATGTGAACTTGATTGTCACATTGAAAGATGTAATAACAGTTTCACCAGAATATCATACCATTCCTAACACAAGATTATGGAATTGTTGGACATGTCCAATTTCATCATTGCCTTCAATACTATCAAGTCATTGAGACGAACTGATGCTTTGACAAATAAGGGGTTGATTGTTCACAACAGACACTAATAAATCATGATGCATACATTTTTCGACTGACATAAGCAGGTCATAAATTTGCAACATACATTACAAACTTTAATTCAGATATGTACAGTGGCTGAAACATATACCTATTATAGCAAAGATAATGAAAAGTCGATGCACTACATCTTTTTAATGAAACATGCTATTATTTCGCTTGATGAAACACATCATAATTTTCAGTAATAATACTTGGAAAAAATAAGAAATAATTTAATTGTTATGTTTCTTTAGTATGTTTCTTTAGCCATTTTGCATGTTAACTCAAAAAAAAAAAAAAGTTAATTCAATAGCTAAGATTTAAAGGCAAATGGTTCATTTCACTGTCCTCTGTGTCCACTTATAAATATGTCACCAAAAAATATAAGAGACTTATCAAAGGAGTAATTAATGGTATCAATTCCCCTACCAACATATTCCAAATATTGGATCTCAGGCAGCCCAGCACGACAAAAAATCTCATCCCGTGACATAAAAAACATTGTTGAAAGACCATTATAGCTTCTGTAATTAAATATACAGAACTATTATCTACTTTGTCAAGGGAGAAATAAAATGGGTTTGAAACATTATGACACAATAATAGTCACTCCTTGAATTAGTTTGATATTGCATAATATGATAATAGTTAACATCCTTTTCCTAACAGGACACACGATTTGAATTTGCTTACTTGTGAATAGTTGAACTTTGCTCCTAGATTTGTGTAAGAAATGAGACACAACAACCACCATCTATAATATAACCATTGAAAAGCAATATTCACCAGGCATAATGATTGTTTAAACCTTAGCAACATATACATATTAGAAAGGCAACAAAGGATCTGTTTGGCAAAAATAGCTGATAAGCTAACTGATAGCTGATAAGCTAATTTTTAGCTAATAGCTCATGGCTTATAGCTGATAGCTGAAAAGCTAATTGATTGAATTTGAAGTGTTTGACAAAATTAGTTGTTGAACTAACTTATAAATGTAAAATGACATATTTATTGTAGATATGATAAATTGAGAATTTCATGGAATGAATGAGGGTAAAAACGAGAGAAAAGTCAATAAGCTATAAGCTATAAGACATAAGCTGAATAAATTAGCTTATGAAGAAAAGCTATAAGCTAATGAGATAAGCTTGTTTACCAAACACTTATATTTCCGTCAAACAAGCTTATAAGCTAGTCAAATAAGCTAGAAGCTAGCTTATTGGACTTGTCAAACTAAACCAAAGTATTGATGCTTTCATTCATAAAAGCTTAGCATAATCAATGCAATTAAGTTCACTGTTTATTAACACCGACACACAATGAACAAAGGGGCAACTTGAAAGCAATCAAGATAAATAATCACCAAGTTATAATTCCAAAAAATAAATTATAAGTGAAACAATAATAGATAGCAGACTTTGAAAAAAAAAAAAAAGAATGCATGGTTACCCTTAATTTAGTTCATGCTTATCAAAATCATCATCAATAGGAGGGAGAGTTGAATTGCTATTTATACTTCCCGGGAAGTTCAATACACTGTTAAATCATTTCGAGCTCATTATTAGCATGACCATTAGCATATCTTGAGCTTTCACAAAGAGCATTATCCACAGCTACATCATCTAAAGTAGCTTTCCATGACCTTGAGCAAATACTACCCATATTATATATCCAATTGCTAGAGACTATAGTTACTCTCTTTACACAATCTATATATACTATATAAAACCCTATAACTGGAATAAAAAAAACCTCACTTCATTTTACTGACTAGTTTATATGACAAAACTGATCTAAACTGAACAAAGAAACAAACATTCAAGTAGGGGTGGACAAATATTTTGCACCGACAGCTACCTGAGCAACTTGTGGTCTGAAGATTGTGTGTGGGCGGTGGAGTTCGGGTGTCGAGTCTTCTGGTCTTTGATTCAGATACACACGGATAAAGTCGGGTTGGTTCGGCAAAAAAAAAAAAATCGATTCCGCCCGAACCCGCCGAATGTAATAATTTTTTTTTTAATCTTTTATTCTGCTTCACTTTGATTGGTTGCCTCTGATTTCCCTACATTTTTACTGGCTACTCATACCTTATCCTTATCCTTTCTCATTCCCCAATATTTATTATTTACAAATCCTCACATTTCTCAAAAAAAAAAAAAAACTATCAGACAAAACTCTAGTTCAGATTCTCTTCCTCTCTCAAACCCTCTGGCTCTCAAAAACTTCAGTCATCACCCCTCTCTCAATCTCTCATCCCCAACAAGAACAAAGCTAGCGCCACAGATGAATCTTCCACTTTGGCATCCATAACTTTGTCTTCCTCCGCATGCACCAGCTCCTTGTTCATGCTTTGCCGACTCGAACCACTTCACAGCCACCACAGTCCTACTCCTCTGCCTTCGAACACCAGTGGCCTTCACTCCACCAGACCAGCTCAATGTCTAGCTCCTGCAACCGCTCTGTAAGCTGTGATCCATTCTCTCTGCCGCCGCCGCACTAGCCGCTGCGACCGCTCTGTGCTGCATGTCCAAATCTGTGCTAGATCTGAGAAAGAAGAAGCTGCCATGCTTCAACGCAGAAAATGACATGCTTTTTGGAGCGTGTTTTGATATTTTTGTTGAAAAATTTGTTGCTTTTTGTTTAAAGTTTGAAACTTTCTAGGATCTCTTTTCTTGTTTGTTAATGAGTTCATGTTCCAACTTCACCTTGATGCATTTTGTTCATTGTTTGAACTTTGAAATGGAGATCTGATTTTCTTAATGTTCTCTTCTCTATTCTGTATGCACAAATCAGATTCTACCTGACCGCCGACCCGCTACCCGAATCCGACCGTTGTCCAGCCCTACACTCAAGACACATTTATTGCTCCAGCCCATATACTTTGTGTAGCATGCAACATCCCTGGCTGCTTTATGGATTGACGACTGTCCCCACAAACCAACATGGATCTTTTCAGTGTGCTTTGTACTCACTCACACGCTTCCTAGAAAAACTTCCCAGGAGGTCACCAATCCCAGAATTGCTCAAAGTCAAGCATGCTTAACTGTGGAGTTCTTAAGTGATGGGCTCCCAAAAAGGAGATGCATCTTGTTAGTATATGTAGTACCAATCAATTCCTTGAAGCCTTCCTTAACTGTACAGTCCCATACCTATACAGTCTCGAAATCCCCCAACTATGCAGTCCCATACCTGCACAGTCTTAGGATCCCTCTCATTCGGGTGTGTAATTGGTTCATTCATGTGTCCCTCCGCCTAGAAGCCTGCCAGAAGCTGCTCCTTGTCCGTGCTCTCTTTGCATCAACGACCACTCCCCGCCCTCGTCTGCACCCGGGTATTACATGCCCACCAGCTTCCGCCTGGTTCATCCCCGAACCACACCTTACTGGGAGAGGTGTTGTTCTGATACCATTTGTAACATCCCTGGCTGCTTTATGGATTGACGACTGTCCCCATAAACCAACACAGGTCTTTTCAGTGTGCTTTGTCCTCACTCACACGCTTCCTGGGGAAACTTCCCAGGAGGTCACCCATCCCAGAATTGCTCAAAGTCAAGCATGCTTGACTGTGGAGTTCTTAAGTGATGGGCTCCCTGTGACACCCTAACTTGGGACATCACATGGTTACCCGTTTGCGGAAAATAAAATCATAAATTTGCTGGTTGCTTTCGGAAAATAATGTTTTCTCAACGTTTGTCTTAAACAAAATGTGGTGATAAAATTTTTCTTGTTGACATCGTCACAACAACGCTCACATAATCACACTTAGATATATCAAAATATATATATAAGTCATACAACTAGATTGCATCATATGTTTCACACTTAAACATTTAAAATGAAAAGACTATTCCCAAAACATAACTTAACGTAAACCTAAGCTGGTGAAACACTACGACAAAAGGAAGCAGCATCAGCATGCCCCGAACTAAACATTCTTCTCCTTGTAGACGCCATAGTCCTTAAGAGGTTCATCTGAATTCCACCACATAGAACCCAGCAAAGAAACCACAAATAAAACATGCAAGAGTGAGAAACCGACATATGGACATAACGCGATAGCCACATGCACGACACAACAAAAAAACACATATACGTACCCATATACATATTTGCGATCTCATAGAACATTAACATCAGAGCATAATGGGTAAAAGACTATTCCCAAAACATAACTTAACGTAAACCTAAGCTGGTCAAACACTACGACAAAAGGAAGCAGCATCAGCATGCCCCGAACTAAACATTCTTCTCCTTGTAGACGTCATAGTCCTTAAGAGGTTCATCTGAATTCCACCACATAGAACCCAGCAAAGAAACCACAAAAAAAACATGCAAGAGTGAGAAACCGACATATGGACATAACGCGATAGCCACATGCACGACACAACAAAAAAACACATATACGTACCCATATACATATTTGCGATCTCATAGAACATTAACATCAGAGCATAATGGGTTTCACACCCCAAACAACATCTTTTGAAAATATGCATGAACACTTCATATACATTATCTAACGTTTTCACCTAACCTCATGAGATATCCCGACCTCGTGTTTGAGTTGATCAGACTCCCGGCACGTAGCCACAGACAGATAGTCACAGGCCCACGTCCGAAACCCATCGCACACTGTCCAACATCGTGGCACAGTGATAACATCGTGAATGGGGTTCCATTGTCCACCCGGCACAATGAAAACTTTGTGGCATGAAATACCTGACGCCGCAAGGTAATCATATATCGTATTGTGGCACGTCTGCCAAATGCATGCTCGAAAACATATTTCTTTCAACACTGCTCTTTGTGTTATATCTTTCCTTGGCAAAGCTCAACAGCTTAGACCAAATATCGTTTTAACATCTTTAAAATCATCCATTAACAACACAGGACCTCAAAGTCCGAGTGCTCAATCACGAAACCCTAGACCGATGCATCAGGCTTAGGTTCGTGGTAATAGAAAACATCTCCAAATGTTTTATCTCTTTTAGGTAGCTATCCAGTCTACTATACACCGAACCTTAATATCCCGACGTCTTGGTTATTAAGTTCAAATCTTTTAATATATCGTCCAAGTCAAAACTTGATTTCGGAAAATTTGCTAAGTGAAAAGATTTCTGTCATAAAACATCGGTTACCGAAAAACATCATTTTCAGAAAAGAGGGTCACAGAGATTTGGAGTTCATAAAAAAATACACGTTGTCGTTTCTAAAATACTTGCCGTCGTCGGTTTTCCAAATTGTCGTCGTTAAGTCCTTTTAAAGTATTTTAAGGTAAAACTTAGCTTTTTCCACTTAAACAATTTTCTAAATTCATGCTTAAGTTATTTTCGCAGATTAACTTCACAAAATAACTTTTTATAATATTGCGGAATATCTTATGTAAAAATTAGCAGTAGCAAAATATTTTCACGGTTCCGCCCTCTCTGTGACACATAGTTCACTTTTTCACAAATAAATCATTAAAATAATAATATTTCACAAATACTTGTTACTTTTCCCAAAATAATATTTTTCATAAACATTATATTCTAACATTTCCCATAAAACATTGAATATAATTTTATGCAGCTTATTAAAGCTTTTATCTGATTAATCGGTTGTGCACTGACCACTGTCAGGCTTCACAAACAACATCCAACATCATCATCAAAACTATATTTCCAAACAAATCATACATCATAGCAACATAATATATATCTACGGATAATTAAATCAATTAAAAGCATATAAACAACCGAAACACAGATAAACCACTTACAGCTATAAAAATAAACACATAGCTCAGTAAAATAAATCAGAAAACACCACAGCCACATAGATAAACATATATGGACCACAAACAAATTACACATGGCCATCCGAATGATCCCTCAAGTAACCCCTCTTACCTCTCGAAGCTCCTCAGTGAAATCAAAAGAATTCTGTCGGTTGTCGGAAACCCTCGTACGCCGTAAAACAATTAACCTTCAATCAACACAACCAAACAATCCCTTAATCAAACAATTAAAACATCACTAATTCACCTATATAGGTCACGGCCTAATAGGGTCAAATGACTAAACAAACTCCAAAATTGTTTAAGTCATGGATTAAGGATTCTAAGGTACTTAAGACAAAGGATTAAGACTAAACAACAAAGATTAGAATCAAAACCATCCTAACCCTTCAAAGCTCAAGGTCGGCCGGGAGTCTGATCAACTCAAACACGAGGTCTGGATATCTCATGAGGTTAGGTGAAAACGTTAGATGATGTATATGAAGTGTTCATGCATATTTTCAAAAGATGTTGTTTGGGGTGTGAAACCCATTATGCTCTGATGTTAATGTTCTATGAGATCGCAAATATGTATATGGGTACGTATATGTGTTTTTTTGTTGTGTCGTGCATATGGCTATCGCGTTATGTCCATATGTCGGTTTCTCACTCTTGCATGTTTTATTTGTGGTTTCTTTGCTGGGTTCTATGCGGTGGAATTCAGATGAACCTCTTAAGGACTATGACGTCTACAAGGAGAAGAATGTTTAGTTCAGGGCATGCTGATGCTGCTTCCTTTTGTCGTAGTGTTTGACCAGCTTAGGTTTACATTAAGTTATGTTTTGGGAATAGTCTTTTCATTTTAAATGTTTAAGTGTCAAACATATGATGCAATCTAGTTGTATGACTTATATATATATTTTGATATATCTAAGTGTGATTATGTGAGCGTTGTTGTGACGATGTCGACAAGAAAAATTTTATCACCACATTTTGTTGAAGACAAACGTTGAGAAAACATTATTTTCCGAAAGCAACCAGCAAATTTATGATTTTATTTTCCGCAAACGGGTAACCATGTGATGTCCCAAGTTAGGGTGTCACACTCCCGAAAAGGAGATACATCTTGTTATTATAGGTAGTACCAATCAATTCCTTTAAGCCTTCCTTAACTGTATAGTCCCATACCTATACAGTCTCGGAATCCCCCAACTATGCAGTCCCATACCTTTACAGTCTCAGGATCCCTCTCATTCAGGTGTGTAATCGATTCATTCATGTGTCCCTCCGTCTAGAAGTCTGTCAGGAGCTGCTCCTTGTCCGTGCTCTCTTTGCACCGGCGACCACTCCTCGCCCTCATCAGCACCCGGGTGTTACACAGCAAGCTAAATTTGAAAAATAACAATAAGTTAAAAATCCACAAATTCTGCATTTTAAAAATTCACCTTTAGACCAAACATGTTATGATTGTTGGATGATGATTCTGTTTCCATCATTTGATATCAATGGTGATGTCTTACAATTTTTTTGGGTGAACCCGGGTATCCTCCAGTCGGGAGCCAGAGACTAATCCCTTGAGGTACTGATATTCATTTGAGGGATTGACCTCTCCCAACAGATGCTCTTCCATACATATGAGCCATGAATCGAATCCCTGACCAAATGATCAAGAGACCCGATTATCTACCAACCGTGCCACACCATGTTGGTAGAAGTTAATCCTATATCTCTAGCACATTATGACAGTTTTTTCTCAAGACTATCTAGCTTTTTTTTCCCTGACTTTTTTATTCTTCCCCTAATAATCCTTATCTTCCTATTTCTTCTATATCTTATGTAATTTGTAACACTCGATGGCTGATTGAGTTTTTCTCATCACAGGTCAAGTAATGGAGAACAATACAGCAAAATACAAACCTCCATAATTTTATCATAATAATGCATTCATCATCTTTTTAAGTAGTTAAAACAAACTAAAACATGTAAATCACAAATAAAATATATATTAAAAATATTACTAATTCTCTTATTTTTTGAGACTATGTTTCTGCTATGTTCAGGGCAACAAAAATCATTCAGTTATGTGTTCAATGTATATATATAATTTTTGAAAGAGGTAAGGCAAAGAAGTTACTTCATATAGAAAGAGTGATGTACTTCAAGAGTGTTGGGGTGTTGGGTGCCGAACAACAAAAACACCTTCCATTCTTCTTTACTTATCCTACCATCCTTGTCAACATCAACACCTTGAAATCTCTAATAATGTTTCGGAAGGGAAAAAGTTACTCAAAAGGATCCCACTAAAATCATCAAAGAGGGGAAAAAATGTTAATGCAAACATTTGCCTTATCAATAATGACTTGGAAAACTTCTTCTAGATCTAGGCCAGATTTTGACATAATAGCAATCATTCGTTGTCTAACCTGGAATGAGTTGCTGGTTTATAAAATAGTTCCAAACTTTAAAATAATATCTTTAGAAATCCAAACAAAAACTGAAAAAGTAAAATAAAAGAAGAGAATGTCAATAATTTCTCAAGAGGAAAGAGTTCAAGTTGTATGCCATGATAAACAAACAAACTTGGAGAGAAAAAAAAATGATAAATCAGAAAGCAACCTTTTACCTCAAGATGATGAGCTGCTTCATAAGTCAACGCAATAGTTGCAGCTACTAATCCTATCAATCCACCCTTCGTTGGAAATTATTATTATTATTATTTTTTTAAAATAATCGCCCAGCATATAACATGAACAATAATATATTGAGGCCAAATTAAAGTCAACATTTAAAAATAAAATAAACTTTTCTACTAACTCCCGGTGATTGGCTTGTGGTGAATAAGGGAATTTTGTTGTCAACAAAATGATCGCAACCATTATTTTATCTTGATCCTCTACTGCAACAAGCTACTTCACCACCTACGCAACCTATACACAAAAACAATTCAAAAACCCTAAAACCCCAAATTGACCAAATAAGGAAAATCAAGAGAAAAGAAAATGGATTGAGGGCAAACATTTCCACCAACATTCATGCTCTTCTCATAGAGCTTGTCAGCATGGTTGCGGAGCACGATTGCCGGATCTACCGAGAGATCGACGACCATGGCAACAACCACCAACCACCAAGTTGGGAAGTACTTGACTGGGGAAAGAATAGAACTTTCGAAACAAAATTCATTTTGGATCTTTTCTTGCTCCAAATAAAACATTTTGATAATGAGTTTTTGTTTTCTTGTCGGTGTCCCCTCTCTTTCCTTTTCTTAGTGGGTTCTTAATTGAAAGAAGTAAAAATATTGAACTTAAATGTTAATTGACGACATGCAATTCTCTTCGTTTTCAGGTTCTGTCGTTTCATCACTTTTTTCTATTTCCTTTGAGACATTTACTTTTTTTATTTTTTTTTATATATTTATAACAATAAAAAGTCAGGTTTTGGCTTCTTTGTTTTTTTTTTTATAGACAAATGTTAGTGTGTTAATATTAGTTTTTGTTAGTGGGTGGGATTTGAACCCTCAACCTCCTTATCACTCCACTCCTTAACTCCGCCACCCAAAGCACCTTGACCACCTTATGACCCCTTATCAGGTTTTGTCTAAGGCTCTGAAATTTCAACACACCGCCTTAGACTCATGATTAGCACTTAGCACTTGCTCAGGTATCACGATTGTGCAATTTATTCCCTCGAGTTTCAATTGTGACAATTGGGTCCCCAAGGTATCGCGATTATGCAATTTTAGTCCCCCAGATTTCAATTGTGTCAATTGGGTCCCTCAGGTATCATGATTGTGCAATTTTTGGTCCCAGATATCTTAATTTTGCAATTATAAATGTTAGCAATCTATGTGGCACATGTGGGACTGATTTGACACTCAGTAAGGTCGGCTTGACAACTTACTTGGCATTCCTATGTGACATTATTGATACTTCACACAGTTTAATTGACACATAAGAATGTTATGTAAGATACCAAGCTGGTTTCACAAAGTGCCATATCATTCCTACATGTGTCATGTAGTTTACCGATGTTAAAAATTGCACAATTACAATATCCAGTTTTCTGGGATTTCCTGCTGGTAGGCTCCCTTTTTCCTATTTGGGAGTGCCTCTCTTCCAAGGTAAGCCTAGGCAAAGGTTTTTACAGCCAATAGCTGACAGAATCAAATCCAAACTTGCTACTTGGAAGGGCTCCCTCCTCTCAATAATGGGTAGAGTTCAACTTGTACAATCTGTGATTCATGGTATGATTTCCTATTCCTTCCATGTTTATGCTTGGCCAGTTTCCTTACTTAAAACTGTGGATGCTTGGATTAGAAACTTTGTCTGGTCAGGAGACATTAATACTAGGAAGTCAGTTACAGTTGCTTGGAGCAGATTGTGTTCTCCAATTCAAGAAGGAGGTCTTGGCCTTAGATCACTTAGAGAAATCAATGCCTGCAGCAATGCTAAAGTTATGCTGGGAAGTTCATTCTAACTCAGGTCAATGGGCCCAAATTCCTGAGAGCCAGATTTTTAAGGTCTAGTGGTCCTGTCTTGCACTATGTTAAATCTTCCATTTGGCCCTCTTTGAAGCCTCATTTGCTCTCTGTAAGTTCTGGTAGCAAATGGATTCTTGGTGATGGTCACTCTATCAATTTCTGGACTCAACCCTGGCTTTCTGATACAGTGGTTAATCTGCTAGATCTGCCTGCTTCTGTTCATCCTGCTCTTCAAGCAAATGTGAGTGATTTTATTCAAAATCAGTCATGGTGTATTCCTGCAGTGCTGAGTGCCAAATTTCCTTCTTTGACTAGAGAAATTGAGCAAGTTGTTATCCCTTTGTTTCAAAAGGATGATCAATTAATTTGGAAACACACAGACAATGGAGAAATGTGTTTTAAAGATGCTTTTTAACTTCTTGAGGAGGCCTGGTCAGATTCTGTCTTGGGGAAATCTTATTTGGAATTCTACAGTTCCTCCTTCTAGATCATTCTTACTTTGGAGACTCATTCATAATAAAATGCCAACAGATGATAATGTCAAGTCTAGAGGGTGTATGCTGGTGTCTATGTGCAGTCTGTGCTACAAGGCAGAAGAATCATCCTTTCACCTGTTTCTGGAGTGTGACTTTGCTTCTCAAATTTGGTCTTGGCTTGGTTCCAAGCTGCATTGTAAGGTTGATACTTCTACCTTCCAGTCCATCCTATCAGTTTTAAGGAATAAGTATAGCCCTCAATTGAAGGATGTTGTTCGTGCGGGTTTGATCTCTGCTGTCTGGGCAATTTGGTTTCTTAGAAATCAAGCAAGGTATAATGACAAAAAGGCATCTATAAGGCAAGCTTTCTCAATGATTCATGCTTCTGTCTCTCAGTCAGGAAGCCTTTCACCAGGTATAATGTCTCCCTCCATTGGTGATTTTGCTGTTCTGAAATCCTTTGATGTGACTTGTCATCCTTCCAAAGCTTCTTCTATCACTCCAATAATTTGGTTCCCTCCTAAATATGGTTGGATTAAATGCAATTCTGATGGTGCATCTCATGGTAATCCTGGTCATGGCTTCTTGTGGAGGGTTGTTTAGAGATAGTAATGGTGCCTTTAAAGGTTGTTTTTCAAAATATGTGGGCATTGCTTCAGCTCTACATGCTGAACTATTGGGAGCCATGATTGCTATTGAAGTTGCAACTAATAGGGATTGGAAACACCTTTGGTTGGAATGTGACTCAAGTTTGGTGGTGCAAGCTTTTAGTAACTGGAAGATAGTGCCTTGGTCTCTCATGAATAGATGGCTTAATTGTATTCATTTAGCTAGGCAAATGCATTTTCATGTTTCTCACATCTTTAGGGAAGGTAATGCTTGTGCTGACAAGCTAGCTTTATATGGTATTAAAAAACCATTCTTTCTTTTGGTGGGATGTCACTCCTACTTTTATTTGGGATGATTTCAATCGAAATAGAATCGGTCTTCCCAACTATAGGTTTAATTGATTTTTTCTCATGGGTTTGGTTTGGTTCCCCCCATGCTATTGTTTCTCTTTTATTTTTATCTTAATAATATAGGGTGTGCTGGCAGATGATTGGTAGGGTTTTGGGGTGCCAACATAGTTGGGATGCCTTTCTCTATTGTGATGCCCTTGCATGCCTTGCCTTTTATAAAAAAAAATACCTGAGGGACCCAATTGGGGCAATTGAAATCTGGGGGACTAAAAATTGTACAATCACGATACCCGGGGACCCAATTGTCGCAATTAAAACCTGAGGGACCAAAATCGCACAATCATGATACTTGGGGGACTAAAAATGCAATTAAGTCTTTTCTCAAAATTGAAACTCAAAGATATTAATTATCCGACTTCGCAGTCAACTCCTCGTTAATCTTTTATGTTATTTACACAGTTTTCTATGCACATTTCTTACACCTTTTTATTTAAAAAACATAGGAGAATATTTCGATTTTTTTTTTCTTATTTTATTATTTTAAAAAAATGACATAACAATACTATAATAAAAATTCAGTTTAATCAACTTTTGGACCCTATGTCCTAGGTGATTTACTTAAGGTAAATTCTAACGAGTGCCCTAAGAGCAATGTTTTAAGAAGTTTAAGAAAGTAGGTTTTTATGGAAAATTGTGTATTTAATGCATTGAGAAAAGATACACTTAGCTTTTCAACAAGAGTTTAATATTTATGCACTGACACTGTAAATAATTTTACACTGACAACCAATCAAAATCATGAAATTGTTAATTTTTAAGGTGATTAGGATAAGAATCAAAGATTTGTAATAATATGTCCATTTCTGATTGGTTGACAGTGTAAAAAAATTTTAAACTGTCAGTGTATACCAATTAAATCCTTTCAAACAAATAGTTACCTTGTTTGTTATCATTAAACAATACCTTTAAGATACTCATTAGCAAGACCTTTACTTAAATATATCAACATAAGAAATTAGAGATTGGCATGGAACATTGGATACGATATGGTGACACATTCCACATTGGCACTTAAGGAGAGAGCATCACTCCTTAATTATTAGCCCAATCTCTTGAACTATATGCTGGGCACATTAAGGAAAGATATGGATGGGATTTATGTGACTACTTGTCTATAAAAAAGAAGTTTACACGTGACACCTCCCAAAAGCGAAGCCACTAATTGATTAAGAAAAAAAAAAATGAAGATGGCAAGGTAAAGCATAACTTAATTAGGAAATGAGTTGGATTCTTTATTACAGCACCATTTGGGATATCTTCTTCATGTTGAGAATGGAACAAATCGGGGAACAGGCTTGCACTTGAGTGGCTTGGCCAAAAACACAGTTACCCTTCCTTCCTCTGACATGTCAATTTCATTATTCTTTCCATCATTAACAACCCAATGAAAGCATTGAACCAAACTTGCCAGTGTTGCTTGGATAACAAGCAATGCAAGTGAAGCTCCAGGGCAGCTTCTTCTTCCACTCCCAAATGGCAAGAGTTGGTAATATTGTCCCCTTACATCTGTTTGGCTCTTGCCAGGTTCATCTGAGGCCAAGAACCTCTCAGGGCTATACTCTAGGGGGTTATCCCTGTAGTTTGGATCCCTTCCAATGGCCCATGCATTGATGAAAATCTTTGAATATGCAGAATGTGCAGGAATATCATAACCTTCAACTTGGCAAGTTCTTAAAGCTTCTCTTGCATAACCTACACTAAATAACATTTTGTTTTGTATCATAATCATATGACTTGGACTAATGAATAACCAGATCACATGGGTTAGCAATCCGACCGCTAATTAAAACTATCAAACCGGAAGACTTGGTTAAATTATAAAAGCTCAAAATCTCATGTAAAAATAAAAAGACAAAAATATGATCGAGTTAGGTTTATTCAATCTGATGAAATATTCTCCCTCAAACTGATCCAACCAATAACACCCCTAGCAAGATCAACCAATCTTACATAAGGAAACTATCATTTTATTTAATTATCTCAATACAACTTAATTATTTTGGTACAACTGAAAGTTCTAACATAAGTTCAATTATAACTTATAAGTAACCGAATGAAAGGAGGAGTCAGAAATAAGATGTCAGTTGAGCTAAGTCATGGTAGCTCAGACAACGCCTTCTAATTTGTCCACATGGAGCCGATTCCATTTGCTTCCTTTGTCCTCCAAAACCAGATTCCCACAAGTTCATTCGAAAACTTTCTATTCATATGTTTTAATATAACTCAGACATAATTTGCTATTGTTGAAACAAAAAAAAGGTACTAAGAAGGATTTATTCAGGTCCTATTTAGTAACCAAAAACTGGATGAGGGCCTGCAAATGATCAGTCGTCATATAAAACTTGACATGCTTCAGAGCTTCTTGAAAAAGCTTTTATTTTGTTGGTAATATGGCGCTTGAATTCACTGCTACAGATTGTTATATTAACTGTCATGGTCTCCAAGATGCTTGCATTTTCCAGAATATATCCCGCAAACCTCAGCGCACTATCGTCACCATCAAATCGTTCAAAGCAAACTTTTTTAAGGCATGATGATATGCATGCAGGAACAAGTTGTGGGGGTATCCAATTTGGCTCACCATAAAGAGTAGGACCCTACCATTACGAAGAAATAGTCCATAAAAATAAAGCAAGAATTACAAAAAAGAATGGCTAAAGAAGATGTGAACTTGAGCTAATATCAACCACTAAGGAAAAAACCATGTTAGCCACCAATATTAGTAGCACACTTTAACAACATATTCCCTTCGGCTGTATATCTTTTTCAAGAAATTCTTTATAGTAACTCTACTGTTAAAAAAAACCTAGCAAAGAGAAGATAGGCATAATTCACCTGTAACCAACCTTATTAAGGACAAGAACCTCAAGCCGAGGTGACCTGTAAAGCACGTATGTGAACATATTCCATCCATAGCCTCGTCTAACGGCAAGCACCAAATGGGTTAAATTCTCGAACATGGGTGTATGATTGTAAATGGATGTATAGGTTAGGTACCCTGACCATACTGTGCATGAAGACGCCAAATAGAAATAAATAAGACATCTGAAGAAAACAGACCATGTTTCAAGAAACTAATAGTAATATGAATAAAAATAAAAAATTGGTAGGTGCAAAACAAAAGGGTATTCATTATATTCAAAAGCTTAGCGATTGAATGTCTGATAATGAAATTGAGCACGGTAATTCTTAGCTCTAAGCTGAGGTTTATTTTCATTTGCAAGTGTAACCATGCATAAATGGAAACAAAAAACCTAAGTAATACCCATTTAACAACTAAAAATCTCTTGCTTTTCTTAAAACTGGTTTCGCCTACCTGAGAAGAACTCCCAGTTATAGACGCGAAGTTTCTGTAGATGAGGAACATTTGTTGAAAGTTCATCCAAACATTTGATTCAACCTCTTTCAGTGGTTTCAATAAATCACTGAAAAAAAAAAAAAAAAAAAAAAAAAAAAAACAATCCTTTTTTCAACTGATGAAAGCCTTGAACAAGGTGAAATCGATCGGGAAGGCATTCATATTCAAATTCAACTTTCGCAAGATTCGGGGACACTAAGCTCAATTTTTGCTTCAAAATACTCGAGGAGGCTCACAGTAAGACACGTTCAATGTGAGGTCCTGACCACAACATGCGAATAGTAGGACAATAGTTCACATTTCATAAGTCCTAACTGTTCAAGGTTCAAACAGCCAAGAGAGGAACAATTTCCAAGTCCACTTGTCTCTGTCAACCGGGTACATGATCCAATCTAAGAGACTTCAAGGAATTAAATATGCGCCATTAGCTATTTTCAAGAGGAGGTTTAAAGTATGCATTCACGAAAGCGATAGATCTTTCCAAACTAGGACTTTCCACGGAAGAAAGCAGAAGATGGCAAGGAAAATTGTAGGGGCTCAGAATTATTTCCCATCTCGAGAGATCTTGCAGCCCACTCTAAAGGGGTCAAGTTCAATTTCTTCACAGTTCCATTTCGAACTGCAAGTCTAATCAACCATTAATGTCAGAAGCAAATTCTTGACCAAGGGGAAAACAAATCTTCAAGAGTTATTGGCTTTTGACTGTGATTATGTTCAAAAATTGACCAACCCGTTCAACAAATTTATATTTGAGAGGTGACCGGGGTGATACAATATAGTTTAAGGAATCGCTCATGGTAAATAAACCCACTGATAAGTGTAAGAATCAAACACGCGGTGGATTTGACCAGGTACAGGCCACACGGAGGTCTCTCCATCTATGGGATAGCAATCTTGTCCTGAGGGCCTCTTTCACATTTAAGAAGGTAAAAATGTACGAGAGTATGGCATCCGGTAAAACTGACTGATATGATCATCGGCATCAATAATATTTTCCCGCTTCTACTCAAAGCAAAAAAAACACATAGTCAATAATGCCAAAAGCTTGACTGAAGAAAGTATATTCTACACTCTCTCTTTCCCCTCCTGCCTTATTATATTTCACCCAAAAAATAGCTGGAAAATTTTTTTTGGAAAAAAAAAAAAACTGAAAAGCAAGATAGAAATTTATGGACGCATAATAAGTTTTGTTGAGCTGGCAAATGAGTCAGACCACTATAGTTTGTAGTAGTGTTTGAACAGAACAATAAGTTTTTTCAAACATTACAAAAGGTTGTACTAAGTCTAACTGTGATGAATACCAAAATAAAAGGAATATAAATTAAGGATTTAGAAATCATAAACTCACAGAAGGCAGTGAAATTGCAGTTATAGTAACCGTGCTGCATTGCACACACACTGAAATGTAAAAAGAAAATTCTCAGTTTCAGCTTAGAAAGAGTAATTGGGTGAGTTTCCATAACAGTTTAACGCCAAGCCAGATACAGCCGGCAAATGCTAGTAACACTGTGAATTCAAACCACAAGACTCTTAAACTGCTTCAACTATCTAAAATATGACAGAAATAAAGAAATAAAAAAAGAGCGGTGCAAACATGAACCTATATCTTATAATAATTACTTGTTTATCTCTCTCTCTCACACCTCACTGTCCCCTCTAATTGAGTCGAGATTGATATATTGAGATTACATAAAAATACTAGGAAAATTTTCTTACCAATATCATTATATGACTGTCCCATGTTGCAATTCCACAATATTTTTCCTCCCATAAAATTCATTTATAATTAGTACAAACTAGTCATTTCTTTACCCCAATTCTGATAGCGGGGTCGTGCAGCACGTTTTTGATTTTATTAATAATTAATACCTATCATTCTAGCATTTTACTTGAGTATTAGTACAACAATCTTCAGCCAATACTCCAAACTAATCTGATAGGAACTAAAAACAATAGGTATATAGGAGACAAGCTCCTTCACTTAGACAGAGACCTCCTATAAATAATAGGATCCTTGGGAAAACTTCATAAAATACAGAAAAAGGAAAACCAATGGGATCCTGCAATGCACAGGAATCCAGAACCGGTGGCACATCTCGTTCAAAATCTCTCATATCTTGCCTGCCTCCCCTTGATGCTTTCCAAACCTCTCCTTATAGTCGCTATACAATTCCCTCAATTCCTTTCCCTGTGATCCTATGTAATGCAGGGTTATTGCTGCCTAAAAATCTCATGCCCACCCTTGTTCACATCACTCTCCTCTACTATACTTTATATCTTTCTAGTATGTTCCATAGTCCATTTGTTCCGCATGAAACTAGGCCCAGAAATCTAAAATACGCGGACAATAACCAAGTCGCCATATCCACTAGGTAATGAACAAACACCCCAGTTGACACTTCCTAGTCATCCTAAAAAAATCATTAAAAATGTTTTTTAACCTCAACAAATTCAAGAACCATTAAATTCCTAAAGATTATCACGAACCGGCCACAACCCCAATTTAAGCTGATAGGAAAAGTAATTTGACAGATCTATCCTCGATCTGGAACCATTATACAGAATTTGTATTAACAACAGTAAATTTCTAGGAATTTTAACTTGTAAAATTACAATTCCAGCAATGATATGAGACCTTACAGTAATAAAGTTTGGAAACATTTCAATCAAAGAAGAGTAAAAGGAGATACATACATGTGTGAGTCTCTCCTCCGATGAACAGACAAGAGCTCCACCAGATCCCTAATTAGAGAACTCGACAGTATGTTTTTCAGCAACTGAATGAGGTTTGAGAGATATGGAATTTAAAGACAATAAAGAAAATAAATAAAAAAGAAATAAGGGTGACCACTTCAACCAGTCAAGACAATGTGACCAGTGACCACTTTGTTCAGCTGGACTATGGACCTGTGGACAAATATGTAATTTTTTTGTTTTTTGATAGTGTCCTCTCACCCGTTAGGTGAGAGACTAATCTCCCGGGGTACTGTGACGTGCTTAAGCAGGCGATCCCTCCCAATGATATTTATTCCATACAAATGGATCCAGGGATCGAAACCCAGAACCTCATACTTAAGGGACCCAAGCTGTCTTACCACTTGGACCAACACCACATTAGTGGACAAATATATAATTTAATTTGTAAGGATGGTGTGGAGAGTACAAATATTTATTACTTTGAAAGATAATAAAATTATTTAAAATAAAATAATAACATGATAAAAATTGACAAATAATCTTACATACGTATTAAAAAAAATTAAGACAAAATGATAAGAAAAAGTTACAAAATAAATGTACTAAATGTTTTGTAAATTGTCTATGTTAAATTCTGATATACTTATTTGTATACTAATACATTTTAGGTGGAACTTGAAATGTGAACTTGATTGTCACATGAAAGATGTAATAATAGTTTCACCAGAATATCATACCATTCCTAACACAAGATTATGGAATTGTTGGACATGTCCAATTTCATCATTGCCTTCAATACGATCAAGTCATTGAGACGAACTGATGCTTTGACAAATAAGGGGTTGATTGTTCACAACAGACACTAATAAATCATGATGCATACATTTTTCGACTGACATTAGCAGGTCATAAATTTGCAACATACATTACAAACTTTAATTCAGATATGTACAATGGCTGAACATATACCTATTATAGCAAAGATAATGAAAAGTCGATGCACTACATCTCTTTAATGAAACAAGCTATTATTTCGCTTGATGAAACCATCATAATTTTCAGTAATAATACTTGGAAAAAATAAGAAATAATTTAATTGTTATGTTTCTTTAGCCATTTTGCATGTTAACTCAAAAAAAAAATGTTAATTCAATAGCTAAGATTTAAAGGCAAATGGTTCATTTCACTGTCCTCTGTGTCCACATATAAATATGTCACCAAGAAATATAAGAGACTTATCAAAGGAGTAATTAATGGTATCAATTCCCCTACCAACATATTCCAAATATTGGATCTCAGGCAGCCCAGCACAACAAAAAATCTCATCCCGTGACATAAAAAAACATTGTTGAAAGGGACCATTATAGCTTCTGTATTTAAATATACAGAACTATTATCTACTTTGTCGAGGGAGAAATAAAATGGGTTTGAAAACATTATGACACAATAATAGTCACTCCTTGAATTAGTTTGATATTGCATAATATGATAATAGTTAACATCCTCTTCCTAACAGGACACACGATTTGAATTTGCTTACTTGTGAATAGTTGAACTTTGCTCCTAGATTTGTGTAAGAAACGAGACACAAACAACCACCATCTATAATATAACCATTGAAAAGCAATATTCACCAGGCATAATGATTGTTTAAACCTTAGCAACATATACATATTAGAAAGGCAACAAAGGATCTGTTTGGCAAAAAATAGCTGATAAGCTAACTGATAGCTGATAAGCTAATTTTTAGCTGATAGCTCATGGCTTATAGCTGATAGCTGAAAAGCTAATTGATTGAATTTGAAGTGTTTGACAAAATTAGTTGTTGAACTAACTTATAAATGTAAAATGATATAAAATGATATATTTATTGTAGATATGATAAATTGAGAATTTCATGGAATGAACGAGGGTAAAAACGAGAGAAAAGTCAATAAGCTATAAGCTATAAGACATAAGCTAAATAAATTAGCTTATGAAGAAAAGCTAAGCTAATGAGATAAGCTTGTTTACCAAACACTTGTATTTCAGTCAAACAAGCTTATAAGCTAGTCAAATAAGCTAGAAGCTAGCTTATTGGACTTGTCAAACTAAACCAAAGTATTGATGCTTTCATTCATAAAAGCTTAGCATAATCAATGCAATTAAGTTCACTGTTTATTAACACCGACACACAATGAACAAAGGGGCAACTTGAAAGCAATCAAGATAAATAATCACCAAGTTATAATTCCAAAAAATAAATTATAAGTGAAACATAATAGATAGCAGACTTTGAAAAAAAAAAAAAAAAAGAATGCATGGTTACCCTTAATTTAGTTGATGCTTATCAAAATCATCATCAATAGGAGGGAGAGCTGAATTGCTATTTATACTTCCCGAGAAGTTCAATACACTATTAAATCATTTCGAGCTCATTATTAGCATGACCATTAGCATATCTTGAGCTTTCACAAAGAGCATTATCCACAGCTACATCATCTAAAGTAGCTTTTCCATGACCTTGGAGCAAATACTACCCATATTATATATCCAATTGCTAGAGACTATAGTTACTCTCTCTACACAATCTATATATACTATATAAAACCCTATAACTCGAATAAAAAAACCTCACTTCATTTTACTGACTAGTTTATATGACAAAACTGATCTAAACTGAACAAAGAAACAAACATTCAAGTAGGGGTGGACAAATATTTTGCATCGACAGCTACCTGAGCAACTCGTGGTCTGAAGATTGTGTGCGGGCGGTGGAGTTCGGGTGTCAAGTCTTCTGGTCTTTGATTCAGATACACACGGATAAAGTCGAGCTGGTTCGGCAAAAAAAAAAAAAAAATCGATTCCGCCCGAACCCGCCCGAATGTAATTAAATTTTTTTTTTTTATCTTTTATTCTGCTTCACTTTGATTGGTTGCCTCTGATTTCCCTACATTTTTATTGGCTACTCATACCTTATCCTTATCCTTTCTCATTCCCCAATATTTATTATTTACAAATCCTCACATTTCTCAAAAAAAAAAAAAAACTATCAGACACAACTCTAGTTCAGATTCTCTTCCTCTCTCAAACCCTCTGGCTCTCAAAAACTTCAGTCATCACCCCTCTCTCAATCTCCTCATCCCCAACAAGAACAAAGCTAGCGCCACAGATGAATTTTCCACTTTGGCATCCATAACTTTGTCTTCCTCCGCATGTACCAGCTCCTTGTTCATGCTTTGCCAACTCGAACCACTTCACAGCCACCACAGTCCTACTCCTCTGCCTTCGAACACCGGTGGCCTTCACTCCACCAGACCAGCTCAATGTCCAGCTGCTGCAACCGCTCTGTAAGCTGTGATCCATTCTCTCTGCCACCGTCGCACCAGCCGCTGCGACCGCTCTGTGTTGCATGTCCAAATCTGCCCTAGATCTGAGAAAGAAGAAGCTGCCATGCTTCAACACAGAAAATGACATGCTTTTTGGAGCGTGTTTTGATATTTTTGTTGAAAAATTTGTTGCTTTTTGTTTAAAGTTTGAAACTTTCTAGGATCTCTTTTCTTGTTTGTTAATGAGTTCAAGTTCCAGCTTCACCTTGATGCATTTTGTTCATTGTTTGAACTTTGAAATGGAGATCTGATTTTCTTAATGTTCTCTTCTCTATTCTGTATGCACAAATCAGATTCTACCTGACCGTCGACCCGCTACTCGACTAATTCGAGGGTATAAACGGGCGGAAATGGGCCTGTTTTTTCCTTTTCAATTTGGTTCGGACTGGGTTGTGAGCCCGAATCCGACCGTTGTCCAACCCTACACTCAAGACACATTTACTGCTCCAGTCCATAAACTTTGTGCAGCATGCAACATCCCTGGCTGCTTTATGGATTGACGACTGTCCCCACAAACCAACATGGATCTTTTCAGTGTGCTTTGTACTCACTCACACGCTTCCTGGAAAAACTTCCCAGGAGGTCACCAATCCCAGAATTGCTCAAAGTCAAGCACGCTTAACTGTGGAGTTCTTAAGTGATGGGCTCCCAAAAAGGAGATGCATCTTGTTAGTATATGTAGTACCAATCAATTCCTTGAAGCCTTCCTTAACTGTACAGTACCATACCTATACAGTCTCGGAATCCCCCAACTATGCAGTCTCATACCTGCATAGTCTTAGGATCCCTCTCATTCGGGTGTGTAATTGGTTCATTCATGTGTCCCTCCGCCTAGAAGCCTGCCAGGAGCCGCTCCTTGTCCGTGCTCTCTTTGCATCAGCGACCACTCCCCGCCCTCGTCTGCACCCGGGTGTTACATGCCCACCAGCTTCCGCCTGGTTCATCCCCGAACCACACCATACTGGGAGAGGTGTCGCTCTGATACCATTTTTAACATCCCTGGCTGCTTTATGGATTGACGACTGTCCCCATAAACCAACACAGGTCTTTTCAGTGTGCTTTGTCCTCACTCACACGCTTCCTGGGGAAACTTCCCAGGAGGTCACCCATCCCAGAATTGCTCAAAGTCAAGCATGCTTAACTGTGGAGTTCTTAAGTGATGGGCTCCCGAAAAGGAGATACATCTTGTTAGTATAGGTAGTACCAATCAATTCCTTTAAGCCTTCCTTAACTGTATAGTCCCATACCTATACAGTCTCGGAATCCCCCAACTATGCAGTCCCATACCTTTACAGTCTCAGGATCCCTCTCATTCAGGTGTGTAATCGGTTCATTCATGTGTCCCTCCGTCTAGAAGTCTGTCAGGAGCTTGCTCCTTGTCCGTGCTCTCTTTGCACCGGCGACCACTCCCCGCCCTCCTCAGCACCCGGGTGTTACACAAGCAGGCTAAATTTGAAAAATAACAATAAGTTAAAAATCCACAAATTCTGCATTTTAAAAATTCACCTTTAGACCATACATGTTATGATTGTTGGATGATGATTCTGTTTCCATCATTTGATATCAATGGTGATGTCTTACAATTTTTTTGGGTGAACCCGAGTATCCTCCAGTCGGGAGCCAGAGGCTAATCCCTCGAGGTACTGATATTCATTTGAGGGATTGACCTCTCCCAACAGATGCTCTTCCATACATATGAGCCATGAATCGAATCCCTGACCAAATGATCAAGAGACCCGATTATCTACCAACCGTGCCACACCATGTTGGTAGAAGTTAATCCTATATCTCTAGCACATTATGAATGTTTTTTCTCCAAGACTATCTAGCTTTTTTTTCCCTGACTTTTTTCTTCTTCCCCTTAATAATCCTTATCTTCCTATTTCTTCCATATCTTATGTAATTTGTAACACTCGATGGCTGATTGAGTTTTTCTCATCACAGGTCAAGTAATGGAGAACAATACAGCAAAATACAAACCTCCATAATTTTATCATAATAATGCATTCATCATCTTTTTAAGTAGTTAAAACAAACTAAAACATGTAAATCACAAATAAAATATATATTAAAAATATTACTAATTCTCTTATATTTTGAGACTATGTTTCTGCTATGTTCAGGGCAACTAAAATCATTCAGTTATGTGTTCAATGTATATATATAATTTGTGAAAGAGGTAAGGCAAAGAAGTTACTTCATACAGAAAGAGTGATGTGCTTCAAGAGTGTTGGGGTGTTGGGTGCCGAACAACAAACACCTTCCATTCTTCTTTACTTATCCTACCATCCTTGTCAACATCAACACCTTGAAATCTCTAATAATGTTTCGGTAAGGGAAAAAGTTACTCAAAAGGATCCCACTAAAATCATCAAAGAGGGGAAAAAATGTTAATGCAAACATTTGCCTTATCAATAATGACTTGGAAAACTTCTTCTAGATCTATGCCAGATTTTGACATAATAGCAATCATTCGTTGTCTAACCTGGAATGAGTTGCTGGTTTATAAAATAGTTCCAAACTTTAAAATAATATCTTTAGAAATCCAAACAAAAACTGAAAAAGTAAAATAAAAGAAGAGAATGTCAATAATTTATCAAGAGGAAAGAGTTCAAGTTGTATGCCATGATAAACAAACAAACTTGGAGAGAAAAAAAAAGATAAATCCGAGAGCAACCTTTTACCTCAAGATGATGAGCTGCTTCATAAGTCAACCCAATAGTTGCAGC